>CM063504.1:132269616-132272116 GCA_032207245.1 Pardosa pseudoannulata
TATCAGTTTTAAAAATAAAAATATTTGTAAGATTTTAATTATTATTCAAATAATAAATTTCATAATCAAGAAAGATTCAGTGAATCTAAAAATGTAAAATAAGTATTCCTCCCGCAAAAGAAGTATGCAATCATTATAATTTACAATAAAAGTTTTATGTACACAATATATTTCTATACATAATGTATATAACGCCTTATTCTAAAACTTGTGCTTCAGTTTATTAAAAGGAGGAAACCTAAGCACCCGAGGGGGAAAGGTTTCAACTTACTAGTTGTTTAGGAATTATACATATGTATATATTTATTATGTACGTATATATATATATATATATATATATATATATATATATATATATATATATATATGCGTGTGTGTGTGTGTGTGTGTGTGTGTAGAGAATGAGAGAGAGAGAGAAACACCGGTTCACAAAGGTTGCAAAATAAACAATGTTTTGAAGTTTAAAATTATTTCACTCAAGTGTTAAATGCGGTAACGAAAATATTAATTAGTTTTCTTCCTTTCGTAAACAAAGTTGGCAATCACAATAATTTAAAATAGAAAAATTTCCCTTGATGCAATACATTTAATAGGCAAACAAGTCTAATAAATTTATTGGATTGTCCCACCTCATCTCATGCACTCATTATTTATTATATTTAAAACAGTGCAATCCTGAATTTCTATTTAGTAAGAATAATTAATTAAAAAGAATTCAACATCACAGGTGATGTCGCATAGGGGTTTGAAACATCCTTTTCCGGTACTTAAGGATTGAATGTATAATAAGAGATCGCTGTTTCTACAGGAACTCTTTTGTATGTAATTTACGTAGGTTTCGTTTCTGAGGTTCAGAGAATCTTAGTTATTATTCATAAAATGTATAGGAGTCTTTAAAATAGCTTCTGAGACGTTTGTAACAGAAATTCGAAATTCTCTGAGGATTTTAAGATATCTAAGTAGTGAGAAGTGAGAAACTTTCTTGTATATACAAAACTTAGTAAATTTTTAAAGTTTTTTTTTCAAAGAGAAGATAATACAAACACAGAACTCTACTCACACACACATATATATACATATGTACATATATTGTATACATATATATGTATGTGTGTACATAAATGTACGTATGTATATAAATAATACTTTCATACATACATACATACATACATACATACATACATATATACATACATACATACATATATATACATATATATATATATATATATATATATATATATATATATATATATATATATATATATATATATATACATATATATATATGTATACACACACTCCAGAAATTCTAAAACGGACGGTTACGTTTGATTATTGCTTCTTTTTTTACTTTTTAAGGAATTAGAATGGGAGAGAGGATATTTTTAAAGATATATTAAAGTTAAATAATTTTTATATATTAAATGCATATACATACATATGTATAAATACACACATGCACACACTTATACCCATAAATATATATGAACACACATATGCATATATGTACATACACTCTCTCTCTCTCTCTCTCTGTATATATATATATATATATATATATATATATATATATATATATATATATATATATATATATATATATATATATATACATGTATAAACAGTGATCTAACAGTAAACACAAACTTTAAAATAGAATAATGCGACGAATAATAAAAGTAAAATGATGTAGTTTATCCAAATATAAGAACTTTTTTTTCGCAAGTTTGAAAAATATGTTTCCCGTCATTCAGAATCTTAACTGTGAGATGGAGAATGAAGCACTAATCCCGGATCTTATAGTCTTGACGTCCCCGAAGCTTGTCCCGGTTTTGGCTGGAAGATCGCAAGAATTGGACCACCCCACTCGGGCAGCCGTGGAATTTGGAAAACTATTAGCGGGCGTCTTGGTGACGCCGAAATTAGTGAGAGTGGCTCAAACCACGCTTGCCATAAACAGGGCAACTCTTATAGCCTGATGGATTTTGCTCGTTGCACTTCAGTTGAAATCCGGATGGCTTAGAGGAGGAGCAAGAGATTTTGAGAGCCGATAGTCGTAGTCCTGGGCCTTCTTTCTCAACATACACATCAATAAGTAGCATGTCTTTCGGTATGGCAGGAGAATGCTACAGAGGTGCGTCCATTTCTTGCAACTGATACCAAAGAATCTTCGATTAAAACTTTTCTATCAATCTTTTGAATGGAGGGAAACTTTGCATGTTAGCATTGTAGCCGTATGTCCACAATACGGAACTGTCCCTTTCCTCTTTCTTAAACTACATATTTAACAAATTTTATTTGCTTCAACACATGTTTGAAAAATCTTTCTCTTTATATGCTGCGGAAAAACAAAATATAGAAAGAGATCGGATATCATAAATTTGAAGATGGAATTAGGTTGCCGATTTCAACAGTTATTCCAGATGTAAAAATACTATGAAAAAAAAAAGTCACAGCCAAGTTTTTGAAAAAATGTACCTTTATTAATTTGTTACAA
>CM063504.1:132277116-132307116 GCA_032207245.1 Pardosa pseudoannulata
AGCTGTAACTGGGATTATTCATTGGCAGTACACTTTCTATCATATTCGTCGATAGTTCACAGATACGATAAATGAGGATTGTTTAACATTTTTATTACATTTATCTCTAGTAGTTGTTTTAAATATTTATTTGGGAATTTTAATTATCTAGATAGAAGGATGCACGAGAAGTGGCTAGTTTATAATAAGAACTGCTTGGTATATATTTATTAGGGATCTATAAAAATTTAGGTTGCAAGGATCATTGTAAAATTAACAAAACGTTTGATATAAAATGAATATTAGATTTATAGCAATTTTTTTTTATCCTAATCCCCTATATAATAATAGCCTAAGTTATCTGTGTGTATGTCCTCGAATTTATGAAGCGGTTGGACCTGGAATGGATATAGGCATCCATATTGGATTCTTGATGAGTTAAGGTTAGCAGCGTTCGAAATCTACCCCTTATCCCCTTTTCTAGCATTTAATTCCATTATTTCAACCCTATTTCCCCGGTTAAGAGCAGGCAATTAAATTTATCAGTTGGTCACATTATAAATCGGTAAAAATAACATTTTTTCTCGCAATTTGACGTCATTCATAATAATAATTGGTATAAATATGCTTCATATCAAGGTGAAAAATACTGTCAGCTTTAAAACGTTCGAAATCCCCCTCTTCCCCCCTTTTCGAACTTGTAATGCCATTATTTCAATCCCTATTTTACCCGGTTAACAGCAGACTATTAAATTTATCAGTTGGTCACATTATAAATCGGTAAAAATAACATTTTTTTCTCGCAATTTGACGTCATTCATAATAATAATTGGTATAAATATGCTTCATATCAAGGTGAAAATTACTGTCGACTTTAAAACATTCGAAATCTTCCTCTTCCCCCCTTTTCGAACTTTTAATGCCATTATTTCAATCCCTGTTTTCCTCTGTTAAGAGCAGACTATTAAATTTATGCGATTAAATTTATCAACTTATCACATTATAAATAGGTGAAAATAACATTTTTTTAGCATTATGACGTCATTCCTTTATCTCATTTAATTATTTCTTATTTTATATTACTTAAATATCGTCTGCATTATTTTCATACGTTTTATCACTGAATTTAGATATCTTGTAAATAATTTTCTTTTATTTTTGGCTTAAATAATGGATTAGGTACATGAGTGATAATTTTAAATTTAATCATCGATTACTTTTTGTTGCAATGAAAATTTTATCACCGGTATTAACAACAAATTTTATCGACCTCCAGGATGTAGGGGAAATGATAGTTTAATTTGTTTACTTCCGTTAATTACTGTTACAAAAAAAAAAAAATGGGAAGAACTTAACGATAATTTCGGCGTATCTAAGAAAACTTTGAATTATCTTTCTAAATGAATTCAACGTGATTCTAAACTGCATTCACAGTATCGGGAGACTTTAGAGGAGTATGAAAATAAACAAATTATTGAGCATGTACCAGATAATTCTCAGCCCCAAAACAAACTATTTTTTTTACCTGCCTCATAGGGTACTTTACAATTCTGGAAAATTAAAAATTTTCATGATCCCGTCATGACGATATGACGGGTTATATGCTAGTTAAAAATATTAGATTTTTAGAAAATATTTAATATGACGAATTTGCTTATTTCAATACACACGAGTACAAAATTTCATAAATGTAAGTTGATATTTTATGAAATGGCTTTTGTAACATTCACTATCCACTTAAATGGAAGCTAAGACAAGTTATTATTTCAGGTGAGAGAAACGAAATACCTCCGTGAAGCATTACAAAACTGTGCTATGTGTAGAGGTAAGTTGGATATCAGTTTTCTATTGATTAATATATTAAATCTCCTGCTATTTCCTGATGAATGGCTGCAATATTTCACAAGCATTAGTTTTCCGTAGTTTATGGTCTTATTAGATCTATTAAAAAGCATCTCTCCCAGGGATGGGAAAATATTTTAAGGAACTTTATGTAGGTATTACGGATTTCATTGTTGTTATAAAATATGATGTCATTTTTTAAGTGTCGTAAAGATAAATTAGATGTCAGCGTTGGATCTAGACATGGAGATTTACAAAAGTACTTTCAGCAATTTTAAATCAAATCAGTTTGTTGTGGATAGATATTTTAAACATGCTTTTAATTTTATTTGTCTAAACATTCATTTTGTGGTTGCTATTAATAATAGAGATTAATGTTATGTGCTATTTATCAAAAATAGTTTTAAAATCTAATTAATGCTTTAGGTAATAAAATAGATTTATAAAGAGCCATCTTACATAACGTAGAAATGTAAAAAATAGGTAATACCAGCTTACAGTTATTACGAAGCTTAGAAAACGATCAATGTTTACTTATATTTGCAGTGAATATGTACTTTTTTATGCTTTCCTTTATATTTCATATACGAAAAGATACCTGTTGTGTGAGATTTTTTAAAAGTCTCTAGCATATGAAGAAGTCTAAATCATGTCTTACACTTTTACTGTATTGTACACGAAAATTTTTACGCTGTGCTTTCCCGTGACTTGTCGGCTAGGTAGTGCTTGTATAATTAAGGTGCTGCACTTGAAGAACGGTAGGTTAGTATGTTAGTTATGGCACTCTTAAGTCCATATGAAAATAAAATGACGGCCTAATTTACCACGAAACCTTTTGTGGGGAATTCTCTTTGGCGATCGCCAATGTGTTTCGCGGCCTCCAAGAGTTTTCCGAGCATTCCCACAATTCCCCTCTTTATTGTAATGTACAGTCCATTAACTATGTTCTTCGAAGGAACAAAAAACAAACAAAAAAAAAACGGCATTGAAAACACCTTTTTTTTTTCCTTGTATAAACACTCAGCAAAACAACTAACACACAATGGTTCATATTTATAACAACAGTTTCGCTTACACTCGTTGGAGTTGAACAATACACCAGCGACCGAAAGTGAAAGAGTATGTACTGTACAAATATTCGTCTTTGTTGGGAGTAGGGTTTAAGCAGTATGTTCCAGTCTAAACTAGATGTCTAATGAAGCAAAAAATTTGACAATTGTATTTAATAAAAGCAACGTTTACTGTATATGTGCTATGCTTTCCTTTTTCCCTTTTTCTAATAAGAAATAGACGACAAGAAAATATTGTAATCGTCTAAAAATTCGACCTAGAAATTGGGAATTGAAGATCTCGTAAACCAAAAACAAATTTTTGGAATTTGGTCTATGCATCTGTTTGTCTGTGAACACGATTACGGCCTGGTAGCAGCTAGTAAAAAAATTGCGGAGAGGATCACAAGTTATATGTTCCTGTGTAATAAATTTTTGATATATCATAGATATATCGCGTCTTAAATACAAAAACTTGAACAATTTACCAAGGATAAAAGCGAAAAAACAATTGTTGAAACGAGAATAAACAGCAACGCTGATGAAATTGAAATTTGTTTTAGTAAATTTTTCGTTTTTAGTGTTTAATAGATACATTACCCTAAAATATGACCATATTTGAAATGTTAAGGTTTTTTCACGCAATGGATTTTTATACTTTTAAAGTATAAAAATGAATTGCATTTTGTTAAATGACTACGCATGGAGATGTGCAGATAAATTCAAAGATAAAAAATAATAATTCTGAGCAATAATAAAGATAAACAAACATAAGTAAACAAAGCATTTTTTGCGAAACATAATCTCTTTGTACAATAGTAATATAAAAGGAATTATTAAACGTCCACCCCTTGGCTACGATCCTGCTTAAGAAGACTGTAAACTGCAAGTTTTTTAATAAGCTAATAATTCACAAGAACACTTAGCAACGTTCATCGCACCATTACAACTACGAGAAAGGCGGAGGAAATTTTGTTAATTGTTTTTAAAATTTAGTTTGTTAATTTTTGTTAATAACATTAATGGTCGATACTAAAACACGCTCTTCAAAAACTGATTACCTGAACGGTATGTAACTGAAACTCATAGCACTGCAAATTATATACACTCTAAATTCCACACTAGAACTTTCAGAAACATTATTCAAGGAATATTTTACACCATTATGGTCAATGCTGAAACAGGCTTTTCAAAATGCTGATTTGCAATGGTATTTGGTTAGAAGTCATTGGGTTGCAAAGTGTATAGTATGCATTTTCAGTGCTAGAACTTTCATGACATTTATTTTAACGTGCAGGGGAGAGATCCTGCAGAGATCGACCTTGCTTTCCGGGCGTTGCCTGCACCGACACACCTGGAGGATTTCGGTGTGGATCCTGTCCAAGAGGTTTCTTGGGAGATGGTATCACGTGCAGACCAGAGGTGACATGCAGAGACAGACCCTGTTACCACGGTAAGTTGAATTTCATATAGAAGAGTGTGAAATATTCTGCATAAAGAATTCATGAATAGTTTTTGGTGATTGGAATGTAATATCACCTCTTTTTTACTTTCTGTTATCTTTAGTAACACTATCGTGGAATGAAGTAATGATATGACATTTGATATTTGGAATATTACACCGAGATTGTGAATATGTTTCTAGCTGTAGACCCAATTGGTTAATCAGAAAAAGTTCTTGAGATTATTGATTTATGATAAAAAGAGATAGTATATGGTAATGGGAAGCAAGGGCAGCTACACATGGAAAACGTTTTTCATTGAATCTTGTTAAACTTTCTGATAACCATTTTGTTAGAAAGATATGTTGTAATAATTGAAAAGCCAACTTAAATAAAGTACAAATAGGAAGAGTTTGAAAGTACATGGTTTTCAGTGACCAACTAGTTGAATTATCAACGTAAGTGAATTCAGTGATTGAAAAAGTGGTCTTTTCTCATAGTCTACTTTTTCAGCCTCTATCACTTATATGCTGCTGGTTTCAAACTGTTTAACGGCTAGCTGTCTTCGTCCAATCTCTTTCTACTTTTGCTTCATTTAAGTTGGCTTTAGATTTATTGGTATATTACGGCATAACGGTTGTCTTTGTATTTTTTCTGTGTATAATATGTTGTGCTTATTTTTTCCATCATTTTCTGTATGTACACATGTGTGTGCAACTTTTTTTACAAGATAAAGTAGCTGAAAATATCTAATGCATAACCTACTCCTTCAGTTTGATAAGTATGTAACTTTCTAGATAGTAAACTAATTGCTACATGGACCCAGTAAATCAAGCTCCAAAGTTCCTTCATTGTAGTTCTAAAGATAACTCCATACTTAAATCTTAAGCATTTCATGCTTGTTAACCGTTTCATAAATCATTGGAATTGATTTGTGTTCGCCCTCTAAGCGGTTCGCAGGTACAGTTCCGCCAAACGATGATGTCTTCAAAGAGGTTGTCAGTGCAATTTTCGACCTCCAAAAACGCTCCGAAAATGGATGTAATGTACATTTCTGCCAGTGCTTTCCCCCATGGAATTTTTCGGTAGGAGGATCAGGTCGATGGTTTAGGAACTGCACCCCTCTTTGACTAACATTCATTGAGAGATGCACCCCTACCTCCTGAGGTACAAAGACGCTGATAGCTTTTCATGGCTTTGTAAATCTCTATTTCGAAGTATTTCGTTTGCGGTACCAGATGTATCTCTAATTGCACCACTTAAATATCTTGGAAGACTTTCGTAAAAATATAAAAAAGTACAAATAAAAATAATAAGAATATTTTTATTTTACTTTTAGAATCTATTATTTCTTATGGGATGATCTTCGAGACCTGAAGAAATTTTTGTGTATTAAAAATTAACAATCTATAATATCTATTTATAACCTGAAGTAAAGGGACAATAACGAGGGTGGATTTCCCTTATTCCATTCTAGTCGAAACATGAAGTAAAAAATCATAGAATGCTTTGGCCACTGACACAGTAAACCTTTAGCGTATTTTTGGAGACGTTTTTTCAATGTGTTCCACTCGGAGGGTTAATGAAACGATCATAGGCGCAGAAATCGGAGACCTCGTACATCTATTTTCAATGGGCTGTTTATATTAGACATTATATTTTCTTTATTACACTTTATAAAAAATATTTTGAAAGCACGTGTGATTAAGGCGTATAATAGACCTAGTTAAACTGCAATATTTAAGTTGCAAGCCGTACAATACGCAGAAAATGGTAACCTTGCTACAAGAACGAAAACCAGTGTTTACAGTTAATAGCAATGTTGTTCAAAGAACTTTCGTCAAAAGAAATGCAATAGGAAATGAAATAAAATACAATGATACTTTTATCGAGTAAGATACTTACCTTTTAATTTTTTCCATAAATACCTGTTTTGAATCATACTTATAACATGTAATTTTTATATGAAACAGTAAAAAATATTCAGGTCGCACCTTGGATCTTTGTCTTACATGTTTGACAAGCAGAGTGCTTAATAAATAAATACACTACTTGTTTTTCATTTTTATAAATGAATTTCAATTATATAGGTGGTTAGGAAGTCAAAATCTCTTTCACAAGGGATCAATTTTGAGTTGATCAATTATTTCATAGACGGCTGTAACAAATTTTATACTAAATTTTAATAAAATGACTAAACGTGTTAAAGACATATTGCACGTTTTACTGATTTTTTTGTTAAATTTTATTTTATTATTTAAATTATGAAATAACCATTTTCTGCTTTCTTTTTCTAAACTGATTTTTCATATCAAATTATGTAATTTACGTAGTACTTAAAACAATGGAAATTATATAAAGGGGGAATAATTTTATTTAAATTTATATTAGAATATAAGTATTTAGAAACTGTGTAACTAAATGTTAAAGTTTAAGTATTAAAGCTGTGTAATTATGGCGTGACTTTTTATTATTATGACTAACTGGAATTAGTCATATGCGGCAGTCTTTGACCTTATGCATGTGCGCTGAGTCATAAAGCTTGGAGGTCAGGGGATTAAAATGTTGTCGAGACTTTGAGGTCAGCAAAGTCTCGACAACATTTTAATATGGAAGATGAAACATTAAACAAACCGGTGCATAATACCAGTATAAATTATGTGATTAAACAATATACATATGGAGTGTGTGTGTCTGTGTATCTATACACATTTGTGCACACAACATTTAACGTTCAAACTTTATGCATGGACAGTTTACACTGTATGCATGAAAATTTCTTTTATATATACATATATACACACACTGTTGTGAAAAACTTAAGCAACATGTGGTTTTTCTTTCTATAACTTGATGAGAAATCATGTGACTGACGTAAAATTCAGAAATGAGGGAGAGTATTATGTACGTAAAGGATGACGAAAGCATCGCAGCTGAAACAGGATACAATGTATACGGTATAAAAACAAAAACAAGCTTTATTGAACACATAGTATCGTGACTATGATTGTCTATCCAAGAGGATGAATAGCATGCAGATGTTCCTTTATATGGGATAAGCACAGAGACATCGAACTCTTGCTGTTGAGGAGCTACTGGAAAGTGAAGATATCACTAGAATGGATTGGCCAACGTACTTCCCAGATCTAAATCCCATCGAACATGTGTAGGATATTTTGGGGGACGCATTGCAGCACTCTTATATCATCCGGAGAATACCCGACAACTCAAACAGATGCTGATTGTGGAATAGGCACTCCTAGCACAAGAGATGTTTGACCAGCTGGTTCTGAGTATGCGGAGACAGTGCGAAGCAACCATTGCAGTTAGGGGAGGGCATATCCCATATTAAGGAACATCTGCTTGTTGTTCTTCTTCTTGGATAGACAATCATGAGTTACGATACTATGTGTTCAATAAAGCTTGTTTTTGTTTGATTCCATGCCGTATGCATTGTATTCCTTTTTCAGCGTCGATGCTTTCGTCACCCGTACGTAATACTCTCATTTCTGAATTTGATGTCTCTCAGATGATTTTTCGTGTAGTTATGGCAAAAAACCACCTGTTGCTTAAGTTCTGCACACCAGTATATATATATATATATATATATATATATATATATATATATATATATATATATATATATATATATATATATGTATAAATATATAGATATATACAAATATATAGATATATATAAATATAAATATATAAATATATATATACATATATATAAATAAATATATATATATATTTTTTTATATATATGTATATATATATATATATATTTATATATATGTATGTATATATATATATTTATATATATATATATATTTATATATATGTATGTATATATATATTTATTTATATATATATATATATATATATATATATATATATATATATATATATATATATATATATATATATATATCTGGATAAACATTACAATAAATTCAACATATAATAATACTTCTTGCATAGTTCTACTGACAGCTTATCTCCATTTTACAGGTGTACGTTGTTACGATTCGGAGATTGGCTATCGCTGTGGCCCATGTCCCGTAGGGTACACGGGAGACGGAGTGACATGCAAACCTCTCGACAGGTGCTCGGAAAACCCTTGTTTTTCGGGGGTCAGATGTACCAATATTGACGTGGCTCCTTGGTTCCGATGTGGGGCTTGTCCAGAAGGATTCACAGGAAACGGAACTCATTGCGAGGATTTGGATGAGGTGAACGAATCAATTGTTTTAATATGATTCTTTAAAAACTTTCAGACATATTCAACTTCTCCAATTTTTTTTTTTATCAATGTAAAGTCTATTAACCCTTTAGCGGACAGTGGTTTCGAAGCGAAACGACCTGTAAATTCTTTCTCTGCTTTTGAAATACATATGATAAATTTTTAGGTCTTCTACGTTTATGGTATTTACTACTTACAAAAGAGAGTATACAAGACTTAATACTTAATGTTTTTTACATTTAGAATATACGGGGTTAAACTTACTTTTCCTGAAAAAGTCAGTAATATGATTTCTTTCACTTATAACCCCAATGGAAAAATATCTGTCCAAACAAAAACCTTATGAATTGTTTATGTATGGTTTGGTTTCTCGCGCTCCGGTCTACTGTTTTGCAACATGCGGGCTAATCAGACGAAGACTTTCAGCTTAAAGCCGATTCGAAATGGCTATAAACATCTATGCTTTTAGTGGGATTTGAACACACGAATTCCGGTACCTAAAAGCAGCACTTTACCATTCGACTATCGTTCGGCTGTAAAAGGTTTAGTTTTTTCTTTATAATACCCTTTTTATGATAATAATCATTGTTCCCCCAGCATAATTCAACCTCTACAAAAGTATTTTCACTCCGTACAAGGGGCTGTGTTTTGCACTTTAACCACCCTCAAATTAGGTCCCACACCCTCAAGAAATAAGAAAAATATGCCTTTACATTTATAAAGTTCATAGATAAAATTTATGAACTAATTTCATTAAATCCCTAGGAATTTATATTAGTGACCTTTAAAGGTTAAAGCGCAACATGTTAAAAATTGTCACTAAAATGTTCAATTATTATGCTATTATTAACTACAGCTTCCTCTTATTATGAAGTACATTAGTCTAATTTAACTTTTTCGTAAGAGTTAGAAGAAGAATCTTGTAGAATTTTCTAAATGTGAATAATTTATTAACAACACTTTTATTGCTCTTAGTGTGACCTAGCCAGTCCGTGCTACCGAGATGTGACCTGCAGAAATACCGTTCCCGGATATCGCTGTGACCCATGTCCCACCGGATATACTGGACCTGCCGTGGAAGGTATTGGTATGGAATATGCTCAATCGGTCAAACAGGTATGTATAACTTATGTAACTACTTATTTTAGCTTATGCTGAATCCTACTTTAGGGGGCCCCAGTTCAATGGGCACGCCAAGCGCGGGCGATGTCGCCAAATTCTAGTACTCAGTTTTCTGGTAAATCTTGCTCTTCTTGATGACACGTGACACATAAACATGAAATGACACGTGTTTTGGACACATGACACGGGAAACATGAACACGAAATGACATGTGATTTAAATATCTGACCCTTATTGGTTCCTGTAACTAACAATACTCTAAGACCGTCGAATTTGGGTTTTTTAGAGTCCATTTCAAGTGTTTGTCTATTTCGGCCGTGCTCTGGAGATTTGTTCATTTCGTGTCCATTTTATCGTTCTTTTATTTAATATTTTATGCTTAATTTTCGAAGGGTAACAAGTGATGTTATATTTCACATTTATATTTTTTTATTTATTGCTTTTTGAACTTTTTTATTCAGAAATATGTCTTAATTTAATTCAAATTAAGACACATTTCATTCATTTCATTATTTTTTGTTCAAAATATGCTTTGAAATTGGTTATAAACTTAATACAAAATGAAGCACAAAATGTAAACATCACTTGGCGACAATTTGGCTACAATTTGGCGATCACTTGTACAAAAATAGAGCCAAAAACATGGCGACCGGCCGCCGGAACTGGGATTCTAGTATTTGGCGATATCGCTCACGCTTGTCTTGCCCACTGAACTGGGGCTACCCAAACAGGGATTCTACCTTAGTTTATTCCTTACCTTAGTTAGATAATAAATGGTACAATTTGAAAAATTAACAGAGAATTTGACAACTTTATTTGATGGAAGTCTTTTAGGGATTTATACTGACATACTTGCTATATGACTCTTAGAGATCGAATTAAATATTAGTAGGCATGATTATAACTTTTATGCGATATTTTAAAACAATCGCTATAATTACGTCAAGTGATGTGATGATTGGCAGGATTAGTAATGTTATTAAATAATTGTCGTACAAATGTTTATCTCGTAAGTGACATCAATAACCCTGTAATGCACATTTTTATTTAAAAAGGCCGGCCAAAAAAATCAATTTTTTAATGTAAAAAACACAATTTAGAATGTTGTCTTGCCAAAAAAATTACAATAATACAAAAAATTTAAATTTTTTATTGGAATTTTGGATCTTGATAACATTGTAGAAAATATTCGAATATTGTAATATCACACGCACATCGGTCACAAGGAATAGATAAGTTGTAAGTGAGAAGAAGAAAAAAAAATATATATTTTATACTTGAATAAGTACGTGCTATAGCTTACAATCCCATGTAAATGATAAATATCAATAAAAAGATTTTTTTTTGCTTTCACATTGTTATTTTCAATTATCGATTGCATTCGACTGTGAAAAATTATAGCAACAAAAGTGCAATGCCTTTCGATTTACCTCGAGTGTACACATTTTTGCCAATTTAGCATGCTCGAGTTAATTCGAGCGTGCACGTTAAAGGGTTAAGGGAAAATGTGCTAAAAATATTCTTGATTTTTAAATTTGTCTAAATAAACTTTCTGTACTATTAATATATGGTTTTTTTATAATTTTCACAGTACTTTCAATCATTATTTAATTATAACAATAATAAACTATCTTCAAGAAGAACAATAGCTTTCAATAGACTACTGAATTTGAAACAAAAGTCTTGTACTCAAACGACAGGAAACAGGTTTTTCTTTCCATGGTTTAAACTCTAATTTTTTCCATTTACCTCTTCTCTTCGTAAATCATTGTAGCCTAAGCTGATGAGATTTAAATATAAATTTAATTTTGTAACTGAGAAGAAATATTTCTCAGTAACAATTTAGACTCATATATTACTTTGTTTCTAGATTTGCTATGATGTTGATGAGTGTCAGACAAATAACGGACGCTGTGCTTTGAATTCTAGATGCATCAACACCATGGTGAGTAAATTAAACTATATTTAGTAACTAAAAGATCATGAATGCATTAACATCATATTTGTTAATACATAAATATGTTTATATTAGTTTATAATATTATAAAAATAGGTTAAATTATAGTCGCTCTAGCTCACAAGTAATAAATAAAGTAATTAATGACGTAAACTTTCAATTTTTTCAAGAACCTATTATACAAAGCAATGTTATACAGAACACTATCTGCTATACATACAATATGAAAAATAAAATGTATACAGTTCCTTTCAAATACTAGACGCTTACCAATTATTTGCAATCATTTGCTGAATGAAATGGTTTGACCACACGCGTTTCTATTTAGTAACTAAAAGATCATAAATGTATTAACACACACATTTGTTAATACATAAATATGTTTAAACTAGTCAAGGAAATTGTAAAAATAGGTTAAATTATAGTCGCTGTAGCTCACA
The DNA here is from genome assembly GCA_032207245.1 of Pardosa pseudoannulata. Lineage (NCBI taxonomy): Eukaryota > Metazoa > Arthropoda > Arachnida > Araneae > Lycosidae > Pardosa > Pardosa pseudoannulata. The sequence goes on from CM063504.1 coordinate 132,289,194, forward strand.
AGTAATAAATAAAGTAAGTAATTAATGACGTAAACTTTCAATTTTTTCAAGAACCTATTATACAAAGCAATGTTATACAGTACACTACCTGCTACACATAAAATATGAAAAATAAAATGTATACATTTCATTTCAAATACTAGACTATTACCAATTATTTGCAATCTGGAGCTAAATGAAAGAGTTTGACCACACGTGTTTCTATTTAGTAACTAAAAGATCATAAATGTATTAGTACACACATTTGTTAATACATAAATATGTTTAAACTAGTTGGGGAAATTGTAAAAATAGGTTAAATTATAGTCGCTGTAGCTCACAAGTAATAAATAAAGTAAGTAATTAATGACGTAAACTTTCAATATTTTCAAGAACCTATTATACAAACAGTGTTATACAGAACACTACCTGCTATACACAAAATATGAAAAATAAAATGTATACAGTTCCTTTCAAATACTAGACGCTTACCAATTATTTGCAATTACGTGCTAAATGAAAGAGTTTGACCACACGCGTTTCTTTTTAGTAACTAAAAGATCATAAGTGTATTAACACACACATTTGTTAATACATAAATATGTTTAAACTAGTTGGGGAAATTGTAAAAATAGGTTAAACTACAGTCGCTGTAGCCCACAAGTATTAAATAAAGTAAGTAATTAAAGACGTAAACTTTCAATTCTTCTCAAGAACCTATTATACAAAGCAATATTATACAGAACACTACCTTCTATACATAAAATATGAAAAATAAAATGTATACAGTTCCTTTCAAATACTAGACGCTTACCAATTATTTGCAATCAGGTGCTAAATGAAAGAGTTTCACCTCACGCATTTCTACTAAAGACTTACTGCTATAAAATGTAAAACTTAAACTACGTCATAAAACGAGAACACTATAAACGTCACAAAACAGAAACATAGAGAATAAAAATGTGAATATTAAATCACTAAATCCTGAATGATTTAAAAGTTTTCCACTCGCAAGAAGCACCGTCCTACCCAAGTGTCTAAATAAACACATGAAGCAAAGTAGTGGCGTTGACGAATTTTACAAGGCTCAAAATGCTCATTCGTTAGTGTTTACAATGGTAGAACCCAGGAAACCCGTCCTATTAAATAAGACAAATTGTTGCCAATAACATAAAATTATAGTCGATTTAACATTAAAGGAGTGAAATAAATAAATAGAATTCTGAATAAAGGGCTTCAAGAAGTTCTGTACGGTGTCTCGGAGAATCCCTTTAGAAAATTTCATACTTTTAAGTTAGCAATGTTAACGCATAATCGGGGTTCCATACATCTACAATAAGAACTTTATGATATAATGATAGTCGAGCTAAGGTTTAATAGCTAGTTGTAACAATTTTCAGAAGATGTCTACATTTCAAAAAGTATTTACGATTTCTTGATTATAAATGCTATTTTTTATCCCGTACATATTCTATCATATTCTGCACAAAACAAAAATCAGCAGATTTGGTCATATTTTACAGTTTTTTATATAATAATAAAATAAAGAGCAAATTAGAAATAGTTCCATCAAAATTTCTGTGTACACTAACAAATGAAAACTTTAGAGTAGCATATTAAATATTAATATTAATTAATATTTAATATTTAATATCTAATAATAAATATTAATATTAATATTAATTTCAGTTTACTCTAACAAATGAAAGATTGTTTGTATACACTGGAAGATTTTATTAGTTGTAATGTATTACAGATTACCACATCTTTTTTTTAAGACATTTTTGTTGATTATAAGAATATTGTGATTAGTAAAAACGTTAAAGTAGCATATGAAATAATAATATTAATTAATATTTAATATTTAATAAGCTAATGATAAATATTAATATGAATATTAATTTCAGTTTACACTGACAAATGAAAGATTGTTTGTATGCACTGGCAGATTTTATTAGTTGTCATATATTACAGATTACCACATCGTGATTTCAGACATTTTTGTTGATTATAAGAATATTGTGATTAGTAAAAACGTTAAAGTAGCATATTAAATATTAAATATTAATATTAATAAATATTTAATATGCTAATAATAATTATTAATATAAATATTAATTTCAGTTTACACTAATAAATGAAATATTGTTTGTATGCAGATTTTTGTTGATTATAAGAATATTGTGATTAGTAAAAATGTTAAAGTAGCATGTTAAATATTAAATATTAATATTGATTAATATTTAATATGCTAATAATAAACATTAATATAAATATTAATTTCAGTTTGCACTAACAAATGAGAGATTGCTTGTATGCACTAGCAGATTTTATTATTGTCATATATTACAGATTACCACAACGTGATTTCAAACACGTTTGTTGATTATAAGAATATTGTGATTAGTAAAAAAGTTAAAGTAGCATATTAAATATTAAATATTAATATTAAATAATATTTAATATGCTAATAATAAATATTAATACAAATATTATTTTCAGTTTACACTAACAAATGAAAGGCTGTTGTCAGATTTTATTATTGCCATATATTACAGATTACCACATCGGGATTACTTTTGTTGATTATAAGAATGTTGTGATTAGTAAAAACGTTAAAGCAGCGTATGAAATATTAAATATTAATACATAACACATTAAGTAACTAAAAGCATTTTAAAGAAAGATTAATTTACTTTAAATCAACATTTACGATTAACTATTAAAAATCACGCACGTATTGACACTAACTACTCATTTCAGCGAACACTGACTGTGCTTACGTAATATGGCATAAGAATATAAGTTTATGAAAATTTTATAGATTTTTTTTTATTTACGAAACGTGGGTGTTATTTCGTATCCATTTTAATCTAGCTTCTATTAATCCTGTTAATGCGTGCATTTTCATTGCTTTTGTTTTGTTCCATTACTCTGTACCAGTCAAATATTTTTGGACATCTGTTAATTCGTATTTAGAATTGTACAAATCTTTGACCTCGAAATATGTGAAAATAGTCTGATTGCAGAGGCCAGTACATTATTCGTATTATTGTAAAATCAAGCTGCCAGTTTTATTCAAGTGCTTGTGACTTTTACAGGGATCTTACATCTGCGGCGAATGCCGGGAAGGATACGTCGGTAACCAGAGCGTGGGATGCCACCAACATCCGGGATCTTGTCCAGATGGAACCATTTGCGATCCGAACGCAGAATGTGAGCTCAGAAGAGGCTTCCTCAGATATCAATGCAGGGTAAGGGAAAGGCTATCACAGGTCAAGTGCACTTGAAAACACTATTAAGATACCATTCTATACTAAAAAAGAAAGATTAACAATACATATATACAATATTGTCTGAGGAATTCTTTTGACTCATTGGTTTATTTATATATTTATACACGTATAAATGTATACATATATGTACATGCCTATATAAATGTGTCTATATATATATGTATATATATATGTATATATATGTATATATATATATGTATGTATATATATGTATGTATATATATGTATGTATATATATATATGTATGTATGTATATGTATGTATATGTATGTATATGTATGTATATGTATGTATATGTATGTATATATATGTATGTATATATGTATATATAGATATGTATATGTATGTATATATATGTATGTGTATGTATGTATGTATATGTATGTATATATATGTATATATATGTATATATATGTATATATGCATGTATGTATATATATATGTATGTATATATATATATATATATATATATATATATATATGTATGTATATATATATGTATGCATATATATGTATATATATATATGTATGTATATATATGATATGTATATATGTATATGTATATATATATATATGTATGTATGTATGTAGGTATATATGTATATATAATGTATACAATATTAAATATATATAAATATTTATATATATAATGTATATTTATGTATGTATGTTTTATTTATATCTATATATATTTATAAAATATATACATTTTACATTTATAAATTATTAATAAAACAGCATGTATCAATGTGTCATAGAGATACAAATAAAGAAATTGATTTCCAAATAGGATGTCAATATCAGTTGATATACAGATTTTTACAAGTTTTTTTTAGCTTTTTTATATTCAATATTATTTAGATTAAATTATTAATAGCATATTTAAATTGTGTCACTGATTATTTGCCAATGATGATGGCTGATAGTATTGTGTTTGATTACCGTTATTTTTATGTTTTATATTTTGTTCAATTTCATAAAGTATTAGTTGTTATAACTATTATTGTTTGCTGTCATAATTTCAGTATGATGATAGCTTGTTATATGTAATATTTAATCATTTATTACATTATTTATATTAGTATTTTAATTTATTATATTCCGTTTTAGTGTCGCATTGGTTGGGCTGGAGATGGCCACATGTGTGGCCCAGACAGTGATTTGGATGGATGGCCTGATTTTGAATTAAACTGTGATCACCCACGTTGCAAAGCGGTAAGTGTGCTGATAAACGTTGAACATTTACTGACACAAGTCAACAGGGCCTAAAAGTTTCTTACAGTTTTATTTTTATGAAATGACTCTTAAAGTAGCAAAGAAATAATTTTTTAAACATGTTGAAAAGAGTGTAATCTGCTGTATGGATTTTTCATTTCTTAACCTATTTTATTTTTTTCCGGCAATTCCTACTGTACAATCTAACCAATTTTGACATGGCAAACTTTTTCTTTTGCCTCAACATAACAGCAGTTTTGGATCATAAAGAAAAATGTTAAACATGTTAAACGGTGTGATCTGGTTTATGAATTTTTCATTTCTTAATATACTTTATTTTCTTTCCCAGCGATTCCTACTGTAAAATCCAATTAATTATGTCATCGCAAACTTTTTCTTTTGCCTCAACATAATAGCATTTTTGGATCGTAAACAAAAACTTTATGTTAAACAGTATGTCCTGGTATATGGATTTTTCAATTTTCTTTAATTTCTTAATATATTTTATTTTCTTTTCCCACGATTCCCACTGTACATTAGTGTACTGTACACACTGTACATCAGTTATATTATGGCAAACTTTCTCTTTTGCCTCAGCATTATAGCATTTTTGGGTTATAAACAAAAACTTCAAACATGTTAAACAGTGAGACCTGGTAATAAATTTTTTATTTTTCTTTCATTTTTTAATATACTTTATTTTCTTTTCCGGAGGTTTCCACTGTACATTCCAATGAGTTATGTTATGGCAAACTTTCTCTTTTGCCTCAACATAACAGCATTTTTGAAATGTAAACAATAACTTAAAACATGTTAAACAGTGTGACCTGGTTTATGAATTTTTCATTTTTTTTCATATGATAATATACTTTACTTTCTTTTTCGGCGATTCCCACTGTACAATCGAATCAATTATATCATGGCAAACTTTTTCTTTTGCCTTAAGATAACAGCATTTTTGGGTCGTAAACAAAAACTTCAAACATGTTAAACAGTGTGATCCGGTTTATGAATTTTAATTTTTCTTTCATTTCTTAATATACTTTACTTTCTTTTCTGGCGATTCCCACTGTACATTCCACTCAGTTATGTTATGGCAAACTTTCTCTTTTGCCTTAACATAGCATCATTTTTGGATCGTAAACGAAAATTTCATGTTAAACAGTGTGACCTGGATTATGAATTTTTCATTTTTCTTTCATTTCTTAATATATTTGTTTTCTTTACCGGCGATTCCCACTGTAAAATCCAATCAATTATGTCATGGAAAATTTTTTCTTTTTCCTCAACATAACAGCATTTTTGGATTTTAAATAAAAATTTCAAACATGTTAAACAGTCTGACCTGGTGTATGAATTTTTCATTTTTCTTTCAATTCTTAATATACTTTATTTTTTTCCAGCCATTACCACTGTACATTTCAATCAGTTATGTTATGGCAAACTTTCTCTTTTGCCTCAACATAACAGCATTTTTGGATTGTAAACAGAAACGTAAAACATTAAACAGTGTGACCTAGTTTATGAATTTTTCATTTTTCTGTTATTTCGTATAATATACTTTATTTCCTTACCGGTGATTCTCACTGTACAATCCAATCAATTATGTTATTGTAAACTTTTCATTTTGCCTCAACATAACAACATTTTTGGATGGTAAAAAAGACTTCAAACATATTAAGCAGTGTCACCCGGTTTATGAATTTTTTCTTTTTCTTTCATTTCTTAATATACTTTATTTTCTTCTCAGCCATTCTCACTGTACATTTCAATCAGTTATGGTATGGCAAATTTTTTCTTTTGCCTCAACATAACAGCATTTTTGAATCGTAAGCAAAAACATTCAAACAGTTAAACAGCGTGAAATGTTAATACATTTTTCATTTTTCTTTCATTTTTAATTTACTTTGTTTTCTTTTCTGGCGATTCCCACTGTACATTCAAATCAGTTATGTGATGGCAAACTTTCTCTTTTGCCTCAATATAAGTATTTTTGGATCGTAAACAAAAGCTTAAAACATGTTAAACAGTGTGACCTGGATTATGAATTTTTCTTTTTCTTTCATTGTATAATATACTTTATTTTCTTTTCTGTCGATCCCCACTGTACATTCCAATCAGTTATGTTATGGGAAACTTTCTCTTTTGCCTTAACATAACAAAATTTTTGGATTGTAAACAAAAACATTCAAACATGTTAAATAGTGTGACGTGGTAATAAATTTTTTACTTTTCTTTCATTTTTTAATATATGTTCTTTTAATATATTTTCTTTTCTGGTGATTTCCACTGATATTTCCATCAGTTATGTTAAGGAAAACTTTCTATTTTGCCTCAACATAACAGCATTTTTGAATCTTGTACAGAAACATATATCTCACTAACAGTGTATCTGTCCAATACAACGAGGTACACCCAGGAGTTATCGGACATTATCAGTTGACGCCATTTGATGCTGAGGCTTATCAAGAAGCTCAAGTTTCCAATTAGAAGTTTCCCGTTTAAATTTTCATTCCGATAAAATGTCTTTGTAAATCATGTAGTTCAGGCGCATCTTGGGAGGGATTGACTGGTAGTCAGAAATTGCAGGATTCAGCCCTTTCCAAATTTGTTCACTTATCATCCTTTGAACTAATTAAAGTTAAGAGTGCTGATATGACGGAAATGCCAAAACGCTTCCTCCAGATTATCCCCGATCGGACAGGTAAGCTTATCTTTTGAAACTTTGTTTTATTGGCTATTCGGTAAAGCCAAACAATTAAATGCCTGCGTAGGATCGAATTCTCTTTTCCAAACTTGACTACTGTTTCACCGAAATAGACTTCCAAAACCAATAAATATAAAAATATGAATAGATATAAATATATATGAATTTATGTATTTATTTATTCATGTAAGTATTTATGTTTGTAAACATATGTGTGTTTGTGTGTATGTTTAGTGACGCTTGTATATAACGATGCTGTTTATACCGTTTTTTTCCTTTAATTTGCATCTAATTACTTATTCATTAATTCCTGCTTTATTCAGTGCAAAATCACCAAGAGATTAAAAATTGCATTTACAGTTAAAATTGTTTAATGAAACTTAAATTATATTTTTAAATACACTACTAAATGTTAGATGGACATTCCGAAGGTGGATACACAAATGATCAATCTGGCTTTAACGATAATGTGTATAATTTTTTCCTGTATAAATTTGGGTTCCAAATATAGTTCCAGCTAAGTAAATATAGACTAGTTCCCCTCATAAATATTCCATGTACTGTAATTTAAGGTATTATCATTGGTGGGAAAATTAGAAAAGGTTGAAAAAATGGTGGAAATAGAATGGCGAGAAAAATTTAGTTAAAAAGATTGGTGTTAAAATTGGAAAATGCAGGATAAATAGTGTACAAAAATGATGGAAAAAGTAACGGAAATATTTTTTAAAAAATGTGAACCAAAATGTCGGTTAAGGGGTTATATGACTGTTAAATAAAAAAATTCGAATTTTAAGGAAGAATACAGGTGAATAGGAAATTCCGTTCTGAACATTTTAAAACAATCCGCTTAAAAAAAGTTCAAATATTAAGAGGACTTATGAATAAAAAGAGCCAGCTGTTTACTGTAAGCAGATTTAAATTTACGAAACTTTATCTTGATTTTTCTGAAATTAAATTTTTTGGTGTAACGTGCATGTTATCTCAAAAGGTTTTAGATAATTTTTCAGGAAATTTTTACAGGTTTATACAATATAATTTTCATCCGATTAAACTTAAATTTTCTTGTATATTTGCCAAATCAAGTTTTTTTGCTATAATAAATTTTTAATTAAAGAATAAAAATCCACTTTTTTCATATACATATGTATCTTAAATACAAATTTAGGTTTTATGTTATTTTGAGATCTTGCAGTATGTTTTAAAACAATAAGTTTGTTTTAAACTTAATTGTATTTTTAGTAATCATGCGCGTTATCCGATTTGATGTCATTTTTATTAACAACAAAGTGTGTCTTATTTAAAACTTTCTAATAAAGATATTTTTTACGTTTCAAAAATTCATGAAATATGTGTGTAAAGATAATAATTTGCTCTAACCATGTTAAAAAATTAGATTTATAAGACTGGTAGTTTTCAAGGTATAAGAAGTCGAAAATTATTACAATTTTTCGACTTTTTTGAGTCGTATTACCCCTTAAAAAATATGTAAGAAAATTGGAAATTAGATTGGAAAAAAAGTTGGACAAAAATGACGTCAAAGAGTTGGTGGTAAAATTGGAAAAATAGTGCACATAAATAGTGGGCAAAAATGGTATATTAATTATATTAAGGTAATATCTAGTATATAGGGGAAAGGAGGTTTAAGATATTAAGAAAGTTTTTTCTTTCTGACATATTTTGCTATATTTTCCAGGACAACTGCCCAATGACTCCCAACAGCGGTCAAGAGGACGCGGACGGAGATGGTCTAGGAGATGCGTGTGACAAAGATGCCGATAATGATGGAGTACCCAATAACCCAGTAAGGAATTAATTTTTTCCGGTAAATTAAGAATTTCCGATGCTATCAGGCTGCATTAGTGGGTATACTAACGACTATAGGATAAGCAACTATTTCGTCTAACTTGTGAATTTGGTTCAAACAAATCAACAAGCTACAATCACACAAAATGTATTTAAGGAATGCAGCTGTGACATCTGCTTCTTTTATTTAACCTTGATAAAATCTTTGTAAAATTATACACTTAGTTCTCAAACTAAAATTGTGATTGCACTAAACTGACCTTAAATTCTTTCTAGAATGTGTAAACAGCTTTTGTAATGAAGTGTCAAAAGATAATTTCCTTGAGCTGTAAAAATGGGTAATTTCAATTTTGAAATATTAGAGATTTGTATACAAAAAGAAAAGTTTCTCATTTTCTCTAAAGTTATCATGAAATATTTGTGTACAAAAAGAAAAGTTTCTCATTTTCTCTAAAGTTATCACCAAATATTTAGTCAAATGTTGCCAAATTATTTTGTTCTCAAACTAAAACTGTGATTGCACACAACCGACTTAAAATTCTCTCTGGAATGTGTAAAACACTTTTGTAATGAAGTGTCAAAAGAGAATTTCCTTGAGCTGTAAAAATGGGTAATTTCAATTTTGAAATGTTAGCGATTTGTGTACAAAAAGAAAAGCTTCTTATTTTCTCTAAAGTTATCACCAAATATTTAGTCAAATTGTCACCAAATTATTTTGCTAACAGTGGTAGAACTGGACTAAGAATGAATAGATATGATCCAAAAGTAGTGAAATAATATGAAAAAAGTTTGAGTCTTTTTATAAATAAAGTATCTTTCTTAAGAGAAATAGTTTTTTTTTACTTTTGTGCATCTAAGGGAAGTTAATGAATGTTTTTGTATCTTTCAATTAAAGTTATATAATTACTTCTAACATATTCTTAACCCCTAGCCTGTGGAATATATTTGAGAAAAACATGCCAAAAATGGAGCATAATTTTTCTTTTTAATTTAACTTGTTATTATCTTTAAAATGTTAGAATTAGATTATTTACAAAAATTTAAACGAAATAACTACTATTTTCAATATTTCACATGTATGGGAAATGTTAATAGATTACAGTAATTTTTACTCAAATTACAGCAAAATAAATTGATTGACATAATTTTCAGGATAAATATAATAAACAAATACAACAATATTCATATGAACTATCATGAATTCCATGCCCCTTAGATTCTTTTGTATTTCACAAACCCTTTATAGTATCCGAGAAATAGTGACAAATAACGCAAAACTGCAGAATTCGTATGAAAGCATCTCTATCTATTGGGAAAATGACAAATTAAATATTATACATTGACGAACCGGTTTCAAGCTTACGGAATTGAAATACTACTTTTCTCTTGCCCGAACTCAGGTCGGGCATTCCAAAATTGGCGCATTTAAGTTGCCCGAACTGAGTTCGGGTGTCACAAGCAAGATGTTAAAGAAATGTGGATTAATATCTCTAACAACCTTTTAAAACAGTGTTTAATAAACGCCTGGTTAAAAGTATTTCAAGTAACTTTGAATTTAAATACTCTTTAGTAAAAACATCTCTCTTTAGTAAGTTTTTCTATGTATTTATTACATTTTACATGATTTTTATCGTACATTCTAATGCAATTTAGTTGTACAGGGTTAGCAAGAAGCAAGTTACCCACTTCTGAGGACTCCACAATACGTTCTATTGGACCAAATGAGATATAATTGGAATTACAGATAATCCAAATGATGAGCTTGACATTTATTACATAAAAACTTTTAGTAAAAAAATCCCCCTATAGGTGGCGCTATAAAACATATGGTATTTATTTAGTTCACTAAGTCGAGCATTAGTTTCTTGTTTGCACATCATGCCTACGTTGCAATAAAAAGGACAATACCGTCAAATGCCAGCATCTGTGCCATCTAAAGGACAGCATTCGGCACCACGATCTTGATATTCCTGCAGACTCATTCCGGTCAGCTGTGGAAAATATAGTTCTGCGAATACAGCATATTGTTGAACATAAGGGGGATATATTGAGTATTTTAAATGATACTTTTTAATATTATTCAGCATTTATAAAGAATGTTAAATGTTTATATGTATCACAGCGACAGCTATGGACTGATTTTTGTACTAATTTTTTATGTAATAAATCGTTTTAATTACCATTTGAATTATCTATAGTTCCAATTGTATCTCATTTGGATCTGTTTAACGCATTTTAGAGTTCTCAGAAGTGGGTAACTTTTTTCTTGCTTACCCTGTGTGTAGTTTTTATATGTTTTGATTGTTATAACATCTTGGTAGATGGGATATTGGGTTTATCCAGTCTGGAGATCTACATGAGTACATTAGTGCCTATTAATACTGTTCAAAGTTTTCTTACTGTTATGTAACCTATTAATACTGCTCAAAATCTCAGTACCCTGTGTGAAATTTTTATACGTTTTGTTAGTTATAAGTCCTTGGTTGGTTGTTTGTTGGGTTTATCCTCGTTAGAATTCTGCACGAGAACACTAGTGCCTATTAATAATGTTCAAATTTTTCTTTTTTTTTTCTAGTCTTCACGTCTTGAATTATTTTACAATATTAAAATATCCGTACAGATTTTATTTTATTTAAAAAAAATTTTGGCATTCAATACATTTAAAAAAATTTTGATTATGTAGGCTAACAAAATCATCAAAAGTTTATTAGTAACAATTCATAAATGATTGCATATTAAACCTAAAAAATATTGAAGCTAAGTATGTAAATAACAACTTTTTAATAAAAAATTTCTACAACAAAACCGTTTATTTGTTTCAAAAATAGTTGTACCTAAAACATATATATACACACATTCAATCCAATTTTATTAAATTTTCGAAAAGATTAAGGAAATTTTTATCTCGCTTTATTAGATCATATTAAGGAAGCTCACTTTTTCAATATCTGAAATCTCGCGATGTTCTTATCAGGCTATTTATAACACAATCTCCAGCAAAAATTTAATTTTCTCTTTTTCCGTGAGCTGACTTTATTTGCATTTTGTTCTAAAATGAAAAATAAAATCATATTCGTGACTTTTTTCTTTACTCTGAGATATTAGAAAATTTAATTTAATTTCCAGTATAGAAAAAAAATTGTCATAATGAAACACGTTTGTAATGTATGAAAAGTATTTTTTGTATCTATCAAATATAGTTGCATCATCATCTTTAATGGTTCATACAAGGATAATACTTATTATTGAACTGAATTTTTAAAATGCCATTTTAATTTGGTAATATACACATTGATATTGGTATATATCAAGGATAGAAAAAATTTTACGTGCTTTGGTTGAATCTATGATAAATGAAGGAACACTTCTCGAGCCAGGTCACCTTTACTTTTCATTTGCATAGCTATAAAGTGCCACTTAATTGATTTAATGATGTATCAATTTTATCGTATAACTATCCGAAGAATCTATCCGAATATATATGTATATATGTATATATATATGTATATGTATATATGTATATATATATATATGTATATGTATATATGTATATATATGTACATGTATATATGTATATATATATATATGTATATATATATTATATATTATTAATATATATATGTATAGATATATGTATATATATGTATATACATGTATATACTAGATGTATATATATATATATATATAATATATATACATATGTAATATATATGTAAAATATATATGTATAAATAAGTATATAGATACATTATATATATATGCTATATTTATGCATATATATATTATATATATATATATGTATATATATATATATATATATATATATATATATATATATGTATGTATGCATGTATATATAATATGTGGGTGTCTGTGTGTGTAATAGGTTTGGTTTGGTTTCGGAGTGCTATACTCTACTTTTTACAACACGAGAGATAATGAGACAGGGACGTACAGTTTAAAGCCGATTATGTGTGATAGAGATTAACTTAAAATTTGAGAATTGATAGAGCTTAAATTTTGGCATTGCACACACACAGACACATATATACACATATGTATACTCAGGGCCAGGGATAGTAGGTGTGCAATGCCATGTATGCCATCATACATGTACCAAGGTGGTCATTTTTCCAAGCAGGCCCATATATCTACTATGCATATGCATTGATAAGGGGCAGCTGATTTCAACCTTGCACGCAGGCAGTTAGTTTAGAGTCTGCCTTGTATATATATATATATATATATATATATAAATATATTTATATATATATATATAAAATATTATATAAATATATATATAAATATATATATATATATATTTATATATATATATATTATATAATATATATAAATATATTAAGTAATATAATGTAGATATATTTTAAGAGATTTTAATATATTGTGAGATATATATATGAGATAACATAAATAACCGTAGTATATTATAGAGCAGTATGCACATATCCCGTCCGAATATATTAATATAATGCCTTTGTTAGGAAATTGGCGCCATGTATATATTATATAACTGAATAATAGATTGTATGATATTTATTAGAATAAGATGTATCAAGACTTAAGTGCGATACTATCTGTAGCGTATATATATATAATACATATATATATATATATACTAAATCTCCTGGAGACCAATCACAACTTAAAACTATTATAATTAAGTGCAATCGTTTTATAACATATTTATATAAAAAAATTTGGCATGCATATATATAATATATAAATGAGTTCGCAATTATAGAAAACATAGCTACTTATATAATATAATATAATATAAAAATAACCAAAATTATCCCTTTTTATTCATTATTCTGAAATTTATTTTTATTTTATATTAATTTTGATATATAATTTTATAAATATTATTATATATATCGATTATTAAGACATTGCAAAAATTTTACACTATAATTCTATAACTAAGAAAAAAAAAACATATAAAGATATAATTGTTTTGCATTGTCTCCCGTAGCGAAATTTGAGGAAATTTTAAATTCCTCTCCAGACTCGAGTGAAAAGTTTAATATTCTCAGCCTCAGTTCAAAAAGAATACATGCTTCATCACACCCTGAAATTCTTTCTTTGATTCACAAAGCTAAAAATGTTTAAAAATGATATCTCTATGAGTAATACCTCTCTCAGGTAAAATTCTGTAACGATCAGCAATAAAATCATCCTGAAAGCCACACTTTGGCAGATGTCTGTAATCTAAAATCACTTTCTTTGAGAAATTAATTGTTGTCTCAGCATTTTCCCACCAGACTTAAACCCCAGTTGGTACTTGGTCCTTTCTGGCTAAAAGTTGGTGTTATGAGGTCTATATAGAGAGAGCATTCTGACACTATTCGGTTCAGATGTCTCTGGATTTTGTCCTATTTTGATACGATGAAGTAAAAATTACTTTCGGCCACGACGACTGACGTGTTTCTTCAGGACAGAAGTTTAGAGGAAATCTTGGCAGCCCAGCATGCCCGGGCAGAAAAAAATAATAGGGGCAATTTAAAGGGGTTTTCCAGTATAAATTTCGGTCCGGTTTGTCCTATCGTTACATATATATATATATATATATATATATATATATATATATATATATATATATTACTTTACACCCGGCCTGTATATATATATCTAAAAGTTGTTTAGAACCGACCATTTATATATATATATATATATATATATGTGTGTGTGTGTGTGTGTATCTATATATATATGTATATGTGTGTATATATATATATCAGATAAGCAATAATATTTATATTATTAATATGAATGACTGAAAATTGTTTTAGAAAACTTAAGCTCATTATTATAAAATAATTTATAATGAGCAGGTAATAATTGAGCGCACAAAAGGAATATTTATCAAAATTATAGTATTGTTCAATTTTATGGATTAATTAGATCCTTCCCTCTGAATCCTTACCACAATACATAATATATGTTAAGGTAACTTATGGCTCATTTTTAATTCTTCAGAGGTTTTTAAAGCCTAATATAGGTTTGGTGACCTACTGTACGTCAATGTGGATAAATCTACCCATTTGGTTTATATGCTCTGATTAGAATAATAACAGGCGATTGTAGACTTAGTTTCCGATCACTTGTATCTAATAACGTAATACAGATTGGGTGAATTACATTTCACCCAGAAAGTCAGCAAATGGCGATAAAGAGAATCATTTTTTTAATTTTTTTGCAGCCACTGGACAATTGTCCGTTGATCTACAATCCGAAACAAGAAGACACTGACGTCGATGGTCCGGACAGGAGAGGCGATGCCTGTGACAACTGTCCCAAGATTCCAAATCCCGACCAGACGGATTCTGACGGTGACGGTGTGGGAGACGCTTGCGACAATGATTCTGACCAGGACGGTAAGTGGTATATTTCGAGAGAGAAGTCTATATGAATTTATTGACTGATAATTTTGCCACTTTAACTAATAAGGTGATTTCACGCAGTAGGGCAAATTCTCAAATTATGACAATTCTGGATTTAATTTAAAACGGAAGGGCAATTTATTGTTTGTGTATTGGCTGTTGTAAACATGAAAATGAAAGGGAAGGGCATTTTAGTAGTTGTGGCCTTTACGATAAATTGCCTAATTGTTCACTTTTCAAGCTTGTGCTGCCACATTTTACTTCTTTTCTGAACACAGATGTTTATGAGATGTTTATGTCTGTATATGAGTTTGTACAAACTCATATACAGATTTTCTCGAAAATTGGGTATGAATGTAAACTCCAGTTATATAATATATTTTAATCTTAAAACTATTTTAAACGGTCTAATACTATCTACTGGAGTATTAGTAATCTTGTTAATTACTCAATAAAAACTTTTACAAAAAAAATGCATAACATTTAAGATTTGTTTCATATATTATGAAATCACGGAATTATTTGCCTTGGTTTATTATAAGCATAATTCTAGAACGAAGGTGTGTTCTCAATCTATAATTATAAGTTCAATATAATGATAAATTCATACATTAAGTTCTTATGCAAACTAAAGAAATCTAAGAGATAATTTAATGATATGACGATGGCGGGATAAATAAAGAATATAGTATTAAATGTTCTTTAAAGTGTTATTTTTAGTAATATTTTATAATTCGAATTAAGAAATTTTAGACAAATATTAATTACTGATGTTAAATTTGCTTAAGTTATCGAATCTCAAAAGGCTTATATATGTTCAAAACTCTTTTAAGACATTATCTCCCTGATAATAAGAATTGAAACCACAAAATTTACGATTATTTTATAAAAACATAATGCAATAACTAGCCCCCAAAAATGTTTTCAAACCCGTCAACGCTATAAGTATGGTTGCAATCACATGATAAAAGGAAAAATTTCCAAGTTTTCAAAGCCAGATAGCAGTGATACGTTTTTTTAATCCCTTTTGCTAATTAGAAAGTTCCTGAAATCGTGAAAATTTTTGGTATGTATATTTTAAAGGAAATAACCATTTTGACCACGTCTGAATCCAGTTTAACTAGATTAAGTATTTCGTCTGTCCATGCATACATGGAAACTTTTAACTTTGGTATTCTACTTAATTATTTTAACATATTAATAATTTTGTTTTCACTAGTTTCGGGATTAAATCTGTATATATTTATCTAGTTTAACTCAAGAACGGTTAACCGTAAATAGTCGAAATTTTATATGTAGATCTGCTTCAAACTTATTTGTGCATCACGCTTTGTGGTTGTAATCAGCATCCTATATACAAAAAAAATTCGATATAGCGGATATAAATTCTGTCGATCACCGACCACACCAATACAACATTGCAACTGAAAATATCATTTTATTCATATGCAGTTATAACAAAGCTTTTAAAGATCATTCTTATTATGCAGTAAAAGTGGTATTGTAATAGCGTACATGATTTGTACAAAATTATCTATATAATACAAAATCTCAATATAACGAGTATTGACATTTTAGATCACTTTCAGATGATAGTTCTTCAGATCTTCTAGTACACTACTGTTATCTCTTGGAAAACGAAATATGCAGAAAATGTTCAAATGGTGATTCATTGTACAGTTGGTTTTGTACAATGTACAATTGATTTATTGCACATTAAATGAATTCATTGTACATTGTACAATTGAATACTGATGATTTATTCTACAGTCAGATTGGAAAATTGTGTACAATATAAAAAGCGTACAATAAGTCATATCAGTCCATATGAAACCGTTTTAATAGGTTAGAAAATATAAAATCATAAACTAAAAAAATTAAACAGATTTTTTTTTTGGGGGGGGAGTGGTACAATGCACCCCTTTCCTACTGCTGCAGGGGATTTCAAAGAGCAAATATTGTATTACAATAGTTTTTTTACACCGATTACAATATCGCGTGCACCATTTTGTCGTCTTCTGATAACAAAGATTCCGTTGTCAATACGATTAAAAGCAAAAAAATGTGATATATTGTGAATTTTTTTCTCAAAAAAATAAAAATATTTTAAAAACCATTAGACTATCGTTTAAAAGAACTTCACTTTCTCCTTTTTTTTCTGTGTTCAGGAAATATTTTTTGTTAAATTTAATCGCTCGAAATGGAGAAATAAATAATTAATGATATGATCCAAAAGACCAGAAATGAACTGCAAAAACGCAATAATTCAAGAAGCAAACATTACGCAAGATTAGGTAAAAAAAATTTTTTTTTCTTCTATCCGTCTTCGAATCGAAAGATTAAAAAAAAAGAAACGAGACATGTATTTCTTTTTAATCATTGCATGTTAATGACTACGAAGAGGTTGTTTATTGATAAAAATATTTTTTATAAATGGTTGCTCAGATTAAAAAAAAGGAAAATAAAAGTATCTTAAACAAAGGGAGCTTAACTTGTCCTAAATATAGTTCCGAATATTTATT
>CM063504.1:132312116-132332116 GCA_032207245.1 Pardosa pseudoannulata
TTTCCAAGGGAAAGAATTCATCTCGGCATCTCGTTTGGGGGGGAGGGGGCAATCCGTGTTCCAATGTAACATTTTATCTTTCAAGGGTTGGAACTTTAATAGTGGCAAATATTTATTTACATGGAATATAAAAGGGATTTATGTCACCGTGTTATACAGTTATTCAATATAGTCACCAGCATTGTGTATAATCAGTTGCCCAGAATGTGGAAGTCGAACAACACCTGTACCAGCGCCTATTCTGTTGATAGTTTCAATGGACCGGTTTATTGACGCAAGAATCTTTGGAGCAGTTCTGAAGCGAATGCCACGCAGTGTTTCGTTCATCTTAGGAATTAAATCATAGTGGCAAGGGCTTATATCTGTCCCAAGTTTATTCAGCTTAATGATACGGTGTAAAAAAGCCTCTCCTTCACGTTTATAGCGTTCCAGATAGGTTCTAGCAGCATCGTATCGTAGCCATTTATGCATTTCCGTCAAATGATGTGGAACTCATCTTGATGCTATTTTTTATCTTTCCCAGGCGCTCTTTCAGAATGTGCAGCACAGTCCTATGTTCAAATCTTGTCTGTAAGGCCAGCTCACGAACTGTTTGGCGTCTGCCACTGTCCATTAGTGTGGCAACAGCATGCACTTCTGCTTCTCTGATGTTAGTACGACCTGGCTGATGCTTGTCTGCCCATTTTGGCGTCCTTCATTGAAGGTTTTTACCCTTCTTGTTACAGTTCTGGAAGTCTCTAGAAGACGTAGATGACATTGTCATGCTGTACGAACTCTGGCACATTCAATTTTTATCCGATTTGTTTTTAAAACAACCTGACAACACTTACTTTAGACCGCAAGCTAATACAAGGATCAGTTCTACCCGTCACTACGCATGCGCATGACGTAGGAAGGATGAGTTTTTTTTTTGCTAATAGGTAAGGTAGGTATGTAGCTCACTTGTGGTATAAGCGACATTCTTTGGTTTTGTTGCGTAGCGTTTTTACAGCAGCGTTGCCACTATTAAAGTTCCAACCCTCGTTTGATAGAGTAACATTCCCTTTTCATAGCTCTAAAATAAAATTTAAACTCTTTTACTGACTGACTTGCCAATCTCTTCAATGTGCCGTGACTACTTACATCAAGAATCTAGTTGCTTATGCTTGTTCATGCTCAGCAAGCCCGGGCAAGTAAGTGCAGGGGCTACTATTCTATGCAACCGGAAATGAAAATTATGCTGGCTTACACACACACACACACACATACACTAAAATTATATGCAGTCGTTAGCAGTAGAGTATCCTTTCATTCACTGTTTCTGATCCCTTCCTAGTTACTGAAAGTCAATGCTCTAAGTTACTGATTTTAATGAAATTCGTGGGGACAAGAACTATCTTATCATCTTTCTGTGTACTAACAGCTAGCCGACCTCCATTGATAAGTCAATTAATGAAAAAACTTCTACTCACGTGAGGAGGTCCCATTCGACGTCTACCCTACATTCATCTTGATGGTCCTGATGGTAACAGTCCAAAGGACAAAGAGAATACACGGAAAATTTTAAATACAAAATTGAATTTATTTTAGCAGTATCTCTGCAGGGCTTTTCTTGTGAAAAACGTGTATATAGGCGTTATATAGGTATATGAACAAGAAAATCAGTATTTTAATTGTTTGTCATATGATGACGTAGACAAAAACGAACCTAAGTTATGTAAGGAACATTGAAGCAAACAAGAATTAATTTTGGTGTTCCGAAATGGCGTAATTTTTCACAATGAGAAGGACAGAACAAAAGATGTTCTATGATTTGGCGATGTTTCGGTCACTTAGAAGGATCTATGCTACATCTGCTCAGATACATTATTATATTTGTTTTTTCATTTTTGTATTTTTCTCTAGTTGAAAGACTTTTTTATTCCTAATTATTTATTGACACACACACACACACACACACACACACACACATATATATATATATATATATATATATATATATATATATATAAAAATCATCCGTTTTTATAATTTTTTACTACATTTTCCGACATTTTGTGGATATGGCGACACTGGTAGAATAGAAGGACCTATACTACATCTGCTGCTATTCATTATTATATTTGCTTTCAATTTTTATAGTTTTCTCCAGTTGAAAGTCTGTTGTTAAGTTGACTGTCTTTTTAAATTTTATTTATTTTTTGACATATATATTTTTTAATTCGCTTGATTTATAATCTTTCTACTACGTTTTCCTACATTTAGACGATTTAGCGACGTTTTGGTGGCCTAGAAGAAGCTAATCTGCTCAGTTAAAATTATTCTTCCACAAGGGCTTCTTAAATCAGTACCTGTTACATTAAATTGATTTCGAGCGTAAATGAATATCCATGGTAATGGGTATGAATACATGGAATCAGTTACAGCATAGCGACATAGTCCCTTTTTCTGATTTTATGGGTTGTTTGTTTGTATATTTTACACTATGACACTATATACATTGCACTATGAAATGAGTAAAAATAATGAAGCTTAATATAAACATCTAGATTTTGATGCAAAATTATAAATAAAAGTACTTAATGTTCTATTGTGTTATTAACCTCTAATCCTTGTTAAATTAAAGTTAAATAATAAGTCATTATATTCATAGCATTTTTGAGGTGTGAGTAACGAAAATTAATTTTTGTAGGAATCCAAAATTGAATAAGTTTAAACTTTTTTTTAATTGTGTGTATTTTTAATGGTTTAAAAAATACAATGGAATTGCAAAAACTGATTACATATTTTAGAAACATTATGCTATGAACTGTGTAACAGGAATGGAACTTAACACTTTATATGCGGGACACGTTCTAGTACGTTTTCAGACGATTGATACTTGAGAGCGGGTCACGTACTAGTACGGATTAGTGTAACAACATGGTTTGTTTGTGGATACAAAAATAACGAATAATACACAGGAAAACGAAGCCGAATGTTTTTGTCTTTCATTTTTTTATAATGTAATAATGTTTATATTTAACATAATTCGAAAAAAATAAAACTATATACTACTATTTCTATTTGATTTTTCATATTTACTATCCTATTATAAATTTATCCATTAAAAAATATATTTTTTGTTTAAGAAAATCTTATGGTTGTTATTTACATATTTCTATTTATATATTTGTTTATATATTTCAATATAAAATACGAAAAGTTGGTTAAAAAATTAAAAAATTTACGATCTATTGAGATTTAACTGAATAACTAAATTTACTCGCAAAACGTCCACTCCCGGTACAATTTCGCTGCGAAATGTACCCGCACACAATGTGTTAATATAAAAATTTATACACAAAATATAAATACGTACAAGATATAAATACCCTCCCCCCAATATTTTTAATGTTTTTATCCTCTAAACTTCGATTTAGGATTCAATTTCAATTTTACAGTATAAATATAATTTTTAGAATTCTTAAATCATACCTTACGAAAATTAATCTTACATGAAATAATTGAAGAATCTTCAACTTTTTAGTTTCGTGTACATTACTAATTGCTTTTAAGTACAATAGAATAGCAAATTTGAATACATATTTTTAAGACATATTAATTTCATTAATACGATTTTTAAATTTTTAATCTAAAGTAAGCAAAATCTTCATACAATATAAATACAGAAAAAAAGTATATTAAATGAATAAAATTTGTGTGAGAAAGTACTACGTAACCTTACATAGTACAAAAAGCGAGGATTATTTCGGGTGCAATCAGCGACTGCTTCCTCAGCAAAATCACCAAGAGTAACTTAAAAGAACATTACTTTTAAGAATACTTAATCTGAACAGGTAGTCATCGATATAATTGGCGTAATCCCTTCTTACTTTAGTAAATTTACAAAGGGTCTCTTTACTTCCCATTCAGCATTTCTTAAGTACATTTTTATAAAGTCTTCAAAAAATTCCATTTTGTGTTTTTTATGTTATTAAAAACTCCATCCGAACAGAGGAGGTAGCAAAAAATAAATAACGCAATTTAAGCGACATTTTAAAGGTAAATGCCTGCAATTTTTTTCTTTCTCTTTTCAATGTAACTTTCGAAATACACGATATAAAACAGAAGTCTCATTAACTTAAAACCTCGTATTTGTTTGTTAAAAACATTTTAATGACTCCCCATTTTTTTTTTGTATGTACATTATATAGAAGCGTTTGAAAAATATGTTAATGAGAGGGACTAACTGCAAATTGCAATCTATATTTGTTTTAGATACGTAAAGGAATAATATTTTTATAACTGGAAGGAGTTCGACATCTTCTGATTGATTTTTAAAAGCAGTTAGAAGTTTAAAAGGTTTGAGAGGTGATCAAAATATATTGAGTACACTATAGCTAATATGGGTCTGAAAATCTTAAAAATTAAAAATTATTTTCAATATGGTGATTCAATAAATCCAAAAGACATAGTAATTGATAAATTTGCACATGCAAGGCTAAAGAATATTTTATTTTCCTACATAAAAAACATAAAAAATTCCATGAATTAGAATTTAAACGTAGTCTTCAGCCATTTTCAGATGCACTAAGCTCGTAAAGTTGCATGTATATTGCATCCATGTAGAAGGAAGAAGAGAGCGAGTTCTCATGGCCTAGATTCTTCTGTAGATTTAAAAGTGAAGTTGCATGTATATTGCATCCACGTAGAAGGAAGAAGAGAGCGAGTTCTCATGGCCTAGATTCTTCTATAGTTTTAAAAGTGAAGTTGCATGTATATTGCATCCATGTTGAAGGAAGAAGAGAGCGAGTTCTCATGGCCTAGATTCTTCTGTAGATTTAAAAGTGAAGTTGCATGTATATTGCATCCACGTAGAAGGAAGAAGAGAGCGAGTTCTCATGGTCTAGATTCTTCTATAGATTTAAAAGTGAAGTTGTATGTACATTGCATCCATGTAGAAGGAATAAGAGAGCGAGTTCTCATGGCCTAGATTCTTCTATAAACTTAAAAGTGAATTTACATGTATATTGCATCAAGTGAATTTGAACGTATATTACATCCATGTAGAAGGAAGAAGAGAGCGAGTTCTCATGGCCTAGATTCTGTAAAGTTGCATGTATATTGCATCCATCTAGAAGGGAGAAGAGAGCGAGTTCTCATGACCTAGATTCTTCTATAGATTTAAAAGTGAAGTTGCATGTACATTGCATTCATGTAGAAGGAAGTAGAGAACGAGTTCTCATGGCCTAGATTCTTCTATAGTTTTAAAAGTGAAGTTGCATGTATATTGCATCCATGTAGAAGGAAGAAGAGAGCGAGTTCTCATGGCCTAGATTCTACTATAGATTTAAAAAAGGGATAATATTACAATTTTTTCCCTATGCGAATGCTTATGTATATCCACAGACGTAAGTATTCTGAAATTCTCTTTCGTTATCTCATTTCTACGTTAAATAAATTACTACACTGAATTTAAACAAAAAATAAACATTCAGTAATATTTCCTTTTAATTTTTGACTTTATCACTATAAATTTTATAACTTAATTAGTTAATGTTTTAGTGTATGTCCTTGATAACACATAACCACTTTTTAAGGTGAATGCATAACGCCTCAGAATCAATATCACCAGTACCTCTTCTGTAGTAATTAACATTTAATTAAAAAGAGGATAAAAAATAAAAGAAATCTGTAATGGTGGTAGTACATTCTCGTTGTTGTCTTACAACTCCCTTTGACCCACATTCAAAAATAACCAGGTTCGTTTTAATTATGTTTATTATTAAATATATGAGACTGCCACTGGTATATCTAACTAAATACAAAGACATGAATAAGGAAGGAAAAACAAAGAAAATTGCTACGAAAAATAAAAGAACAAAGCCACGTCCTACACCTGAAATAAATTGTCCAAAATCGTGGCGTTCTTCTTTAACCGTTTTGTAGCAATTAGACATAAATTTAATCTGTGGTAGATGCATAGTATCACTGTAATTTGGTCCTATATAAAAAGAGATCAAGGTATTAGGTGATGAACATTCTATGACGATTTTCTAGATTTTAAGTACGGTAGATGCATGATATGACATTAGTTTGGTTCTACATAAAAATACAAAGTAGATCAAGCTATTAGGTATTAATCAGTCCATGCTCCAGATCGGTATTTTATCTACGGTAGATGCGTGGTATCATTCTAATTTGATCCTATATAAAAAGAAAATGCAATCTAGACCAAGATATTAAGTATTAATTGGTATATGTGCATTATTTTAGGCTTCTATACGCATTGTACTAAATCAGTTTTTAAAATAAATATGAAATAGCTGTACAAAAATAAGTGAAACTTTTAATTTTAATATTACCAGTTTACATTAATATCACTTATACTAAAAGTTCACAAAGAAGAATATTTCTGCGTACTTCACTTTAATTCTTATTTAATGTTCTTTAAGCATTACATCTTCAATTCATCATAGTAGCTCTTAAAGTGAGAGATGAGTCTCTCCGTAAATAACATATCGTTCTGTTATCATTTCGCATTCATCTTTATCTTTCGAATTTTTTAATATTTCAGAGTTGTTTTCATTCCGTAATAATTTAAAATAAACAAGATTATTTAAGAGATTGGAATTTCCAATTTCCACACGTTTCATGAAGGAGGAAATTTATTTATTCCTTTATATGGGGAATATGTTCTATAAAAAACAAAAATATATATAAATAAAATATATTATCCGAGAGGCCATTAAAGAAAAGAAAAACTGCTTTGAGTGTTTTTAGAGAATATCTTCAATAAATTGAATTGCTTAGAGTTTATTTTTTATACACGGTTTTCCGCGCCTGTGCATAGTTCTTATCTTATAACATTTGATGTTCCGTCGTTCTATTGAGAGAATTAGATTATTCTTACGGCAACAAAATCTCCATTTAATGGTATTTTGGAAGTTTCGGCGAGGCCCATTGTTTACCATAGGAAAGCAATCGTAATATTTCATCCATTTATTTAGTTGTTAAGGAAAAACAGTAAATCACTATTAAAAATATTTGCTGGAAATAGCAAATGAATCGGAGAGAAAAGGTGTTTTTGAACAATTAACGGGTGAGCCATTTTTATTGAATATATTGTGACGTACTGGAGTAAGGGTAGACAAGGCCGTCAAAGATACATGCTGAACATTTATTTACTCTTGAGTAAATGCTTTATTCATGGGAATAATTCTGTATTTTGAATTTACTGAATCTGTGTACAGGATTCAGTAAATTCAATTACTTCTGGGATCTCGCGCTGATAAACGTTGAAAATATACAACACGTGAGTACAGTGAAGTTAGTAACACAGGAACAGTTCACTAATGAGTGCCGGTACGGTACTCTGACACTATAATCTACCGATCTGATGATCCGAACAGTTGACTCGAAACGCTCAGAGTACGTATCTCGTTGGAATTCGTTGAGAATCAAAGGATGCAGGACGATCCAAAATGAGAGTAAGTGTCACTCTCAGTGACCTACTTCAATGATCGAAGTAAAAAAAAATATTAAAGGTAACGGTAATGAGATACCGATGTCAAAGGTCGACTTCTTAGCAGAAAGCAGAGACGCTGGCGGTCTCTGAAGGAACGCAAACTCCGGCAATCGGAGAGACTAGTAGACTCTTCTCAAGCTCCCCACCAAAACAAAAAACTCCTCCCTCTCTTAGCTCAACCAATCTCTTATATAGGGGCCCGTTGCCCCTCCCGTGATACTTCCGAAAACTTCCAGAACCCGGGTGACGCAATTTTGTGATAAACCGACCCGCCTGGATCAGCTGAAGTTTATCTAGATGTGGCCAAAGTTTTTCTTTAAGTTTACCGACCAACCATCTTAAATCCATTAGCGGCACTAATAACCTGGTCCATTTGGGAACTATTGAACGTGTATGTGATAATTCTCAGCCAAAAAAAAAAAAAAACCATTTTTCACAATTCTGGAAAATTAAAATTTTAGTGATTCCGTCATATGACGGGCTATATGCTAATATATAATAGCATAAATAACTAATATGCTAATATATAATAGCATAAATAATGCTAATATATAATAACAAAATAATAACATTAATAATGACATAACTGTGAATGCCCCGATCATATTTATTTTTCATTGATGAATTTACAAACGAAATTATTTCGAATAAAAATTCCGCTATTAACATTCTTTTAATTTATCGATGGTCCCCAAACACCGTGGCTTTCAGATGTAAAATTATAATTACCAGATGGTTTTTTTCATATTTGAGAATTTTCTTAGTATTGCTTTGTTTTTTACTTAGCTGCAAAATGGCATCGAGTGTTAAAAAGAAGGCAGTTCCAATAAAATGAAGAATACGTTTCATATTTTAATTTGAAACATTGTTCAAAAAATAAATTAACTTTCAGTCACTATAAAAAACAATTTAGGAAGAAAGGAGAAGAAAAAAATTTATTTTAATAAGGATGTTTCCGTGAAAAATTTGAATTTTTTCCGGATTCAAAAATAATAAATTCTTAAAACGGCACTAGGAATTTAATTACACTTCATTACACTTCATTTAATTACACAGCATTTTATACTTCATAATTTAATTAAACTCTTTATATAAAACTTTTTTTACCTGAAATTCTCGAAAATTATTTTTAATGGGCCACTGAAATTAAAATTGGATATTTTTGATTTTTCATAACACATTTCTTAATAATGTTCACAAAGCACGTTTCTTACCATTAAATCTCCTTTAGGTAAAATAGAAGCCGTGATTTTGTATTTAACCAATTATTAAGAGAATTCGATGATTGAAAAAGTGTGAAATGAAACAGAAGTGTCCACGTAAGAGATTCATAGTAAAGAGGCTGAGGTGTATATATATCTATATATATATATATATATATATATATATATATATATATATATATATATATGTATATATATATATATATATTTATGCCCTGTCAAGTAAAAACAATAGGGGATATATAATGTTACCAATTTATGAAGCGTAGCGTTCGTGGATTGAGTAGACTTTGAATTAAGACAGCAAAAATGACAGCACTTTATTCATAATGCAGGGAAAACACGAATACAGCAGCCAACACCGCGAGAACTGGCTAGCACAGGCGATAGTTCACTAAAACTCTTAGCGCCAAACAACGTAGGTTTTTACCTCTACAAATTTCTCAGCTAACTGAACCTTGATCAGGATCTTCAGGATCTTCAGGATGGTAGTTCAACTGGACTGCCTGGGCCGAGCCCTCTAATCTAGAGATTTCTAACAGTAAGCATAAAATGACAACGAGCAGAAAATAAAACAACTAAAAAGAGGAAAGAGGGGATAGGGAGGTGGATTTGTGAGTTCAAGACACAAAACTAGAGAGTAGAAAGTTTAGGGATAGAAATAAAACACATATTTTTGCGGCCAGGGACATCCGTACAAAAACCATGAAGAAAACATTTTTATTGATATAGAAATCAGAAATTGAAATCGCAAGTTATAGCTTGGCAGGCACCCTACTGGATGCACCACGCCATCACGGTCTGAGAAGACTTGATAGTGATGATATCAGAGTTGCTTTCAGTAGGAGAAAAATGCATAAAATGCTCCTCCCTCTCAGAGAGAGCGGAAAGCCGAGTCGGAACGATATAGAAATATCGGGAGAGGAATGAATTCTGATGTATGGCCATTTTTAAGATATTTTAAAACTTTTTTCTTACGTTTTGTAGATTTTTAATATTTTTTTTTTTGGAGATTTTTTGATTTTTTAAAAAGATAACACAAAAACATCAAGGAACTTTGCCAAGAACCTGGATCAGGATCGGCCCCCGGTATTTATATTCTCGGGAGAAACTGGAATATTCTAGAAAGTACTAGGTACAAACGGTCGCCAAGAAAGTCACCAAGTCGCCAAATTTGGCGATAAATCGACAAACTCGGCGCCAAAAATTAGTCGCCAAAAACATCGCCTACGAGCCAATATCTTGCCAAATACATGATTTACCCATTATAATATACAGTATAATACACAAAAATATAAAATGTAACACGGCAAAAATACATGCCAACTTGCGAAATTCGTAACAATAATTATTGTGACCGATAGTTATTATTTTCGTGGATTACACACACACACATTATATATATATATATATATATATATATATATATATATATATATATATATATATATATATATATATATATATATATATATATATATATATATATAATATTTTTTATATAAAAATTCTACTTCCCGTCCATTTATAATATCACCCTACTCCTCCTAGTATTATGATTTATACACACACACACACACACACACACATATATATATATATATATTCTTATATTTTTTATATAAAAATTCTACTTCTCGACCATTTATAGCATCACCCTACCTCCTAGTATTATGATTTATTTTCCCATCTTTTTCTTCCATAAAAATATACATAGTATCATGAACTGTGGAAAATTATTGAGCAAATAAATTTTATAGCAAAGCCACGCTAAAAAGGTGAATTTTTCAATTTCTTAATGTTTTAATTTTATAAGTTAGGTGAGCATAAATTTTTTATTCGAAGTAAAAGATTAAAAATGGTATTTCTAAATACTTATATATCTAGACAAGATTTGAAGCATATTAATGTATTCATATTTAATTCAAAATCATGGCATTTATCATATCAGTATTTTACGTTCATATAGATCAATAGTTTGATGTAATTTTTATATCAAGAAAGATTATAGCACTAAATTTTACGTGTTTTTTTGTCAATTATTAGGACACTTGACAGGTTG
This sequence comes from Pardosa pseudoannulata, assembly GCA_032207245.1. Taxonomy (NCBI): domain Eukaryota; kingdom Metazoa; phylum Arthropoda; class Arachnida; order Araneae; family Lycosidae; genus Pardosa; species Pardosa pseudoannulata. Next base: position 132,322,891 of record CM063504.1, read on the forward strand.
CTCATGGGTTTTGTTCCTGTCAGTTAAAAATAATGTTATCTATTTACCTGTATAATTTAATAATTTCATAATTACATTCTTTCATAGTGATATAAGCATAAATTTGCCAGTAGACATACGAATCTGTTACTAGACCTGTTGAACAATAAGTTGCTAATTAAAATATGTTATTCAGTCTGAAGTAACTGCTTATAAGTTATAAAATTATTTTGAGTTTTAAACTAACTACTAGTAATATAAATAGGAATAATTAACTGACTTTGAAATTTTCAGAGCAGAGAATTATTAATAGCACCTAAATAAGCTTAATGTTGTTAAATAAATCTTTAAAATGAAAAGTCATAACATTGTTTATTAATTAAACTTATGTATATCCATCAACTATTCTGTAAACAATGTATATTATCATTTTTTACAGTTTTCTTAAGTATGTCAAGTAAAAGTTTGTTAGTACAGTAGACTCCGCTTAATGTGATCACTGTTAATGTTATCAATCGCTTATTGTTATCGAAATCACTTGGTCCCAATTTTCTCTATTCATTTGCATGCTAAAATTATCGCTTTATGTGATCGTTACATCAGTTAATGTTATCAATTTTCGAACCTCATTTTAACTGGTAAAGAAATATTCACAATGTATTCAAAAGGAACCCATTCTTTTCTTTCTCTACGTTCTTGTTTTAGTTTCCGAGAATTCTCCCTCTCCCACCTAGGGAAAAGGAGAATGTAAAAATTATCGCTTTATGTGATCGTTACATCGGTTAATGTTATCAATTTTCGAACCTCATTTTAACTGGTAAAGGAATATTCACAATGTATTCAGAAGGAACCCATTCTTTTCTTTCTCTTCGTTCTTGTTTTAGTTTCCGAGAATTCTCCCTCTTCCACCTAGGGAAAAGGAGAATGTCAAAATTATCGCTTTATGTGATCGTTACATCGGTTAATGTTATCAATTTTCGAACCTCATTTTAACTGGTAAAGGAATATTCACAATGTATTCAGAAGGAACCCATTCTTTTCTTTCTCTTCGTTCTTGTTTTAATTTACGAGAATTCTCCCTCTTCCACCTAGGGAAAAGGAGAATGTCAAAATTATCGCTTTATGTGATCGTTACATCGGTTAATGTTATCAATTTTCGAACCTCATTTTAACTGGTAAAGGAATATTCACAATGTATTCAGAAGGAACCCATTCTTGGAGAGTGGAGCTTTAAGAGTGGAGCTTTACACGTTCCTGGAATTTTTCAGAAATGCACACCCTGCCGGTAGTCAATAGTTGTCATATAAGCAAAGGCAACAAATTCTATTCAGAACTGAGAAGGAGCGTATTCACCTTTTACATGCAGTTTGTCGACATGGAAGCCAGAAAGCGAAATGATTTAACATTAAAACTAAATATCGAAATTTTAAATCGTTATGACAGGTTGCCAAAAATGCTGCATATGCCGCAGTTAAACATTTGTCAGCTTCTGAATTGCATTGAAAGTCATGAAACGTGGAGTACAAAACCATTATGATTACAAACGATTTTAAAAAAACATTATGATTACAAGCGATTTATCAATGAGCTTCTTAAAAAGAATTGTAGATAGTCAACAATTGATCAATTATTTTTATTATGTAAACAATTCTTATGTTTTAAAGGATAATATACATAGGCTTGCAATTCCGTCACTTTTCTCACCTTTAGTCACTTTTTTTACAGTTGATCACTTTTAGTCACTTTTTTTTTACAATTGATCACTTTTAGTCACTATTTTCATGGTGTATCACAGCAAAAGTCTGTTGTTGAAAAAAGAAAATCTGAATTAATAACAAAATATTTTAATGAAAGACCAAAAATGTTATGCTCTAATCTTTTTTTTTTCTTATTAAAATGTAATTAGTCATATGGTTTCCAGAATTTAGTGATTTTAAAAAGCCGTAAAGAAGTTCCCGAAATCTACATTTGTCCTGAAATGTGCATTTAATACATTAAAGTAATTTACGTCAAAGCACACATTTATCTTTTTCTTTTTCTTCACAATTTTTGTTTAGATACTCTAATCTAGGTATGTACATATTTCATAACATCATTCATATATGAAGAAAATTGTGATCATAAAATTAACGTATTGTATGTATTCAAATCTAATTTATAGATTTTCTTTAATAGAAAGCAATGTTGAGTTGTGTTAACCCTTTAAGCGGTTTGCACGTATAATTCAGCCAAACCGATGATGTCTTCAAAGCGGTTGTCACGTACACTCCGAAAATGGATGTAATGTACATTTCTGACAGTGCTTTCCCCTAAGGAATTTTTTGGTATGAGGGTCAGGTCGATTGTTTAGGAACTATACCCCTCTTTGACTAACATTTATTGAGGGATGCACTCTTACCCCCCCCGAGGCACAAAGACGCTGATAGCTTTACATGGCGTTGTACATCTCTATATCAAAGTATTTCGTTCCCGGTAACAGATGTATCTCTAATTGCACCCCTTAAATAACTTTCGTAAAAAATATAAATAAATCTCTCAAAGGATATTTTTATTTGTACTTTTAATATCCCTTATTCTTATGGGATGATCTTCGAGACTTGGCGAGCTTTATGTGCATTAAAAATTAACAATCTATAATATCTATTTATATACCTGTTTATAACCGGAAGTAAAGGGACAATAACGAGTGTGTGTTTTCCGTATTCCATTCTAGTTGACTAAGGGTGAAGTAAAAAATCATAGAAACCTTTAGCATATTTCTGGAGACTTTTTTTTCTCGGTGTGTTCCACTCGGAGGGTTAAACAAAATTTTTAATCTTTTTTGTATTTGACGCTAAAATCATGTCTTGCATGAATCATTTGATTTAGAGTTAAAATAAATAGAAAAATCTTAATAATAGCATCTGTAATCAAGAGGGGAAAAATCGCTTTTTTTTCAATGTTTAGTCACTTTTCAGTCACTTATTCTGTATTATTTGTCACTTTTCTCACCTTTTTGGAAGTACCTCAGCAGTTGCAAGCCTGTATACAGTAGATAAGTATAAGGTGAGTTTTTCTTTTTATTTTGAAATGTAGTACGTGTGAATTAAAGGGGGGTTAAATTTATCTAATTTTGCATATCGTTTATTGTTACCAAAATCACGGTGTCCCAAACTGATCACATTAAGTAAGCGCACTGTATTACTGTTATAGGTAATATAACGATAAGTTACAGTTCTGAATTTCATAGAATTTAGGTATAATAACGAAAAAAAAGATAATAAAAGTTAGTATATAAAACTCTAAATAATTTATGCTAATTATGAATTTTTGTATTGTTTATTATTATATTATCACTAGTATTAAGAAAAAAATATAAAAGACCCACGTATGCAGATAATTTATTTTCTTTATATTGCATTTGTTTCACCGACAGAAAGCCATATGAAAGCAATATATCCTCAAGGAAATATTCCATTTCATATTTTTGCTATAATATAAATATTCGAGAATATAGTTCTCCAAACCTACCATAGTTAATATAAATATTCAATTTTATGTTTATCCCACCTTATAATTATTGTATAAGATAAATGGCGGATTACTACTATTGTCTGAAACTGAAAAATAAAATAATTATTTTATGATGCAAATTTCTACTCTGGTGGTTAATACAAAAAACAGTTTTTAAATTAATGTTAATATTCGATCTGCTGTTGTTCGAAGTTATAATTATTACTTAATGTAAATTTACGATCTTGCGTTTTTCCCAGTTGTAATTATTCAATACTGTACTTGCCTGTCGATTACATTAACTATACTATCTAGAAACTATCTATCCCCTATATAATAATAGCCTAAGTTGTCTGTCCATCTGTCCGTCTGTCCACGAATTTATGAAGCGGTTGTAAATGGATACAGGCATCCATATTGGATTTTTTATGAGTTAGTGTTAGCAAAATTCAAAGCGAGTTCGAAATTCCCAACATTCCCTTTTTCCCTTGGCCGAATTCTTCGGAACCGTAGTTCATGGTATTGAATCCCGCTGCTGGCATGGATGTTTGTAGCCGTTAAGAATTTTCTTTAACCTGTAGGTCCCGGTCTCATTAGTCCTTGTGTGCAAAACAGTAGACCGTAGCGCTCCAAACCAAACCCTTTTTCGAGCGTTTAATGTTATTATTTCAAGCCTTAGTCTCCCTCTTATTCTATACTAAATTCATTCTTGATCCGATGACGAGGGCGGAGGATAATATTTAAATTTCTGGACTGTTTCTACTCGACCCTCATATACTCTAATTAGTTCCTTCACCATGTGAACGTGTGGCGCGTTCGGTAGAGTGTCTGCCCATTTGATCGTCGTACTTACTCGGGTTGACGGTTCTCTCCTCGACATAGCCAAATTTTTCTAATGTCTAATTAATTTAATATTTTTTGCTTTTTCTTTTAAATTCTTATTCCTAAAGTTATTATTTTATTTTTTAAAGTTTATTATTTTTAAAGTTGCTTTATTATTTATAAAAAAAAATTTACCATTTTTTCAACTTTTTATGATTTTTATTATTTTTATTTTATTAAATTCACATATTATTGTACGGATGTCCCTGGCCACATAAATGGCCACATAAATGTCCTGGCAAAATTCAAAGCGAGTAAAGTTTATCTTTTCATAAACTCTAGATCTTATTCTAAAATAAATTGGTATAAATAAACTTCGTACCACAGCGAAAAATACTGTCATCTTTAAAATGCCATTTTATCAAGCCCCGTTTTTAGAGCACTAATTCTTATAAATTCATATAAATTAACTATTCAATCTACTGACAAAATAGTTCTTAAATATGTTAAAATATATTTTAATGCGTTTGATAGTAATCATCCGCTGTATAATAATAGCGTAAGTTATCTGAATTTATGAAGCGGTTGTACCTGGAATGGATAAATGTATCCATATTGGATTTGTAATGAGTTAGGGTTAGCAAGGTTCAAAATCCACCGCTTTCCCCCTTTTCAAGCCTTTAATGCCCTTATTCAAGCCCTATTTTCCCCTGTTAAGAGTAGGCGATTAAATTTATCAATTTATCACATAATAAATAGGTAAAAATAACATTTTTTTCCTAGCATTATGACTTCATTTCTTTAATCGTCTCATTTAACCATTTATTTTAGATTATTTAAATATCTTCTGCATTATTTGCATACGTTTTATCACTAAACTTATATATTACGTAAATAATTTTCTTTTATATTTGGCTTGAATAATAGATTAGGTAGATATGTGATAATTTTAATCGAGTTTTTTTTGTTGAAAGATAATTCTCAGCCAAAAACAAACCATTTTTTTACCTGCCTCATAGGGTACTTTACAATTCTGGAAAATTAAAAATTTTACTTATCCCGTCATATGACAGGTTATATGCTAGTCTAATAATAATGATAGAGCCTTGTAATTACTTCACAGGGCAATCTTAAGCTCTGATTTATAAAAAATTACAAACTTTTAATGCTGAACGCTGGCCGATTGGTTAGGGTGCTAATCGTCGGTACCGGAGTTCGTGGGTTCGAATCCCACTATGGCATGGATGTTCGTAGCCGTTCGGAATCGGCTTTAAGCAGTAGGTCACGGTCTCATTATCCCTCGTGTGCAAAACAGTAGACCGTAGTGCTCCAAATCAAACCAAACTTTTAACTCTGACAAAAAGCCGCAACCGCGCTCGCTGAAACGGATTCCAAAACGGCTCAAGTGCAATAACCAATCGTTTCCTCATTCGGTAAATTGTAGTTTCGTTTACAATATAAGCTCTCTATTTACGGTCTCTTCCTTTTAACGAAATGGGGCTCCCGATATCCTATCTCGACATTAAAATCGTCCATGCGACCGAACAAAATTGTTCGATAAAAATTTATCTACTTCTTTCTTTATTTTCCTTTGGCCATTCATTTGATATGTTTTCCCCCAACCACGCAAGAAATGTTCTTTTCCCTCCTTCCCCCGTGTTAAGAGATTTTTTTCTGCTCCGCATCTGCTCCCCACCCCCTCCTTATTCAGGTGGGAGTCATTGTTAGAAGAAATCCTCCATCCTGAACCGGCATTATTCGGAAATAAGTATGGGTGGCAGAGAGAGAGAGAAAGGCATCGATGTTTTTGGGACTCTGGTTTGTTTGTGTGTGGGGGGAAAGGGGACGGGGGAGGGGCTAATGTTCACTGGAAAAGTCGGTTAAGAATAGATTTTCTTATCAGAAAGCTATAGGAATACGGCGCATTAGAATCACTCTTGTCCGAATCTGTTATATTTGTCGAGAAATCCTAGCCGGAGAAATCCAGAAGTAGTCGCCAACAAAAATACCCCCGTGGGCACTCTAGAGTCAGATAAATTCTCCACCACCGTCCAGGACGGCAAATTTTTGGGTCGTTTTGTCTAGTATATGTAAAGTGCGTTCTTTATTAAGAAAGAAAAATGTATAAAAATATTTTACGTAATATGATTATTTATAGCTTGGATGCGCGGGACAAAAATATTTAGTATTATTTTATATTAAATTTCACTGAAATCCAAGTAATATGCGTAAGATAGGGGTATATATTATTTAAAGAAAGATTACTTACAACCTTAACACCAGTGTTCGTTTACAAAGGGGAAACACAGTAAAAATATGATACCTTAAATTGAGATTAAGACATTTATTTTGTACACTATTTACAAATTTATATAATTGATTATCATATAACATAACCAGCAACTTTTTAGTTATGCGTTATTCCTTAATCACAATGTTAAACTACTAACAGAGGCCTAAATGACCGTTATGAATATTATTTTTTTTTACCTCCATTAAAGGCACAGGGGAGCAGGCAGGGGCTTTCCTCACTCGATGCGTCGGTCCTTCAGTTGGTACAGAGGATCAGGTAGAGGCTTTCCTCATGCGGTGTGTCGGTCCGGGTGTTCGGGCGTACGGGACGAGTCGGTGCTGGTGAGCGGGGCTTGGGATTTTTATGTCCCACTTCTCTCTAATCCCGACTTCAACTCCTTTCTTGACTCTGTTTCCCAACTCCTCACCTTGTTTTTAACGCCCCTTTTTCTTCTTTGTCAATCGCTTGTTTCGTGAAATTTTCCCACATCTGCATCCCTTTCGGGAGTGCAGGTGGGCTCATTTTGTGCAAGCTGACATTATTTTTAGCCCCTGCCCCCATAACTCAGGGTTACAACTCTGTGCGAGCTTGACCGTTAAGCTGCCATTCCGTGATCTATACCTTCTCTGCAGGGGTCCCTAAACTCGACGTGACCAATCGAAGCCCTAAATTCCTCTAAGAAATTTCTCCCACAGCTGTGCATTCACGTACAGATCATCGTGGGAAAGTTCCTCGGTACAAAAACACAGATTGGTATCCTTTTAGGTCTGTTTTAAAATGAGAATAGATGATTCTATTGTTTTTCTTATGCTATTAATATGTTAAGATTAATACATTTGGGCAAACAGTACTGAGATAAACAGGTATAATTTGCTAAGAAGTCCATCATTGAGTGAAGAAAATATATACAGACGATATAGGAGGGCTAGGAAGTTAATGCAGTTCACACCCAGCGACTAAATTTCTATTTTCATGTTTTGTAGTCACTGTTTTGATGTTTTTATTGCTCTTGTTATGTGTTACTCTTTATGCTATTTTTTATTTTATTCTTATGCTCCAACCATTTCACGTGATTCATTTGAGCTACAATTGGATGAAGTGTTTGTGAAATAGGGTCATTCTTAAACTTCGACTTTTCCAAGCCGGTATGGGAAAAGTGGAACTAGTTGAACCACATCAGCCAATCAGAGAATAAAATCGTGAGGGTGCAGATTTCAAGATGGTAGACTGTGTCATGTATGATTTAGTTGTGAACTGAGTTTGAGATAGTTTTTGTTGCATAAGCGATAAAAAAATAACATATATATAATGTAAGGGACGCAAATATTGGGTTTAGGCATAATATCCCGGTAGTTAAGAAGGCCTGAAATGTCAGTACCCCTCATTTTTCTTTTCTTTCAGATAGTATTCTTATCCAGAAGTAGTCGCCAACAAAAATACCCCCATGGGTGCTCAAGAGTCAGATAAATTCACCCCCGTAAAGGATGGCAAATGTTTGGGTCATTTTGTTTAGTATATGTAAAGTATATATAAAGTACTGTTCGAAGTTATAATTTTTACTTAATGTAAATATACGATCTTGCGTCTTTCTCAGTTGTAATTATTCTATCTTGTACTTGCCTATCGGTTACATTAACTATACTATCTAAATATCATATATCAAATAATAATGATAGAGCATTGTAATTACTTCACAGGGCAATCGTAAGCTCTGATTTATAAAAAGATTACAAACTTTTAACTCTGGCAAAAAGCTGCAACCGTGATCGCTGAAACGGTTTCCAAAACGGCTAAAAAAAACTTTAAAAAAGAACAAAATTTCTTAATAAAGAACATTATGTAAAGTATGCTCTTTATTAAGAATGTTAAATTTTTTTTTATGTAATATGATTATTTACATCTTGGATGCCCGTGACAGAAATATTTGGTATTATTTTATGTTAGATTTCACTGAAAGTAATATGCCTAAGATATGAGTATATATTATTTAAAGAAAGATTACACTGTGTAGCGATTTCCTGTAACAAGTATGTAACAAAACATAGATGGGTATGCTTGTTTTTCTAAGGTCTGTTTTAAAAAGAGAAAAGCGGATTCTATTGTTTTTCTTGTGCTATTACTATGTTAGGCGTAATACATCTGGGCAAACAGTACTGAGAAGAACAGGTATGATTTGCTAAGTAGTTCATCACTAAATAAAGAAAATAAATACAGACAAAATATAAGGGTTAGGAAGTTAATGCAGTTGACACCCAGCGACTAAATTTCTATTTGTATGTTTTTGTAGTAACTCTTTTGATGTTTTTATTGCTCTTGTTATGAGTTACTCTTTTATATTATTTTTATTTTAATCTTATGCTCCAACCATTTCACGTGATTCATTTGAGCTACAGTTGGATGAAATGTTTGTGAAATAGGGTCACTCTTAAATTTCGACTTTTCCCAGCCGGTATGGGAAAAGACGAACTAGTTGAACCAATTCAGCCAATCAGAGATTAGAATCGTGAGGGTGCAGATTTCAAGATGGCAAGCTATGATTTAGTTGTGAACTGAGACGGAGATAATTGTTCTTGCATAAACAATAAAAAAAATTACATATAGAATGTCAGGGACACAAATATTGAGTTGATGCATAATATT
>CM063504.1:132349616-132357116 GCA_032207245.1 Pardosa pseudoannulata
GCATGTGACAATAACTTAGATAAGTAAGTTTATTAAATTTTATCTTTTTTTATTTCTTTTTTCTACCAGTTTTTTTCTCTGTCAATGAAATGAAACTATCTTTATTTAGTTACCACTCTTTTGTCAGATTTATTTGTCATTACGAGAAGTTATGTTCATATTTGAAATAACTCAATTTATTAACCTAGCTTTCATTAAACAAAATTAAAGTTCTTTGTGAAGAGATCGTAAATAAGTGATACCAACTTGAAATATGCAAGAATAAAACACTGAAAGTACACGGATGTTTAGAAGCTTCAACATACTGTGACGTACTGAAGTATGGGTAGGCGAGGCCGTCAATGATACAGGCTGGACATCTGTTTACTATGGATTAAATACAGTATTCAGGTGAATCATTCTGTACACTTATGTACAGGTTTCAGTAAATTCGAATTCTTCTGAGATCTCGTGCTGAGATAAACGTTAACACAATTACAACAAGTGGGTACAGTGTAGCTAGTTCTTCTGTAACACAGAAACAGTTCACTAATTAGTGTTGTACGTGACTCTGATGCTATAATCTCCGGGCTGACGATCAGTACAGTTGCCTTCCATAATCCAGCTCGAAACGCCCAGGGTTCGTATCACGCTGGAGTTCGTTGAGGTACCTAAGGATGCTGGACGATCCGAAAGTACGACAGTAAGCGCCACTTTCAGCGGGATACTTCTAAGCACGAAGCAGAAAAAAAATATTAAAGATAACGGAAATGAGATCCCAAAGTCGAAAGTCGACTTCTTAGCAAAAGCAGAGACGCTGGCGGTCTCTAAAGAAAAGCAAGCTCCGGCAATCGAAGAAACAAGTGGACTGCTCTCGAGTTCCACAAAAACAAACTCCTCCAAACCAACTCTCAAAGAAAAAGCCTCCCTCTTGGCTCAGCCAATCTTCTTTTTATAGGGTTCCCGGTTGCACCTAGCGGGATTCTTCCGGAACCTTCCAGAACCAGGGTGATGCAATCTTGAGGTCAACTGACCCGTCTGGATCAGCTGATCCGTTTCCAGGTGTGGCCGAAAGGTCATCTTTAAGTCAACCAATTAAAACAACTTAAATTCATTTGCGGCATCAGTAACTGGGCCCATATGTGCACTACACCATCACCATCACTCGATTAATAATTACTACCCGAGTCTTTTGACAGCAGTAGACATCATAAAGGCGTAGACATACTGGCTCTGGCGTACTGACAGTTCTTAATGTACCGCCGGTTAAGAGACTGCCTCTAGATCACAAACGGCTTTGTCCGGACCACGCGTGTCTAATTACTTCTAACCATAATGGTCCGCTGCAAAAGGTCACCTTCCGTTCTTCTTTCGCTCGGGTCATGTAACGGAACGTTACAATACATACATGAATGAAAGACAGAAAGGATTTTTAGGGCACTTTCATAATTTTAGGGCTGAAAGCTTGTAATCTTTAAAATTATTTTATGCAGTGATGGTATTCAATTGGTATACACTGTATCGATTACGTTTTGTAAAATATGATTTTTAATCTAATTATAGTTTGGAAATAAGCATATTGTTAATTATTTTTATTTATATAACTCCTACATAATTTTTAAATGTACACTTTTAGCATCATTTCTTTATTTAAAACGGATTACTTAGAAAATATTATTGCATAGTTTAGATGTTTTGTCAAACTCTGAAAATCTCATCCCAAAGAAATTAGAGTTAAGAATACTTTGGAAACCATTGCTTCTAGTTCTACTGATACTGAAAAAGTCTTTAATATTATGAAACTAATTCGTACAAAATAAAAAAAAAAACGTTTCAGATTGACAGAGGAAATTATTTAATATATTATAATTGTTAATTTGATTGGATCTCTTTAAAAGATTCGGAAATTAAGTGAATGTTTCCAAAATGGTCACGAAATATTGGGTTGTCTACTAAGTAATTGCGGATTTCACTCTTAGATGGCGTCAGTTGAATTTTTAGGTTTCCAGACGTAGTACAAATGTAAAACACATTTTGTTATTTGAAAGTTAGCAATTCAGCTGTCAATCAGTAAAAAAGGTTTTTTGATCGGTTGCGTAGTTTTCGCTTGGCCTTCGTTAAAGAATGGAAAATCAAAAGGAACATTTTCGTCATATTTTGCCTTTTTATTTCCGCAAAGGGAAAAACGCATCGCAAGCTCATAAAAAGTTATGTGATGTTTATGGTGACGAAGCCTTAAAAGAACGGCAGTGTCAAAATTGGTTTGCCAAATGTCGTTCTGGTGATTTTTCACTCAAAGATTTGGTCGTCCAGTTGAAGTTGATGACGCCCAAATCAAAGCAATAATCGATTCGGATCGCCACAGTACAACATGTGAGATTGCAGAGAAGCTTCATGTATCACATACATACATTGAAAATCACTTAAAACAACTTCGCTATGTTCAAAAACTCGATACATGGGTTCCTCACGAACTGAAAGAAGCGCATTTAACGCAACGCATTAACAGCTGCGATTTGCTAATGAAAATGATCCATTTTTAAAATGACTGATAACTAGCTATGAAAAATGGGTTGTTTACAACAATATCAAGTGGAAACGATCGTGGAGCAGGCCAGGTGAACACACTCAAACAACATCAAAAGTTGATATTCATCAAAAGAAGGTATTGTTATCTGTTTGGTGGGATTTCAAAGGAATTGTCTACTTTGAACTCTTACCTCCCAACCGAATGATCAATTCTGATGTCAACATTAAACAACTAATTAAATTAAACAATGTAGTTGAAAAAAGCGGCCCGAATTCACAAATCGGAAAGGTATTGTATTCCATCATGACAATGCAAGGCCACACACATCTTTGGTCACTCCGCAAAAATTATTGGAGCTTGGTTTGGATGTTTTGCCACATCCACCATATAGTCCTCATCTTGTACCATCTGATTACTCTTTGTTTCGATCTTTACAAAACTCCTTGAATGGTAAAAATTTCAATAATGATGATGATGTCAAATCGTACCTGATTCAGTTTTTTGCTAATAAAAACCAAAAGTTTTATGAACGTGGGATTATGATGCTGCCTGAAAGATGGCAAAAGGTCATTGATCAAAAGGGGCAATACATTACAGAATAAAGTTATTTAGTTCCATGAAAAAATTGTCTTTGATTTTCTAAAAAAAAAATCCGCAATTGCTTAGTTGCCAACCCAATAAAATCCTATTGCATGGATTATTAAATGGATCTCAAGGATAAAAAAGAAAAACCTATCCAATAAAAACAGTTATTTTGAAATGTTTGAAAAACATTTATTAATATGGAAATAAATGAATACTTTTTTACCTAATTAATGCTTTTTTTTCTAAAAAATTTCGAAATATTTAATGCGTACAGGTTCTTGAATGTTTTGAATACTATCAGTGGTTGAATGCTTTTCATAACCATTTATTTATGCATTTTTTCCGTTAGTCTTGCTTGTTTTGAAGATTTTAATGATTTTTCTGAGTTAACTGATGGAGAAGCAGTATTTTAGCGTCAACGAATAAACTTAATTAAATATTTAGGATTATTTTAAGTAGTACAAAAGCATTGTAATTTTTTTCAATTTTTATATTAATGGTTATAAAAAAACATTGCTGGAAAATCTTTTAAGTTTGTATTTAAATAAACGGTTATTGGGTGTTTTCAAGGTTAAATAGTGTAAAATTGTTCTTAAGTAATAGAAGTGAATTCAAATATAAAATATTTTTTAATTCTTTCATTGGAAATCAATTTTATAAATGCTGTTCTTATAAAACATAAAGTTTCTAAATATGCAACACTTCTTACAAATTTATTTTATGAAGATTGATTTCATTAAAATATTTATTATTTTCATTCATATTTGCTAGGAGAAATATTTCAAATAATATAAATTGGAATTATTAATTATTTTAAACTTCGTTCTTAGAAATAAAAGCAAACATAATCTGCTTGAACCTTATTCTTGAAAATTAGTAAACAATTTCTCTCCACAGTGAATCAAGTTGTTTATATTTTAAAACACAGTGATCAAGTTATCTGCATTTCGAATCACAGTGATTGTTTGTACTAAGTAAAATAATATAAAGAGTAATTTACAAGTATTACGTGGAAAGAAATGCTGACATTCCTTTCCCTCATAGAATAATTGTTAAAAGAAAAGTATTACTTCCTCAATGTTTGCAGCAAAACATAAGATTATTAACTATTTTATGAAACTATTTCTCCTAACATAGAACAACCAGACTTAATATTAAACTTTTAAATTTCAATTACTAATAATCTTCTGCTTTGTTCTAGAAATAAAAGCAAACATAATCTGCTTGAACCCTATTTTTGAAAATTAGTAAACGAGTTCTCTCCACAATTAGTCAAGTTATCTGTATTTTAAAACACAGTGATCAAGTTATCTGTATTTTAAAACACAGCGATCAAGTTATCTGTATTTTGAATCACAGTGATTGTTTGTACTAAACAAACCAATATAAAGAGCAAGCTACAAGTATTACATGGAAAGAAATGCTCATATTACTTTATCTCATAAAATAATTGTTAAAAGGAGAAAAATCTTACTTCCTCAATGTTTGCAGCAAAACATAAGATTATTAACTATTTTATGAAACTATTTCTCGTAACACAGAAGCACCTGACTACTTAATGTTAAACTTATAAATTTCAATTACTAATAATCTTCTGCTTTTCTCTAGAAATAAAAGCAAACATAATCTGCTTGAAGCTATTTTTGAAAATTAGTAAACAATTTCTCCCCACAGTTAGTGAAGTTATCTGTATTTTGAAGCACATCCCAGTGATTGTTTGTACTCAGCAAACTAATTTAAAGTGTAAACTACAAGTATTACGTGCAAAGAAATGCTCATATTCTTTCTCTCATAAAATAATTGTTAAAAGGACAAAAGTCTCACTTTCTCAATGTTCGCAGTTAAACATGAGAGTATCAACTGTTCCATGAAACTATTTCTCCTAACATAGAATAACCTGACTTAATATTAAACTTATAAATTTTAATTACTAATAATCTTCTGCTTTGTTCTAGAAATAAAAGCAAACATAATCTATTGAATCCTATTTTTGAAAATTAGTAAACAAGTTCTCTCCACAGTTAGTCAATTCCTCTGTATTTTAAAACACAGTTATCAAGTTATCTGTATTTTGAATCACAATGATTGTTTGTACAAAGCAAACCAATATAAAGAGTAAGGTATAGATATTACGTGGAAAGAAATGCTCATATTCCTTTCTCTCAGAGAATAATTGTTAAAAGGAGAAAAGTCCTACTTTCTCACTGTTTGCAGCAAAAAATAAGAGTATCAATTGTTTTCTGAAACTATTTCTCATAGCAAAGAACAACTAGACTTAATATTAAACTTATGAATTTCAGTTACTAATAATATTTTGCTTTGTTCTAGAAATAAAAGCTAACAATCTATTGAATCCTATTTTTGAAAATTAGTAAACAAGTTCTCTCCACAGTTAGTCAAGTTATCTGTATTTTGAATCACAGTGATTGTTTGTACTAAGCCAACCAAAGAGTAAGCTACAAGTATTACGTGGAAAGAAATGCTCATATTCTTTCTCTCATAGAATAATTGTTAAAAGGAGAAAAATCTTACTTTCTCAATGTTCGCAGTAAAACATAAGAGTATCAACTGTTTTTTGAAGCTATTTCTCCTAACATAGAACAACCATACTTAATATTAAACTTATAAATTTCAATTACTAATAATCTTCTGCCTTTTTCTAAAAATAAAAGCAAACATTATTTGCTTCAACCTTTTTTTGAAAATTAGTAAACAAGTTCTCTCCACAGTTAATGAAGTTATCTGTATTTTGAAACATATCACAATGATTGTTTGTACTAAGCAAACCAATTTAAAGAGTAAACTGCAAGTATTTGATGGAAATAAATGCTCATATTACTTTCTCTCTTAGAATAATTGTAAAAAGGAGAAAAGTCTTACTTCTCAATGTTCACAGTAAAACATAACAGTATCAACTGTGTTATGAAACTAATTCTCCTAACATAGAAAAACCAGACTTAATATTAAAATTGTAAATTTCAATTACTAATAACCTTCTGCCTTGTTCTAGAAATAAAAGCAAGCATAATCTGCTTGAACACTATTTTTGAAAATTAGTAAACAAGTTCTGTCCACACTTAGTCAAGTTGCCTGTATTTTAAAGCAGAGTAAACAAGTTATCTGTATTTTGAACCACAATGATTGTTTGTACGAAGCAAACCAATATAAAGAGTAAGCTACAAGTATTAAGTGGAAGAAATGCTCTTATTCCTTTCTCTCAAAGAATAATTGTTAAAAGGAGAAAAGTCTTACTTTCTCAATGTTTGCAGTAAAATATGAGAGAGTATCAACTGTTTTATGAAACTTTTTCTCATGACATAGAACCACCAGACTTAACATTAAACTTACTTGTATCATCATTTTTAAGGGTGAAATATGTATACGGATAGATCTTCTCCTGCAATGAAATTCTGTCCTAGGTTTTCTATCACTTCTAAAAAAAAAGCGAAATATGAAAGAAATAGTTTGATATCGATTCTTGCATTTATTTATGTTTATCGACTACAAGGAAACTGCTTAAAAATTGAATGCTTTTCCAAAGGTGATTGTCGGTTAATATGATTGTTATATTTAATTTATGAAATAGAATAGTAATACATGGGGTATACAACTTAAATTCGTTTAAGATTTAAATAGGATATTGGGTTATAATTATTCACATATGATGCGATTATGAATGTACGATAATTATGCATTTATCAACTGTTGAAGGTTTGAGATTCTGTTTTTTACTTCTAGCAAATAATAAAAATGTTAAAGAAGTAGTTTTTTTAACGCGATTTTCAAATACGATAATCGAAAGAGAAGTATATGCAGATAATTCCAGATCAGATTCTGTTGAAATTGACAGCCTGATCAATCGACATAAATTCAAAGACTTTGACGCATCTTTGAATTTATGCAA
Organism: Pardosa pseudoannulata; assembly: GCA_032207245.1. Classification (NCBI taxonomy): domain Eukaryota; kingdom Metazoa; phylum Arthropoda; class Arachnida; order Araneae; family Lycosidae; genus Pardosa; species Pardosa pseudoannulata. Next base: position 132,356,615 of record CM063504.1, read on the forward strand.
TTGTGAGGAATTTTACTCGCATTCACCTATAAAAAACATCTGAACTTTGGTTCAGGAAACAGGTTTGATTGGAAGTAAATTTAGATGACTAACATCTATAATTCATTAGATAATAAAACCCACTCAATATATTACAAATTTTCCGATGTTAATAGGGTATTAGTTTAGCAATAAATGTGAATTATTGAAGACTGGATTATTTTGTTTAGAGATTCCAGTAAAAACTAATGTATTGGAAGAAAATGCTTCTGTAAACAAAGACAAAAAAAGAATTTTGTAGGCCGACCGATTATGTAACAAAATACAGTTACATCCAACAGTACAAATTGAAATGTATATCATGAAAACACTTTTACTCATGCATGAAAACTTTTAACACATAACGAACTTTTGAAGCCTATAGGTTTTTATAATGAAGTAGAACTAGGCAATAATTTTAAAATTGTACATAGCAATGTATAAGCTTAATGCAGACATAAACATGTTAAAAATATATTAAAAA
>CM063504.1:132359616-132367116 GCA_032207245.1 Pardosa pseudoannulata
TAGTGAGTTTTAATTTGAGTTATACCTAACTCACCATAAATTATACTTTGAATGATGAACTTTTATTTGATTTTTACATATATATCATTCTAATATAATACTTTGAAAAGCTTATATTAGAATCAGGGTAAAATTTTCCGTTCCACAGTTGTGACATATTCCTATCGTTTAAATAAGTGATTTGTGAGTTTAGCTCAATGACTCCTGGAGAAATCAAAAATGTATTCTGTGACATCTCCATCTTTTTCAATTTAACTTGGGTGATTTTATGTTTTTTATTAAGGTGACGTTTGTGACCAGGACAAAGACAATGACGGGCGACCAGACAGTGACGACAATTGTCCTTTAGTCTACAATCCTGACCAAAAGGATACGAATCGTAAGTTCTTCCAATTAAAACAATTTAATAGATATATAATGTAAATGAAATATAATTACTTTAAAATTAATAAGACATTAATAATGTGTCATATATTTTCCTACAACTAGTAAATTATAATTAGTGCTTCAGAAAATGATCGATTTAATGTACGAGAAGGCTACATGGAACAAAAAAAAATATATATAAATTATTATATCAAACTAAAGTTAATTTATTTTTATTCAGTGAACATTAAATATGTCATATGAGTATTATATTTTATTTTGTTGCATAAATATTATATTTTTTATTTAAAATTGTGTTATTAATTTTTAGCAAGTTTAAATTTAAAAAGTCCGATGACTTTAAAGTAGTTGGCCTACAGAATAAAACACATTATTTATTTTAATTTAATATAAAAATTTAGTTTCTAATATGCATATTTCAAAAGTTATTTTTCGAGTTAGTTAAGCACATTTTTCATTTGGTGTATAATTTTCTATGTTGTGTTAAAAGATATATTACTTGCTAAAATATATATAGAGTACTCAGACAAAACTAAGAAACTTTTTAAAATTTGATCATTAGTTAAAATACATAAAATTTTGACTTTTAAAGAAGTAGAACTTTTAATTATGAATTGAAAAATGGTTGTTTTAATGACTATTTTAAGTTTCGAATTTTACTATATCATTTTAATTCTGTCCAAAACTCTTTATTTCATGTACATTCCTTAAATGTATTTCACAAATTTAGTAGGGATTTCTATTAAAATATTAACTTAAGTTTATTTATTAAATATATAAATTTAATCATCTTCCAAGTTTGAGATTGAAAGATAAAAGAAAGAAATCTATTAGTTAGATAACCAACAACGTGTAAATTGCAGAAATAAAATAAGAAAAACTAAACAGAGATTTGTCTTGAGGCTTAACAGACTTTTTTCTATCAGTTCCAGAAAGGAAGAATCTCACTGGCTCAAACTACAGTAGCGAACCTATTTTATTCTTACATTATTTGTTTATTTTGTACGTTTGCCTGTTTTATTTACTATGTTTGCAAAAGGTTTCTGGTTTATTTTATAAATAAAACTATGCCTGAACAAAAGTGAGATATTCGATACTAAAAGATTGAATTCGTGGCGAAGCATTAGTCTTCCTAACGATGATGTCAGAACTTAGATTATAAAGTTTTGTGATGATTACGAAAGAACAATATGCGTAGTTACGCTATAGTAAAATGAATTAAGTTAATGACTCGGCTTAAAGTGATCAGTTTGGGACACCGTGATTTTGATAATAATAACCGATTAATAACAATAAACGATATGCAATATTAGATAAATTAACCCCTCCCCTTTAATTGACATGTGCTAAATTTCGAAACAAAATGAAAAAATACCTTATATTTATATACTGTATATTATCCTTTAAAACATAAGAATTGTATATATAATTAAAAAAATTGATCAATTGTTGACAGTCTAAAATTTTTCTAAAAAGCTCATTGTTAAATTGTTCGTAATCATAATCAACTTGTCATAAGGATTTAAAATTTCGATCTTTTGTTTTAATGTTAAATCATTTCGCTTTCTGGCTCCCATATCGACAAGCTGCATGTAAGCGAGCAAGGCATAAAAGGTGCATAAGCTCCTTCTCAGTTTAGATAAGAATGTGTTGCCTTATGCTTATCTGACAACTGTAGACCACCAGCAGGGTGTACGCATTTCTGAAAAATTCCAGAAACGTGTAATTTCCCACTTCTTTGTTCATTCGCTATTTCCCTGGGTGGAAGAGGAGAATTCTCGGAAATTCAAACAACAGTAAAGGGAAAGAAACTAATGGATTCCTTCTGAATACATTGTGAATATTCTTTTGCCTGTTTAAATGATTTTCGAAAACTTAAAACATTAATCGATGTAACGATCACATAAAGCGGTAATTTTAAAATACGAATGAATAGAGAAAATCGGGACCAAGTCATATCGATAAGAATAAACAATTAATAACATAAACCGCGATCATATTAGGGCGTCCATTTTAGGGCGTTTCAGACTGTGGTTCTAGATCCACCAGCAGGGTCTGCGCATTTCTGAAAAATTCCAGAAACATGAAATCTCACTCCATTGTTCATTCGCCATTTCCCTGGGTGGAAGAGGAGAATTCTCGGAAATTCAAACAACAGTAAAGGGAAAGAAAATAATGGGTTCCTTCTGAATACATAGTGAATATTCTTTTGCCAGTTAAAATGAGGTTCGAAAACTGATAACATTAATTGATGTAACGATCACATAAAGCGGTAATTTTAAAATACGAATGAATAGAGAAAATCGAGACCAAGTGATTTCGATAAGAATAAACGATTGATAACATAAACCGCGACCACATTAGGACGTCCATTTTAGGGCGTTCCAGACTGTGGTTCTAGATCCACCAGCAGGGTCTGCGCATTTCTGAAAAATTCCAGGAACATGAAAATTCCCACTCCTTTGTTCATTCGCCCTTTCCCTGGGTGGAAGGGGAGAATTCTCGGAAATTCAAACAAAAGCGAAGGGAAATAAAAGAATGGAGTCCTTCTCAATACATTGTGAATATTCTTTTGACAGTTAAAATGAGGTTTGGAAACTGATAACATTAACCGATGTAACGATCACAAAACGCGATAATTTTAAAATATGAATGAATAGAGAAAATCGGGACCAAGTGATTTCGATAAGAATAAACGATTGATAACATAAACCGCGATCACATTATGCTGAGTCCACTGTATATTACTAAAATTAGTTAGATTTATTTATTGCATTTTAGATTTCTATTCACAATTTATGAAATACAGTAGCATATTTTATACATAATCGCACATGGTAGACCTAATAATTTATGACCTAAAAATTTACTGTTAAAACTTTCCTAGTTTAAATGGCTTACTAATAATTTCTCTCGTATCTAAACTAGGTACTGGAGTAGGTGACGCTTGTAGGTTCGATTTTGACAACGACGGTTACAACGATACTGAAGATGTATGTCCAGACAACAGAATGGTATACGCGACAGATTTTAGGGCGTACCAGACTGTGGTTCTAGATCCAGAAGGAGACTCGCAGATCGATCCACACTGGGTAATCTACAACCAGGTAAGTCTACTCCCTGTATTTTCAAGTACATTTTTCTTTCACGTACTTTTAATGCAAAGTTGTTAGTCTTTTTGGATAGCCTATCAACACAATTTTTATGCACTGGTCTGTATGAACTGACTTTTTAAACAGATTTGTACAGTAGGCTCTGCTTAATGTGACCAGTTTGGGACACCTTGATTTTGACAACAATAACCGATTGATAACAATAAACGATATACAAAATTATATAAATTTACCCCATACCCTTTAATTCACATGTACTACATTTCAAAATAAAAAGAAAAAACTCACCTTATACCGGGTGGCCATAATTAAACTGACAGTGCTCACAGTGTTATGTAGCGCGATCTATTTGCGAGAATGACGCCACATTTTGTAGGAAGATTAAACAAGACGGGGGAAGAAAGATTCCGCGAATAAACAAATTAGTTCCAAAAGTCACCGCTAGGGGAATATTTGGAGCTGTGTTATACAAAATAGAGTGTTAACAAATGCAAATTAATACGGAATAAAATTACCTTTTATTATGCACATTTTCTGATTTAGTTCAAGTGCAATATATCAACACTTTTAAAAAAGCGTAAAATCTACATAAACGCTTATAAAGTCTCGTGATCTGCAATATCACGTACGCTGAGCAGAAAAAGAAATTCTTTATTCAAATTTCACGTTACATCCATTGGCGCAATTAAGAAATTAATTTCCGTATCGATTTGCATTTGTTAACACTCTCTTTTCTATTACCAAGCGCCAAATATTCCCCTAGCGGTGACATTTAGAACTAATTTGTTTTTTTGCTTAATTTTTCATCCCCCGTCTTGTTTAATCTTACTAATAATGTGGCGTCATTTTCGCAAATAGATCGCGCTACAGAACACTGTGAGCACTGTCAGTTAAATTATGGCCACCCGGTATTTAAATACTGTATATTATCCTTAAGACATAAGAATTGTTTGCAAAATAAAAATAATTTATCATTTGTTGACTGTTTACAATTCTTTCTAAGAAGCTAATTGATAAATCGTTCGTAATCATAATGTTTTTTAAAGTCATCAGAGCGGTGTTGTACTCCACGTTTCAACACTTTCAATGCAATTCGGAAGCTGAGAAATGTTTAACTGCGCTGCAGCATTGCGCTGACTCATATTTGGTAACCTGTCATAACGATTTAAAATTTCGATATTTAGTTTTAATGTTAAATCATTTCGCTTTCTGGCTTCCATATCAACAAACTGCATGAAAGCGAGCAAGGCATAAAATGTGAATACGCTCCTTCTGAGTTCTGAATAGAATTTGTTGACTTCTGCTTATCTGACAATTATTGACCTGCAGAAGGATGTGCCTATTTCTGAAAAATTCCAGGAACGTGTAATTTTCCACTCCTTCGTTTTTTCTCCTTTTCCCTAGGTGGAGGAGGGAGAATTCTCGGAAATTGAATCAACAGTGAAGGGAAAGAAAATAATGGGTTCCTTCTGAATACATTGGGAATATTCCTTTGCCAGTTAAAATGAGGTTCGGAAACTGATAACATTAACCGATGTAACGATCTCATAAAGCGATAATTTTAACATACAAATGAATAGAGGAAATCGGGACCAAGTGATTTCGATAACACTAAGCGATTGATAACATTAACCGCGATCGCATTAAGCGGAGTCCACTGTATATAATTTCTCTTTTTCTGTCGTTATGAAATTTACCAAAACCTCTATATAGGTAAGTATTCCATGCTTTTACTTATTTATATGCAAATACCAGATGATTAGTAACTAAACCATCCCCATCTTGCTCAACAATCCTTTTTAAAAACACAAGCGTCAAAATTAATATGAAGTATATCTGTGATTTTACAAAATCTTTTAATTTATGAATCCTATTTTTGGACCTTGAGAGAGTGAAAACACAATGACAACATGGTGTAGCATGGTCTAGTTTATTCTTTTCATTTGAAATCAGTATATAATATTCCAAAAATTTTAAAGCATTTCATATTTCTAATACAGAATAGCTAGAAGTCTCTAAGACATTATATATTGATTTAACCTTGTGCATGAATATGTAAGTCAGGCATTGCCAGCGTTGCAAGATATCCTGGGACTAATGTCTTAGAGATCCTGGGATCTCTAAGACATGTATTGACACACAAACACACACACATATATGTATATGTATATGTATATATATATATATATATGTATATATATGTGTATGTATATATATATATATATATATATATATGTATATATATATGTATATGTATATATATATGTATATGTATATATATATATATGTATATGTATATATATATGTATATGTATATATATATGTATATATGTATATATATATGTATATGTATATATATATATATATATATATATATATATATGTATATGTATATATATATGTATATGTATATATATATGTATATGTATATATATATATATATGTATATATATATATATATGTATATATATATATATGTATATGTATATATTTATATATGTATATATATATATATATATATATATATATGTATATATATATATTTATATATGTATATGTATATATTTATATATGTATATGTATATATTTATATATGTATATGTATATATTTATATATGTATATGTATATATGTATATATGTATATATGTATATATGTATATATATATATATATATATATATATGTATATGTATATATATATACGTATATGTATACATATGTATATGTATATATATATATGTAAATATATGTATTTATATGCATATGTATATGTATATATGTATGTATATGTATATATATATATATATGTATATATATATATGTATATATATGTATATGTATATGTATATATATATATATATATATATATATATATATATATGTATATATATATATATATATATATATATATATATATATATATATATATATATATATATATATATATATATATATATATATATATATATATATATATATATATATATATATATGTATGTATTTGTATGTATATGTATTTATGTATATATATACACATATATATATATATGTTTATATATGTATATGTATTCATATATTGATTTAACCTTGTGCATGAATATGTAAGTCAGGCATTGCTAGCGTTGCAAGATACTCCAGAATGTTTAATTGTGAACGTCGAGGGCAGTGTTTAACTTTGTGATGGCTTACGACTCAGGAACATTACAGCTTCGCATTAACTCATTGCGTTACAATGGCGAGATTGATCCGATATCATATTTCCTTTGCAGGAATTGCATTGCCAAATGCGGCTCTACCACGGTGTTTAAATGTAAGAATTACTATTTCCACTTTTTTTACTCAATTAAAATTGCTAGACTGGAAATAAATTGATATAATTCAAACATTAATTTGAACCAGAATACTCGGAATGAAGAAGTTTAATTTGAAGCACAAAGAATTAAATATTTTGAACGATTATATCTTAGTGACAGATTCGTAACTATAGGACAGTTCAAATGTCAGCGCTTTAGTCATTCGTTGTTCATCATCCTCTTACTGATGAGTGGGTCGTTCATTCATTGGTATGTCGAACTGTGTTTGTTTAATCTTATGATTTTATTTCACTGAAGATGATGAGGGTTATTTTTTATTTAGGGTGCTGAAATTGTCCAAACCATGAACAGTGACCCTGGTCTGGCTGTTGGTAAGTCATTGTAATATTTATTTTTAGTAACTATTCTTTATTCCCCCTATAATCAGTTTTTTAAATAACATTTGAAGGAAAAATTATTTTTTTTAAGTTCAGTAAACCCTTGCAAAGTACATTAATAGCACACATGTATCCATATTTCCGTAAATTGGTAAGAAAATGACTAATAATAGCACTAGCTATGTGGCTATAATGATCTAACTGTATGTTAATTGGCAATTAAAAGGGAAACTATATGGAGACCACCCCAGTTAGAAAAAATAATATCCATATCAAAATTTTAATATTGTATTACATTAAATGGATCCC
>CM063504.1:132374616-132387116 GCA_032207245.1 Pardosa pseudoannulata
CATCGGTTAATTTGCCATCAACGGTAGATCTGCAGCCGTGTTGAGCCTGTTTATCCGTCGTCTCGAACTAGAGGTCTATGCGACCCAATGAACGATTGCACACATTTTTCTACCATTTGCATTGGACTTCCGTTGTGAATATGAATAGTTCCTTGAACACGAGCGTTATTGATAATGAAATTTGGATTTCATTAATACAAAAGAGACCTGTTTTATGAGATAAAACTCTGGAAATTTGTAAGGACAAAAAGGCTACTCGTAAAGCTTGGCGTGAAGTTTTCCTTGGATTTCGAAGCGATTTCGATCAATTAAAAAAAAAAAAGAGAGAGAGAGAGAGAAAGCAGAATAGTGCACGACTATAACAATTTTCGTATTTCTGCTTTTTAATTAAACATACAGCTTTTCTTAACTGCTTCCTATAGAATTAAGGGTTGTAAATATTTTTTGAATTTAAACATAAACAGTATAAATACGAATTGTAAATTTTTAGACAAAAAAAAAATCGATAAGAATAAATTTCAGTTTGAAATATCAATATATTTCTCCAACTCGCTGCCAAAATGCAGGAATTAGATGCCCCTGACAAATATAGGGGGTTGTCCGCCCCTGTAGAGCGGGTTCTGCTCTGTAGCAGCACAAGATTTACACTGCATTAGACTACGGCTACGGAAATTTTCCCGCCCTCTGTGTAAACGTTGATTTCGTTGATATGGTAAATTCTCCGCTCAGTTAAATATCCTCTGTGTATGCAACCAGATATATAGAAAGTTTTTCTAAGTTCTAGAATGAAATACGGTGGATATTGATTACCTTTAAGTTCTTTCCTACACATATGCCTAGCATGCTCTATAAGAGTGGTCTTTCAAGTGGGTTTTGCGAAACTATGTAATGTAAACAAATACTATATATTCTTGTTAGATATTACTCTATAAACTACGTGCAATTATCTTGACCTCTAATGTAATGTGCTTAGCCGAACAATGGTTAGGGTGCTGGATTTCGGTACCGGAGTTCGTGGGTTAGCATCCCTCTGGGGTATAGATGTTCGTAGCGGTTCGGAATCGGCTTTAAGCAGAAGGTCTCGGTCTCACTAATCCTCGTGTTTCAAAAAAGTAGACTGTACCGCTCCAAACTAAAGGTACGTGTTTTTTGTTGCCAGACAGCTTTCCATGATTTAACATTCTTTTGTGGTTGTATTGGTAACATTAATTAGCAAGTTACTATTTTGAGGACATTTAGAATGTATCTTTGTGTTAAAATAGTTTTCTACATATACAGAAGCAAAACAAAATGTCAGAACGCGATTTATATAGAATACAATATAAACCTACAAGTAACACACACAGAGCTAAATTTTGATTGATTGCGTTAAAAATACTGATGTTAAAAAACGAGATAAAGTAAGAGTTGGTGGCAGTATCACTTTGAGTTATAATGTTATTTAGATAAATGAAATTTTAAATTAACCTTCATCACTTCTTTACCTTTATTACTATTATCATCACCCATATAATGTATTTAATACCTAACATGCATATACTTATAAAAATTGTTTAGTATCAGCCAGAATGTCAGTTAATTTCAAGTGTATCAGGGGATCTTAAATCAAGTCTATCGGGGATTTCGATTAAGTTTGAAGATTACTCTACAGGAATTAGTCCAGGTGACCTGGAAGATAAGGGCATACACTAAATACTTTCACTTTCAAAGGAGTCGTCTAGGTTTTTCGTCCATTACGGCATGCATTACCATCCTTCTGTATGAATCTAGGAACAAATATAAACCGGCGAACGTGAGGTTCAAGGAAGTAGTTCTTGTATCTTCACAGTAATGAATTATCTCAATAATGTAGGGGTTTGTGCGCCATCCAGTATTATGTCTATCAGTGTTATTACACCTCGTGAACAATCTTGCGTCTTTCTTTTTAAATTTAACGGGGGGAAATAAAGCTACAATTTTCGTTGAATATATCATGTAACATCCTGCAGGTTACGCGGCCTGCGCCATCCGTACGGGAGGTTGGCTGCTACATAGACAACCTCGCGTGAGGGTGGCGTAGGCCGTTTAATGTATCAAAAACAGGTTTGGATGCAATATATAGATATTCATTAAAGGCATTGAATTTCTGATAAATTTGTCTCAGTAAATTCGACTGCATTTGTCAGCGGGAGAAAAATCTACAGCAAACGACAGAATTTACTTATAAACGAGGCAAATATTGAAACTGCTGATCGTCTATCCCAGAGGTAAACTTTGTTGCATTTCTTGTTAACAGTATGTCCCGAAATTCTTACGTGACGGCTATTACATGCTAAATTTAAATAAAATTTTTGTGTCCGGGAAATCTTCAGTATGTTAAAACACTTTGAGAAGTTACAGTCTAAATTTAAATAAAATTTTTAAGTCTGGGAAATCTTCAGTACGTTAAACCACTTTAAAGAGGTTACGTAAAGATTTAAATAATGTTTGACTAAACAGGCAGTTATCGAAAATAGTTGAATAAATAACTTAACTACTTATATGTAAGAAGTATAAAAGTATGTCGACGGATCCATGTACATATATAGATGCTTTTAACCCCTTAAACGTGCACGCTGGAGTTAACTCGAGCGAACTAAACTGACCAAACTGTGCACACTCGAGATAATTCGAGCGCTGTTGTACTATATGTTGCTATAATTTTTTATACTCGAATGTAATCGAGAATTGAAAATAACAATGTGAAAGAAAAAAAAATCGTTTTATTGATTTTTATCATTTACATGGGATTATAAGCTATATTTGACTATATTCTGCAATGTTATCCAAATCCGAAATTGCAATAAAAGTTTTCATTAATTTTGTATTTTTGTAATTTTTTTGGCAAGTCAACGTTCTAAATTGTGTTTTTTACAATAAAAAAATTGATTTTTTTTGGCCGGCCTTTTAAGAAAAACTGTGCATTAATTAAGGGGTTAATATTAAAAATATCATCACCACACAAAATTATATCATCTCTTTTTCGGCAGTTATCAAGATAATTCGAATTTCTACACGGTGATGTGGAAGAAGAAGACTCAAACGTACTGGCAGGCGACTCCGTTCCGAGCAGTGGCAGAACCAGGCATACAGCTCAAACTTGTTACATCGGCCACTGGACCTGGTCAAATGATGAGAAATGCACTCTGGCATACCGGAGATACTACCAACCAGGTAGGTGCAGAATTTATTTTAAAAGGCTACATTTAAATTATAACTACCACAATCATAAAGAAAAATTAGAAATGTTACACAGAGAAAAAGTCTCTACCAACTAAACGAAGATATATGCTACAAAACTGTGGCAATATGAAACAAAGCGTTGTTAGTTGCAATATGAAAATTTGGAGATGACTAACACAAATGATAGGTTTGGAGTGCTACGGTCTACATTTTTGCAACACGTGGGCTAATGAGACCGGGACCTACAGCTTAACCCCCTAAGCGGTTTACACGTACAATTCCGCCAAACCGATGAAGTCTTAAACGTTCAATTTTCGACCTCCAAAAACGATCCAAAAATTGATGATATGTGCATTTTTGTTTTAGTGCTTTCCCCATGGAGTTTGCTGTGGGAGGGTCAGGTCGATTGTTTATGAACTGCACCCCTCTATGACTGAAATTTATTGAGGGATGCACCCCTACCCCATGATGCGCAAAAACTCTGATAGCTTTTCATGGCTCTGTAAATCTCTATTTTGAAGTATTTCGATCGAGGTAACAGATGTATCTTTAATTGCACAACTTAAATATCTTGGATGGCTTTCGAAAAAAAAATAAATAATTCTCTCAAAGAATAATATCATTTGTACTTTTAGAATCCACTATTTCTTATGGGAGGATCTTCTAGACTTGATGAGCTTTATGTGTATTAAAAATCAGCAATCTATAATATCTATTTATATATCTATTTATAACCTGAAGTAAAGGGACAATAAGGGTTTCCCGTATTCCATTCTAGTCGACAAAGGGTCAAGGAAAAACCATAGAACGCTTTCGCTACTGAAACAGTTAATCTTTAGTGTATATTTTGGAGCCCTTTTTTTTCATGATGTGTTCCACTCGGACGGTTAAAGCCGATTCCGAACGTCTACGAACATCCATGCCATAGTGGGATTCGAATCCACGAACTCCGGTACCGAAGGCCAGCGCCCTAACCAATCGGCCATCGTTCGGCACAAATGATAGGACAAACAAGTATCTCATATTTAAGTTAACACTTACATATAAGACTTCATTATTTAAAAGATATATATGTCTATAACACATTATTAGCTTTTCCTATATCTTCAATTTTGCACGTTTTAGAGCAGTCAAACTTTTGTCATATCCTTGAGCATCTTGCTGCTTTAATTCTCGTTTTCTGTTGATATTTTACAAGTCATTCATTAAAAAAATTCAAATAGAATTTCTGAAAAGTCATAATATTTGACATTACCGCCTTACGATTAGGTTTAACTATAATAGAAGCTTGGAATTATGTTGAATTTTCACAGAAATGTTCAACTAATAAGGATTATTTTTATATAAAGCTTACTGAATCAAATAAAGGTATATGTAGAAAATGGGAGCCATAAAGATGTGTTATAAAACTGTTAACTTATATTAAGGTTCTACATTAATGATTTTGGACTTTTAAAAACTGAACACTGTAATGAAATAACGTTGATAGTGCTTATAAAAATTTTCAGAATTCAATGAATTTTTAGCTGGACGATTTTCATGATGTTAGTCAGGTATGAAACTGTACGGCTTTAATTAGATTATTTTAGAAGTTTAGGTATTTTTCTTAAAGCATTTCAATATTTGCTTACACTTTTAACCTAAATTATTCGATTGGCTGAAAATTAGCCATGCTTTAGAAATTTACCTTTCTTTCAGTTTGATTCATGTGGAATAGATATAAGTCTGAACTTTAGCAAATCAATGTGATACGCTTTGCACACTGGTTTCGTATAGTTAAAAATACTTTTTAAAATTTTCCACAAATTTCAATAACAAAATATATACATACAGCATCTCAAGACTGGAGCGAAATCATTTTCTACTTAAGAATTGGACTTACAGAGGATAGAGATGAGTTTATAACATATCATATATTTTGACAACAGAAGTATAAGTTTCCCTATAGACTATAAAATTAACATAAAGGGTGTTATCACCCATGGATGATTAATTTATTTTAACCAGGGTATTCGCAAAATGGCTTTGACATTGATGAGACAACAGATAATACAGCCCCAAAACAACCGCTTCTGAGAATCCCCTATATAATAATAGCCTAAGTTATCTGTCAGTATGTCCTGGAATTTATGAAGCGGTTGCACCTGGATGGATAGAGGCATCCATATTGGATATTTGATGAGTTAGGGTAAGCAAAATTCAATTAAAGTTGCTTAAACTTCATATTTATTTTATTCTGTGTAGTCTATATTAACTTAGATTTAAAATATATACCGATATGTAATTGGCAAAAAATAACTCGGCCATTGAAAGGTTAAGATAACTCTGGCTGATCGTTGGTACAACGAGTTCGTGGGTTCGAATTCCACTTTGGCATGGATATTCGTAGCCGTTCGGAATCGGCTTTAAGCAGTAGGTCCCGGTCTCATTAGCCCTCGTGTGCAAAACAGTAGACAGTAGCGCTCCAAACTAAACCAAGAGGTTAAGGTTGATACAGTTTTGAGCAGTTGAGAGCAATCATTCTTAAAATTCATTCAAACCCAAGAACTACAACACCAAAATCAGCTTCCTGCTTGTTTATAATTCATGAATAATCAGACCCCAAACTGCTAAACTTAGGGAAAAGTATACATTGAAATATTTTTGCGTTTTTATAAGCCAGGAAAATCGGCCAGTTCATTAATATTTTAGAAAAATTAAATTCTTTATGTCAGAATATTCGTAATGAATTATTGACGCGTATAGTTATAAAAGCACTTCACAGCCTTTGTGAATTAAAGTAAAATAAAAACACGTGTAGAATGTACTAAAATTAGCAAAATAATAAAATTAATAATAAATCGAAATAGACAAAATAATAAATCAAAAGGATGATCCTAGATTTTTAAAGATTTTTTTTCGCACCCCTTTCACAATAAAAATTTATGTAGGTTTTACTTTTTGCAATTAGATTGTAAGGACAAACGCCCTCTTTTGGTCTAACAATTGATTTTTAAAATTATATAAATACACCTCTGTGGTAAAGTATGTACCTCCAAAATTTTATTTATTTAAACTTCATTATTACCACGTTATGTACTTACGCTAACTATTAAATCCAAAAGTAAACACAATTCCTAAAAATTATTTTTTGAATTGAAGTTTTAATTCAGGATATTTATTTTTTGTTTTGGAGCGCTACGGTCTACTTTTTGCAACACGAGGGCTAATGAGACCGGGACCTACTGCTTAAAGCCGATTCCGAACGGCTACGAACATCCATGCCATAGTGGGATTTGAACCCACGAACTCCGGTTCCGAAGGCCAACACTCTAACCATTCGGCCATCGTTCAGCAAAGATATTTATGAATCAAATTTAGAAATCAGTAAACATTTTTTTTGATGATTACTAATTTTTCTAGTAAAAGAATCACTTCTATTACCATCAAACACTACAATTATTTATTTTACAGTAGTAATGTCAAGCAAACTAAACGAAGAATTTAAGGTTGATGCAGTTTTGAGCAGTTGAGAGCAATCATTCTTAAAATTCATTCAAACCGAAGAACTACAACACCAAAATCAGCGTCCCGTCTGTTTATAATTCATGAATAATCTGACACCCAACTGCTACACTTAGGGAAATGTATAAAGTATACACTGAAATATTCTTGCGTTTTTCTAAGCGAGGAAATTAGACCAGTTCATCAATATTTTAAATTACAATTCATGAAATTAAATTCTTCATGTCAGAAAATTCGTAAGGAATTACTGACGCGTAGAATTATAAAAAAACACTTTACAGCATTTGTGAATTAAAGTAAAATAAAATCACGTGTAGAATCTACTAAAATTAGTAAAATAATAAACTTAATAATGAATCGAAATAGACGAAATAATAAATAAGAAGGATTCTAGTTTTTTAAAGATTTTTTATGCATCCCTTTCTCAATAAAAATTTACTTAGGTTTCACTTTTTGCAATTAGATTGTAATGACAAACGCCTCTTTTGGTCTAGCAAATGATTTTAATATTATATAAATACACATTTGTGGTAGAGTATTTACCTCCGAAATTTTATTTATTTAGACCTCATTATTACTGCGTTATGTACATACGCTAACTATTAAATCCAAAAGTAAACACAATTCCTAAAAATGATTTTTTGAATTGAAGTTTTAATTACGGATATTTATCAAGCAAATTTAGGAATCAGAAAAAATTTTTCGACGATTACTAATTTTTTAGTAAAATGATCACTTCTATTACCATCAAAAACTACAATTATTTATTTTACAGTAGTAATGTCAAACCAAACTAAAACGAAGAGTTTAAGGTTGATGCAGTTTTGAGCAGTTGAGAGCAATCATTCTTAAACTTCATTCAAAAGCCAAGAACTACAACATCAATATCAGCCTCCTGCCTGTTTATAATTCATGAATAATCTGACACCTAACTGCTACGTTTAGGGAAAGGCATAAAGTATACACTGAAATATTCTTGCGTTTTTCTAAGCCAGGAAAATCAGCCAGTTCATTAATATTTTAGGTTCCATTTCGTCAAATTAAATTCTTCATGTCAAAAAATTCGTAATGAATTACTGACGCGTAGAATTATAAAAAAACACTTTACAGCATTTGTGAATTAAAGTAAAATAAAATCAATTGTAGAATCTACTAAAATTAGTAAAATAATAAACTTAATAATGAATCGGAATAGACGAAATAATAAATAAGAATGATTCTAGTTTTTTAAAGATTTTTTTGCATCCCTTTCTCAAGAAAAATTTACGTAGGTTTTACTTTTTGCAATTAGATTGTAATGACAAACGCCCTCTTTTAGTCTAAAAATTGATTTTTAAAATTATATAAGTACACCTCTGTGGTAGAGTATTTTGCTCCAAAATTTTATTTATTTAAACCTCATTATTACCACGTTATGTTCATACGCTAACTATTAAATCCAAAAGTAAACACAATTTCCTAAAAATGATATTTTGAATTGAAGCATTAATTACGGATATTTATCAAGCAAATTTAGAAATCAGAAAAACATTTTTTGACGCTTACTAGTTTTTCTGCTAAAAGAATCACTTATATTATCATCAAACACTACAATTATTTATTTTACAATATTAATGTCAAACCAAACTAAACGAAGAGTTTAAGGTTGATGCAGTTTTGAGCAGTTGAGAGTAATCATTCTTAAAATTCATTCAAAGCCAAGAACTACAACACCAAAATCAGCGTCCTGCCTGTTTATAATTCATGAATAATCTGACACCTAACTGCTACGTTTAGGGAAAGGCATAAAGTATACACTGAAATATTCTTGCGTTTTTCTAAGCCAGGAAAATCAGCCAGTTCATTAATATTTTAGATTACAATTCATCAAATTAAATTCTTCATGTCAGAAAATTCGTAATGAGTTACTGACACGTAGAATTATAAAAAAACACTTTACAGCATTTGTGAATTAAAGTAAAATAAAATCACGTGTAGAATCTACTAAAATTAGTAAAATAATAAAATTGATAATGAATCGAAATAAACGAAATAATAAATAAGAATGATTCTAGTTTTTTAAAGATTTTTTTTGCATCCCTTTCTCAATAAAAATTTACTTAGGTTTTACTTTTTGCAATTAGATTGTAATGACAAACGCCTCTTTTGGTCTAGCAAATGATTTTAATATTATATAAATACACATTTGTGGTAGAGTATTTTTCTCCGAAATTTTATTTATTTAGACCTCATTATTACCCGCGTTATGTACATACGCTATTAAATCCAAAAGTAAACACAATTCCTCAAAATGATTTTTTGAATTGAAGTTTTAATGACGGATATTTATCAAGCAAATTTAGAAATCAGAAAAACATTTTTTGACGCTTACTAGTTTTTCTGCTAAAAGAATCACTTATATTATCATCAAACACTACAATTATTTATTTTACAGTAGTAATGTCAAACGAAACTAATCGAAGAGTTTAAGGTTGATGCAGTTTTGAGTAGTTGAGAGCAATCATTCTTAAAATTCATTCAAAACCAAGAACTACAACAGCAATATCAGCGTCCCGTCTGTTTATAATTCATGAATAATCTGACACCCAACTGCTACACTTAGGGAAATGTATAAAGTATACATTGAAATATTTTTCCGTTTTTCTAAGCCAGGAAAATCGGCCAGTTCATTAATATTTTAAATTACAATTCATAAAATTAAATTCTTTATGTCAGAATATTCGTAATGAATTAGTGACGCGTAGAGTTATAAACGCACTTTACAGCCATATGAATTAAAGTAAAATAAAATCACGCGTAGAATGTACTAAAATTAGGAAAGTAATAAAATTAATAATAAATCGAAATAGACGAAATAATAAATCAAAAGAATGATCCTAGATTTTTAAAGATTTTTTCGGATCCCTATCACAATAAAAATTTGCGTAGCTTTTACTTTTTGCAATTAGATTGTAATGACAAACGCGCTCTTCTGGTATAGCAATTGATTTTTAAAATTATATAAATACACATTTGTGGTAGAGTATTTACCTCCGAAATTTTATTTATTTAGACCTCATTATTACTGCGTTATGTACATAAGCTAACTATTAAATCCAAAAGTAAACACAATTCCTAAAAATGATTTTTTGAATTGAAGTTTTAATTACGGATATTTATCAAGCAAATTTAGAAATCAGAAAAACATTTTTTGACGCTTACTAGTTTTTCTGCTAAAAGAATCACTTATATTATCATCAAACACTACAATTATTTATTTTACAATATTAATGTCAAACCAAACTAAACGAAGAGTTTAAGGTTGATGCAGTTTTGAGCAGTTGAGAGTAATCATTCTTAAAATTCATTCAAAGCCAAGAACTACGACACCAAAATCAGCGTCCTGCCTGTTTATAATTCATGAATAATCTGACACCTAACTGCTACGTTTAGGGAAAGGCATAAAGTATACACTGAAATATTCTTGCGTTTTTCTAAGCCAGGAAAATCAGCCAGTTCATTAATATTTTAGATTACAATTCATCAAATTAAATTCTTCATGTCAAAAAATTCGTAATGAATTACTGACGCGTAGAATTATAAAAAAACACTTTACAGCATTTGTGAATTAAAGTAAAATAAAATCAATTGTAGAATCTACTAAAATTAGTAAAATAATAAACTTAATAATGAATCGGAATAGACGAAATAATAAATAAGAATGATTCTAGTTTTTTAAAGATTTTTTTGCATCCCTTTCTCAATAAAAATTTACTTAGGTTTTACTTTTTGCAATTAGATTGTAATGACAAACGCGCTCTTATGGTATAGCAAATGATTTTAAAATTATATAAATACACATTTGTGGTAGAGTATTTACCTCCGAAATTTTATTTATTTAGACCTCATTATTACTGCGTTATGTATATACGCTAACTATTAAATCCAAAAGTAAACACAATTCCTAAAAATAATTTTTTGAATTGAAGTTTTAATTACGGATATTTATGAAGCAAATTTAGAAATCAGAAAAGTTTATTTTGACGATTACTATATTTTATAGTAAAAGAATCACTTATATTATCATAAAACATTACAATTATTTAATTTACAGTAGTAATGTCAAACGAAACTAATCGAAGAGTTTAAGGTTGATGCAGTTTTGAGCAATCGAGAGCAATCATTCTTAAAATTCTTTCAAACCCAAGAACTACAACACCAAAATCAGCGTCCTGCCTGTTTATAATTCATGAATAATCTGACACCTAACTGCTACGTTTAGGGAAAGGCATAAAGTATACACTGAAATATTCTTGCGTTTTTCTAAGCCAGGAAAATCAGCCAGTTCATTAATATTTTAGATTACAATTCATCAAATTAAATTCTTCATGTCAAAAAATTCGTAATGAATTACTGACGCGTAGAATTATAAAAAAACACTTTACAGCATTTGTGAATTAAAGTAAAATAAAATCACGCGTAGAATGTACTAAAATTAGGAAAGTAATAAAATTAATAATAAATCGAAATAGACGAAATAATAAATCAAAAGAATGATCCTAGATTTTTAAAGATTTTTTCGGATCCCTATCACAATAAAAATTTGCGTAGCTTTTACTTTTTGCAATTAGATTGTAATGACAAACGCGCTCTTATGGTATAGCAAATGATTTTAAAATTATATAAATACACATTTGTGGTAGAGTATTTACCTCGGAAATTTTATTTATTTAGACCTCATTATTACTGCGTTATGTATATACGCTAACTATTAAATCCAAAAGTAAACACAATTCCTAAAAATAATTTTTTGAATTGAAGTTTTAATTACGGATATTTATGAAGCAAATTTAGAAATCAAAACATTTTTTAACGATTACTAATTTTTCTAGTAAAAGAATCATTTCAATTACCATCAAACACTACAATTATTTATTTTACAATAGTAATGTCAAACCAAACTAAAAGAAGAGTTTAAGGTTGATGCAGTTTTGAGCAATCGAGAGCAATCATTCTTAAAATTCTTTCAAACCCAAGAACTACAACACCAAAATCAGTGTCCCGCCTGTTTATAATTCATGAATAATCTGACACTCAATTGCTACACTTAGGGAAATGTATAAAGTATACACTGAAATATTCTTACGTTTTTCTAAGCAAGGAAAATCGACCAGTTCATTAATATTTTAAATTACAATTCATCAAATTAAATTCTTCATGTCAGAAAATTCGTAATGAGTTACTGACGCGTAGAATTATAAACGCACTTTACAGCCATATGAATTAAAGTAAAATAAAATCACGTGTAGAATCTACTAAAATTAGTAAAATAATAAAATTGATAATGAATCGAAATAAACGAAATAATAAATAAGAATGATTCTAGTTTTTAAAAGATTTTTTTTGCATCCCTTTCTCAATAAAAATTTACTTAGGTTTTACTTTTTGCAATTAGATTGTAATGACAAACGCGCTCTTATGGTATAGCAAATGATTTTAAAATTATATAAATACACATTTGTGGTAGAGTATTTACCTCCGAAATTTTATTTATTTAGACCTCATTTATTACCGCGCTATGTACATACGCTAACTATTAAATCCAAAAGTAAACACAATTCCTAAAAATGATTTTTTGAATTGAAGTTTTAATTACGGATATTTATGAAGTAAATTTAGAAATCAAAAAGATTTTTTGACGATTACTAATTTTTCTAGCAAAAGACTCATTTCAATTACCATAAAACACTACAATTATTTATTTTAGAATAGTTATGTCACTAATATTAATATTCATTATTTCCTTTATTTGCTTT
>CM063504.1:132392116-132399616 GCA_032207245.1 Pardosa pseudoannulata
GTCATGAAAAATATTTTTGAATACATTGTAAAATTTTAAAAATCGTTTATTTTTATGATTTTGTAAAAATATTATTTTTTTGTTAAATAATCATACAGTATATATTAAAGTGTAAAATAAAAAAAGTTTCGTTCATAAAAACAAAGTAGTTTTCGATTTACTGCGATTTTTCTGAATAACTAAACTTTCGCGCGATTCACGAAAAAACGCTTACTGCACGCGTAAGTTGGCCATGAAGTATACTCG
The DNA here is from genome assembly GCA_032207245.1 of Pardosa pseudoannulata. NCBI lineage: Eukaryota > Metazoa > Arthropoda > Arachnida > Araneae > Lycosidae > Pardosa > Pardosa pseudoannulata. The sequence continues at coordinate 132,392,363 of CM063504.1, forward strand.
CATGCCGAGTGTTAAGTATAGATATGAGGTGTTTACAACCAAATTCAATCAAATCTATTTGGAAAAGTCTAGAGAAGTTCAGTCCTAAAGTTTCTGGATTGTAAATAATGTCTGTAAATTTTATTTTTACAAAAAGCTTTATAACTAACATATTTCCCCCCTTATGCACATGTGTATGCTTATTAAATAACAAGTTATAAGTTTTGGTTAACGAACTCATTTTGTAAAGGAAAAAATGGACTCTCTTTGTAAACAGCTCATATTTTAAACTAATATGCATTCTAGGTTTTGTCGAAAGTTTCAATGGTTATTAAAGTTTTTTTTAAAGACTCAACATTAGCTAAAGAGAACAAGTTTTCAAACTTTTATGTTATAAGTAAATTTTTCAAAACCCTTCGAATAAAATAAGTAAAATAATACTTTAGAAAACTTTAGTCATGTATGTTGAATAGAATCTTGGCTATATGAATTGTTATACAACAGTTCTTCAAAAAAATCTTTGTTAATTGGACTGAAATTTCTAGTATAAAATGCAGAATGCGTAGCCACTGTATCATAAAAAATAACTTCTTAAGTAATTATCGTAGGAATATATAGTTTCCATTATATGATTTTATAAATAGTTTACAATTCTTTTTAATCTAAATAAGTAAAAATCTGCTGTCAATACCACGACTTCTTTGTTGACCTATTAAATTATACACATTGTATTATTTTGTCCTCAAAATTAACTTAATATCTATATGCATTATTATTTAACATATTAATATATTACTATGTATTGTATTTATGATAATTGGACTTAAAGCAGCTGCATATGAATACGCCGATATCGTTCTGTTTACATTGTTGTCGAACGATGGCCGATTGGTTAGAGCGCTGATCTTCGCAACCGGAGTTCGTGGGGTCGAACCCCATCGTGGAATGGACGTTTGTAGACGTTCGGAATCGTCTTTAGTCAGTATCCCCCGCACTTCCGGAAACTGCATTGGTTGTACTTATATGTCTAGATTGTCTACATTTTTTTTGTTATTTTAATTTATATGGACTTAATGCTGACTTGGATCCTGGGTAAGTCATTGTTGCCGGACGGTCAGACCGAATCAGCAATCCAACACCCTACACCCGACTCTGGGTGGATGGCTGGTTACAGGTAGTACACGACTTTAAGCAGTAGGTCCCTGTCTCATTACCACTCGTGTTGCAAAAAATGACTATAGCTCTCCAAACCAATCCCAAACCGAATTGGTCACATTGATGTAGAGAGATAGCATTATTGCACTTTCTTTTTAAAGATTTTTCATTATATAGAGAGCGGATTGCAATCAAAAATAGAAATACTCAACTAGGTATTACAAACATCTTAAATATGAAATTCAAACATTTGTATCGTCGATTTGTTCAAGTAATTGTATTTAAACCATGCGGGATACATAGATACATACGACGTCACGTCGAAACTAATTAATATTTACCTTACATGTAAGACGTTAAACTGATTCGAATTCTATATGTATGTATATACAGATTTCAAGTCAAAACTAGTCAAAATGAGTATTTACAGTTTGAAAATCAAAGTTTACTTGTATAAAAATTCAACACTAATCTTGACAAAAATATTTCAGTCCTGGCGAAAATGACTGAAAATTGAAATTATATTGAAATATATTATATTGAAATTTAAACGCAGATTACAATAAGTCTATTAACACATTGTGTGTGGTTACATTTCGCAGCGGAATTGTACCGGGAGCGGGGGTTTTGCTCTTAAATTTAGTTATTCAGTTAAATCTCGATAGATCGAAATTTTTTTAATTTCAACCGACTTTTCGTATTTTATATTGAAATATATAAACAAATATATAAATAGACAAATGAACAAACATATATATATATATATACAAATATATATATTATATATATATATATATATATATATATATATATTATATATAAATATACACACACATATATATAAATACAAATATATATATATTATGTATAAATACACACACACACACACACACACACACACACATATATATATAATATATATGCATATATATATATATATATATATATATATATATATATATATATATATATATATATAATTTTTGCAAGGATAAATAAAAAGTTAATTTTAAATCTAAATTGATTTTTTTAATCCACCTTCCCGTTCTGTGGTTCCGAATCGACTGATGTAAAAACAAGTTTTTATTTGTCTAAATTTTTTCAGAATCTATGTAGTAGACAAAAACATTCGGCTTCGTTTTCCTGTATATACCGTTATTTTTTGTACCCACAAACAAACCATGTTGTTACACTAACGCGTACTAGTAAGTGCCCCGCGTTCAAGTATGAATCATCAGAAGACGTACTAGTACGTGTCCTGCGCTCAAGTATTAATCGTCAGAAATCTTATTAGTACATGTCCCATTTACAATGTGTTAATTTGTTCAAAGAAGCAAAAGTGGGAATCATTTTCTAGAATGTTTCGTCTCGAACATTAAATTAATACAAATAGAGTAGAGATCGATGGAGAAACGAAAGCCATGAGGTGAGATATATTTGAGAATTTAGTGACAGTTTAGATTTTTATAAGGCATTATATAGTTTCGCTGTACTTAAGAAGATATTAAGAATAACATCATTAAAGAAATACTATGTTCTGCTTTTCAGGTTGAGAATTTTCGAAGGTGAAAGCATGGTGGCCGATTCCGGAAATATATTCGACAGCAAGCTAAAAGGTGGAAGACTTGGTGTATTCTGTTTCTCCCAAGAAGCTATTATCTGGTCAGATCTAGTGTACAGATGCAACGGTAAGTGTAATTATTAAGTCAATTAACAGTAAACATTCTTGGCTCATTAGTTTCTTGGCGAAGTCAAGAGAGAAGTCCCTATTTTTTGAGGATAATAAATTGAAACTCGAGCATTCCTTTACACAAAATAAAATTGTAAAGGATACTTTTTACTATGAGGTTTTGATATAGGAATGAATCTCGCTTTTTAACCCTCTAAGTGGATGTCACGTACAATTCCGCCAAACCGATGATGTCTTGAAAGTGATTGTCACGTACAATTTTTGACCTTCAAAAACGTTCTGAAAATGGATGTAATGTACATTTCTGCCAGTGTTTGAGGTAAGAGGGTCAGTTCGATTGTTTAGGAACTGCACCCTTTTTGACTTACATTTATTGAGGGATGCACCCCTACTCCCTGAGGCACAAAGACGATGATAGCTTTTCATGGCTTTGTAAATCTCTATTTCGAAGTATTTCGTTTGCAGTAACAGATGTATCTCTAATTGCACCACTTAAATATCTTGGATGACTTTCGTAAAAAAATATAAATAATTCTCTTAAAGAATACTTTTAGTTGTACTTTTAGAATCCATTATTTCTTATGGGATGATCTTCGAGACTTGACGAGCTCTATGTATATTAAAAGTTAACAATCTATAATATCTATTTAAATATCTATTTATATCCGGAAGTAAAAGGACAATAACGAGGGTGGGTTTCCCGTAGTACATTGTAGTCGACAAGGGGTGAAGTAAAAAATCATAGAACGCTTTGGCCACTGACACAGTAAACCTTTAGCTTATTTTTGGAGACTTTTTTTCCTCTGTGTGTTCCACTTGGAGGGTTAAGGAGGATCGATTGTCTGGGTATTTATTACAAGAGACCCATTTGGATAGTTACCGGAGTTTAAGAGTTCGAATCTCACTGAGGCATGGGTGTTCCAAAGTGAATTCCAATGCATTCAAGGTTTTCTAATCAAACCATGCGGAGAATTTTGCACTGCACCACTCCAGAAATGTATATTTATGGCAGTGTTCGAACAAAAAAGTAAATTTCGATGAAGAGATACTTGTCGGTGGAATTGCAAGATGTCGGAATGAACTATTTTAGATGGGAGAGACTTTAGGGTAACACAGTTGTATTAATTTTAGACTGAAATGCATAAGAGAAGATGAAATATACATCACTAGAAGTGGACTACGTTACCTGATATAAGCTTGATATCTAGAAGTTATTAAAAGAATATATTTAAGACTTGTTACCCTTTAGGCCTTTTTTAATTGAGTGAGGTTGTTTAATTAAATACTTTGCCTATGCTAAAATGATACTACTATGCATGTAAAATTAAATAAAATTTATTATCATATTAACCAAATAATATAAGCTGTGATAATTGAAGTAGTTCGCAAAATTCTCAAGATAAACAATTTACTAACAATTTTATTGGTTTTCATACTAATTATATATGAGTCCCGTTGCTGACATGGCTGATCGTAGCCGTTCGGAATCGGCTTTAAGCAGTAGGTTCCGATCTCATTAATCCTCGTGTCGCAAGAAACCAGACCGTAACGTTCCAAACCAAACCCAACACACGTGGATAAGTCAAGACATCATTTTATAAAAAACTATTACTCAAGCTTGAGTTTCGGTGCCAATTTTATTTAAAACAAAATGTTCTCCCTGGAACATGTATATATGTTCTATAACACAACCAGAGCTCCTATATTATAATTCTTATATATTGTAATGAATACTAATTTTTCATAGTAAGTAAGAATTAAATTTACATGCGGTAAATTTCATACAAGATAGCGGCTTTACCAAAGAAAAACGAGAATCGGTGTCTTTTTTTAACCGTAGCAACTAAAAGAAGTATATATTATAGGAAAGAATTGTGTGTATATATGAACTATAAAATAGCAATATATGCTCCAATAATTGACAAAATAATTATAATTAGAAATTTTATATTAAACAGTATAAAAACTTATGGAGCAAACTTATAACTTCACACAAAATACTCTAAAAATTTAAACTTGAAATAAATTGTTCCAATTTTAAAGCATAAAACAAACGTATTCCGTATGAGCAGTTATTTAAAAAATGTTTTGAAATGAAGTCACGAACGTTAAGCAGTATTCCAGGCCTCTCCTATACTGAATTTATATAATATCATGCACTTTTGAGCTAATCAGACAAAATTTGAAAACTTCAGTAATCAAATAATTGACAATTGGCCCATGGCCACTTGTAAGAAGAGTTTAATTTGTAAATTATTTTCATTCTAAGAAAGAAAAACTTCTGAAATTTTAATGTATTTTTTTTGTCATAAAATCAGCTTTAGAGAGAGCTTTTTCAGGGACAGCAAAAGGTATTAATAGCTGTGTATTTATTTTAATGACTTAGAAGAAAAAAATTTTGCATGAACAATTTTTAAGCACACGAAATAATACATTAATACCCTGCAGAATATTTAATACTAGATCTTAGGTAAAGGTAGCTTATATATCTGACGTAGCAAGACATATAGTTATAGAATTGTTTATGAAACAGACATATATGTAATACCAAATATTAGCTAGAGCAATTATCAAAATCTAATTTTCAGTTTTTCCTCTTAAACAGTATATAATGCTGTTAATAAGCGTAAGAACATTTCAGAATGCGTTAAATTATAGTTAATGCTTGCTGTTTCGCTAAAGGCTTAAGTGTAGATGCGCAGAAATTGTCACGTAAACGCCTTTTGTATTATCAAGATTGAAATGTCAGAAAGACAATATCACTGTACATCAGCTTATTTTATAAAAAAATATAAATAAAATTGTTTAAAAAAATCTTAATAAAGAGCATTCTAGCCCCATTCTGTACTATTTCGTGTTTTTTGCAGCCAGGCAAAATGCAAAACATTGAGTCCATAAAATGTAGTTTACACATTTACAATCTTAGTGATACATGTGGAAAGAATTTAATTTGGTAAAATATTTTAAGAAATACATAGATGAAAACAAGAAAAGTAAATATGGTGATCTATAAATAATAGCATGTGACTTTTGCTCATAAAATCGGCCCCTTCCGACATTGTTCTATTAAAATATATTGATATATATAAATTTGTTTCGATGCCCGGAGAAAATTAAATAATTTCGAACAACTGAAGGACTCTGAGGACTTTAAAATACGTTCAATTGGAGCTACTGATAATTCAAATGATGCGCTTGACATTTCTTGAATAAACAAATTTAGTATTCTGCCTATAATTGTCACTGTGACACACATGAACACATATGATATACTGTATAAATGACCAATAATATTAAAAAAGATCATTATAATTGATCAATATGTCCTCCCTCATGTTCGGAAATATTTTGTAATATCAGAACCATATTTTTCACAGCTGACCGGAATGAGTTTGCCGGACATCAAGAACATAGCGCTATGAATTTTTTTAGTAAGCGTAATGTGAAGGCAAGAAACTAATACTCCACATAACACATTGTGTGTGGGTACATTTCACAACGGAATTGTACCGGGAGTCGGGTAATTTTAGTTATTCTGTTAAATCTCAATAGATCGAAAATTATTTAATTTTTTAACCAACATTTCGTATTTTATATTGAAATATACAAACAAATGTATAAAATAGAAATATATAAATAACAATCATACGAGTTTTGTATACAAAAAATATTTTTTATTCAATAAATTTATAATAGTATCGTAAATATGAAAAATCAAATAGAAATAGTAGTATATAGTTTTAATTTTTTCGAATTATGTTATATATAAACATTTTGTATTATGGAAAAATGAAAAGAGCAATCATAAAACTAATGTAAAAACTAGTATTTATTTGTCTAAATTTTTCCAGAACTATGTAGTAGACAAGAATATTCGGCTTCGTTTTCCTGTATATACTGTTATTTTTGTACCAACAAACAAACTATGTTGTTACACTAACCCGTACTAGTACGTGACCCACACTCAAGTATCAATCGTCAGATAAAGTACTAGTACGTGTCCTGCGCTCAAGTATCAATCTTTAGAAAACGTACAAGTAAGTGTCCAGCATGCAATGTGTTAACGTAATGAAAATAAATACAATAAATGTTACAGCGCTATCTATAGGCGGATATTGTACTAAAATGTTTTATGTAATAAATATCAAGCGCAGTATTTGAACTATCTGTAGTTCCATTTGTATCCCATTTGAACCAATAGAACGTATTCTAGTGTCCTCAAAAGTGGGGAACTTATTCCTTGCTATCCCTCGCCGAACGATGGCCGAATGGTAGAGCGCTGCTCTTCGGAACCGGAGTTCGCGGGTTCGAATCCCGTTGCTGGCATGGATGTTCGTAGCCGTTCGGAATCGGCTTTAAACCGTAGGTCCCGGTCTCATTAGCCCTCTTGTGCAAAACAGTAGACCGTAGCGCTCCAAACCAAACCAAAA
>CM063504.1:132412116-132417116 GCA_032207245.1 Pardosa pseudoannulata
AAGAAAATTATTAACGTCTAAGTTCTGTGATAAAACGTATGAAAATAATGCAGACGATATTTAAATAATTTAAAATAAGAAATGATTAAATGAGATGGTTAAAGGAATGACGTCATAAAGATAGAAAAAAAAATGTTATTATCATCTACTTATGTGATAAATGGATAAATTTAATAGCCTGCTTGAAATGTGATGGGAAAAATAGGGCATGAACTAATGGCATTAAACGCTAGAAAAGGATTGTAAGGGTGGATTTCGAACGTTTTAAAGACAATATTTTTCGTTGTGATATGAAGCATAATTGTACCAATTTATTTTAGAATCGGATCGATAGTTTAGGACAAGATAAACTTTATTCGCTTTGAATTTTGCTAACCCTAACTCAACATGATTCCAATATGGATGACTCTATCCATTCCAGGTCCAACTACCTCATGCATTCGTGGACAAACGGACAGATAATTTAGGCTATTATTATATAGAGGATGTCAAAGATGGTATTTAATGAAATGAATTTACCAGAATTCCGAAATCTGTGAAAGAGTCTCGACTCCAAACCGTTTATGAAGAATCAATCATGCATGTTTAGCTAATTATAGTTATTTTTTCTAAGAGATGCATACTGAATTATACATTTATACACACACACATATATGTAATATATTATTTCCTCTAGTCACAATAATTATGTACCCCTATTGTGTTTACTTGCCCGGGATACTGGACAAGAAGAAAGCTATATCAACTAGTCTTATTTGTACAAAAAATACAATTATATCCTAAACAAAAAATGTAATTCTCTCAAAATTTAGAAGATTTTACTCCTTTTTTAATTGGTACACTATGGGAATTGACACAATTAACCAACATGTACGATACGAGAGGTAAGGAGAACGGCGAGGTTTCGCATTGGTATCGATTATCAAAACATTATGACATTCCATTACGACAAATGAACATTCAACTGAATTAAATCTGCGATATACAAGTAGCTTCATGCAGAACTGTGAACTAGTACTAGTGAACATCAAATCAGGAAATCGAGATGCAATGTACATGTGATGACTATTATTATACGATTAACGTTAAATTAGAAAACATTAATAAGTTGTTTACGGTAACAAAATGACTGATGATATATATGGAACCGAAATAAACCGGTATTTTTTGTCGGTTTAGTTCCGGATCGAAACTGGGCTATAAATCGACTTCGATTGTAGTCTAACTGCAGTTTTCATCTCCATGCCTTGAAAAATGAATTACACTCAAAGTTTTTAAAACACAATGAGCAATCACTACATCTGTCTTCCAATTGTGATTGTTTGGGACGCTTTATTTTTGTCGCCATATTGGCGATATTTAGCCAATTGCTACCAAAATTGTCACCAATTTAACTAGATTCCGGGCTTTTTCGATTATTTTTGGTGCTTTTTGTATAATGATATGAATAAATGAAACGGAAGGGTGCTGCCTTTTGGTACCGTAGACCGCACGTTCGAATTCCAATGCTGGTATGGATTTTCACAGCTTTAAATAGTGAGTCCTTATTTTATTACTTCACTGTTTCAAAAAATTAACCGCAATACTCGAAACAAAACAAAACATTCTTCTGTGATCAACCCCCATACTATTGAAAGAGTTACACACTAACCAATGATGGTTCGGATTTCCATAGCTTTATATGGTGAGTCCTTATTTTATTACCTTTCTGTTTCAAAACATTAACCGTAATACTCGAAACAAAACAAAATAAAACATTCCTCTGTAATCAACCCTCATACCTATTGAAAGAGTTACACACTAACCACTATATAATATGGGATGCATTGTAAGTAACTTTATGTTACTAAATTTTAATTAAAATTTCTGAAACAAAGTTGAAAACACTTTGCTTCTGTAATAACTATAAAGTTTTTTTCCATATGTCTAACATTAAGACCAAAGTATTACAGATTATCTTATTTATCTGTTAGAAATTTAATTAGTTTTCATCTGATAAATATACTAATACACATTTAACTTAGTTGACAAACTTTGAGTAAATTATCTAGATATAGTGACAGCTTATTATATCAAATGCCTGCTGGTCTTCAAAAGTAGTGAATGGTGTACTCTAGAGTATGGAAAACTTATATATTTATTTCAACACATTCTGTTTTAGGTTATCATAGACCCAGACTATGTCTGGGTTATTTTTGGTTCCTCAGGGAAATTTAGTAGTTCACTCCTGCATAGAGTAGATATTTTGTGATATGATAAAAAATCATTAATGAAAAAGTTCATCCGAAGTTAAAATTTCAAAATATCTTATAGATATTTTATCAGTTGTTGCTGCGGGATCTTTTATCATATGAAGGCTTTGATCAGGTTACTAGAAATGTATATCTTTCTGTCTATAGTAATATTAATTTTGTTTCTTATATAAGTTTCTCCATATATCAGACTATTAAATTGAGTCAGTACAAAAATATTCGCACATGCGCAGTTAAAAATTAAATATTTTAACCCCTTGCCTGTTTTGTAAGTACATCGTACGGGCACGGTTTCTATGTCTTTAATGATTTGCCCATAATCCGTACGGGCAATCTGATTTGTTTGCCGTTCTCACTGGTTTGGCCATATCTTAAGTATTTTAATGTCAAATTAGTCGTATTGATGACCACAAGATGTAAGTTTTCGAAGCGTATCCTGTTTGGTTTAATACATTGAATGGGGGACACGTACTAGTACATTTTTTGATGATTGATACTTGTGCGCGGGTCACGTACTAGTACGGGTTAGTGTAACAACATGGTTTGCTTGTGGGTACAAAAATAACGGTATATACAGGAAAACGAAGCCGAATGTTTTTGTCTACTACATAGATTCTCTAAAAATTTAGACAAATAAAAACTAGTTTTTACATTTAGTTTTATAATTGCTCTTTTCATTTTTTATAATGTAAAAATGTTTACATATAACATACTTCGAAAAAATTAAAACTATATACTACTACTATTTGTATTTGATTTTTCATATTTAAGATACTACTATAAATTTATCCACTAAAAATTATAATTTTTGTCTACAAAAATCTTATGATTGTTATTTATATATTTCTATTTATATTTTGTTTATATATTTCAATGTAAAATACGAAAAGTTGGTTAAAAAATTAAATAATTTTCGATCTATTGAGAATTAACTGAATAACTAAATTTATGCTTAACTTACCCGCTCCCGGTACAATTTCGCTGCGAAACGTACCCGCACATATTGTGTTTAGTGGAGTATTAGTTTGTTGTCTTTATATCATGCCTACTAAAAAAATCATAGCACTATGTTCTTGAAATCCGACAGACTCATTTTGTTCAGCTGTGAAAAAATATGGTTCTGAGGTTACAGAATATTGTTGAACATGAAGCAGGATATATTGAGCAATTGGTAATACTGCGTGTGTTGAATTTATTTTTTTGTGAAAGTATTATGGAAATCTAATGTTATTACAGTATAAAAAAAAGTACTTTTCAGTCAGCCGAGTTAGGTTAAACCACCAAATATATCGCTTTCATAGTCATAATTTATCTGAAATTAAAATAAGTCTTAAAGTGTTTAGAATGACCACGTTATGTAATGAATTATGTATATCCAGACTGAACACTGGATGTGAAGCGGTTTGTAGCTTAAGAGGGCATAGTGTTATTCTAAACTTCGAATATTCTTCATTGCACGCTATTTTCGATTCACCGTAACGCAAAATGTTCTCCTCCTTTTAGAATAAACGTTTTAGAAGCAATTTAATACCTCGGTCACTTTGAAAATATTATTCAGTTTCATCGTTTAAGTACAACATTTTTTAAAATGATATAAAAAAACATACTAAACGAAAATAAAAATGAAATTCAGCTACCTCCAGATAATTTTTGAATTTCGTATAATAAAAACCAAATTTTTATATCAAATTGCTGTTTATTCTGTAAAAATAAAAATTTAAAAAACATGTGATATTTTGAAATTAGAAAACTGAAACTCTAAAGATATCGATTTTTTTTAAATATCATCCTATAAAATAAAATATAATACTTCAACTTATATAAATGGCGAAAAAATTCTTAGCATCTATTTAAAATAAAAAATTAGTTTCAATTTACTAATTTCAAAATTTTTTTGGGAGTATGTGGATTTTTAGTTTTCTACCTTGGTATGCTTATTTTATGTTTTTTAAAATACTTATTGCTTCAAACTTTAGAATTAAGGTTTTTTCTATAAAGTTAGAACACGTTAAAGATTTGGGTAAAATTTTGATTGTTGAATGTATATGATATATTTTCTGGATCTACCTACTAAAGCTATGTCATCAGCGAATTTCAAAATTTTTAGCAAACAAAAAGTCTCATTGTAACGAGTAATAACGCTTCGGATGTCTGCTGACGTTACTGAAAAAAAAAACACTGATATCTATTCAGATAAAATTGGTTCTATGTGTAGTGTTATCTTTCTCATGGAGAACTTTCTAAAATGTAAGATATCGTTTGGATTGGAGTGCTACGGCCTACTTTTTTGCAACACGAGGGCTATGCGACCGGGACCTACTACTTAAAGCGGATTCCGAAAGGCTACAAACATCCATGCTACTTTGGGATTTGAACCCGGAACTATGGTACTGAATATTAATGCCCTAACCATTCGACTATCCTCAGTGGCATTTTTTCGTCATGGTGCAAAAACCTTTCATTACGATTCTTTAATAGATGGATATACGGCATCAGACACAATTCAGCGTATTCAAATATTAGAGTATTGACGATTTTAAAAGTGATTACTGACAATTAAAAGACATAGAAGATGGCTTAACCCCTTGTGGACCACACGTAAAAGCTATACCAGTCGACCGTTGTAAAAATTGTTGCCATTTAACCCTCTGGCTGCTTATCCCGCAATTTCCACGGACAACTCAAATTAAGCAAAATTTGCTCATCTCGCGATTTCCCTCTTTTCCATCGTTAAACCAGTGAAATAAA
>CM063504.1:132422116-132459616 GCA_032207245.1 Pardosa pseudoannulata
ACAAACATGCTTATTTATTTTCTGAAGGAAAAATTTAGGCTTTCATGCAATAATTAATCCTTTAGAAATCAGTTTTAGAATGTATTAAACAGTTCTGCATAATGAAAGGTTCAGATCATTTCTTATTCAATTAAATTCAAAATAAATCGTGTTGAAAGCAACGGATATTAAATTTCATTTGCTTTAATGGGTTTAGTTTCAAATGTATATAAATAAAGATTATTTTTGAATTCATTTCACAATATTACATTCATTAAGCAAAATTATTTAGTATTACAACTGTACAAAAATTGTTAAAATTTCTGGCAATAGTAGATATTTTGCTATTAATGCTATTAATAAGAAATTTATTTGATAAGACGTGCGTTTTTGCTATTGGGTTGATCTGTAGAATTTATCCCATAATATTTGAAGATGAAAGAAAGATTACAGAAAATGTGTTCTTTTTTTCGTCAAGTATTTCTTTGGGTCAAAATAGTGACAAACATTCCGTAACATTTCTAAACATTTTTCTTTCTGTGCAAAAACACGCATCATACGCTTTGACGTTAAATCTTCAAAGGGAAGTTCCCATAAATTGATTTTGACTTCTATTATAGATTTTAAAACACTATAAAAATATTCAATTTTTTTAAATACTAATACAAAACTTTGATTTTGAAAATTATTTTTAAAAAATGAAAATCTATTATTATATCACTATATATATATATATATATATATATATATATATATATATATACATATATATACATATATATATATATATATATATATATATATATATATATATATATATATATATATATATATCAGTGGCGTGCAGTCCATATGTGCAGGGTGTGCACTGCACACCCTGGCAAAATTATGAGAGACAATAATTTTCTTCACCTATGTCTACCTATCTTTATATGGTAAATAATAAATATTATTTATAATATATTCAAATATGTTGATTTGCTTGCTTGTATTCTCACAGTGAGTGCGGTACTAGGTACTGCACCACGTAGCGCGTTCTAAAGCAAACGAATATAAGAAATTTTTATGTGTACGCACTGCGCACTAATAGAAAATCACGCTTTATATGTATGGGCTACTGGAGAAGCACAGCATACTATAGCACTGAGGAAATTGCAGCTATTTTTCCTGCACTTGGCATTCAGAATCATCCGAAGGTACGGTTTATTAAGCGTTGTGTTAGAGAGGGGACTTACGTGAAGCGCTTTTGGTTTTTTAACTGATTAACTGGCCATACGATTGTGCAGGCCGTTAATGTTTAAATTTAAATATTGTAAGATTATGTTTTCATGGAAATGTAAAAGAAATACTTCATCAATATAAAGGGAAATGTTTTAGTGTGGTAAAGTAATTTCGGTAATGTATTATATTTATAGAAATAATTCGCTAAAAAACAATTTTGTTTTGTTAGACAAAAAAGAAACGAATTTTAATAGAACAGTCCAAATTTTACCATCCAGTGTATTTTACAGACAGTATATAAGTTATATTTGTAACACCATATCCCTGGTTTTGTTTTTAAAAATTGTGAAGATGATTTTCACAGATTATATGATTTCCAAATGTTAAAAACAATTAATATAATTTAATCCACTGACTGAACGAGAAACAGTTCGTTCTATTGCGCCAACGTGCAGTGAAATCCTTTGCACGTGGAATAGATGTTCGGTTTGTCGGCGCCAGGGTCATCTTGATGAGACACCGCAGTGGCGGGCGCCGTGTGGTGCTACGTTTGCTGGAAATGTAAGTTTTTCGTGGAAATATAAGTTTTTCATTATTTTATTAGTAATACGGGTAGACGTATGGATTTAGTGTACTAATGAATAATAAATGCTAAAGAAGTGTTTAATGTACATTTTTATGGTTTTATTATTATTGTTGTTTTTGCTCTCTGTACATCCTGCATGAAAACCTACCGCATGCCACTGATATATATATATATATATATATATATATATATATATATATATATATATATATATATATATATATATATATATATATTGTAACGGTTTCAGCTAAGTGGTGCTGGAAAACTGTAGTTGTCAAAAACCACAAGAGAATACGTGTATAAAGATAATACTCGTCAATAACAGTATGAAACCGCTTCTAACCCTTTTATATTTTTTCATTTGTGTCTCAAACTCGAAATATCTTTCCACTTACAGTAGCAGGTCAATTAAATGTAATCATTTTTCTTTATATGATTACATTTAATTCTCTATGGAAATTTAAGCTACTGCCGTAACATTGTTCTGATTAATTATTGTATGTTCTGACTCGTGTGTTCTTGAACAGAAAATAGCAATTTATCAAAACACTTCAGTGAACTGACGAGAAATGCTCAAATATTTGTTGCCACTCATGAGAGTATTATTAATGTGTGAAAAAAGAACGTCTCTATACATAATAGCCACATTTTTTATGAACAAATATTGGTTGCCTAGACTGTAAAAGTGCTTTGAACCAGTAAAAGTAACTTGTCCATCAAAAAATAATTTTCTGTGGCACAAAAGAGCTTAACGTCTCTTTTTCTTGCTTTTGGAGACTTAAACACCTTTTAATCCCATGAATTACAAGTTGAGTTTGACATTACCAATAATCTTTTTATTGATGTCGACCCAAACATAAAGATATCTTAATAAAAATGAGGTAACTTCTTATACATACTGTATTTCACTCCTGCAAAACATCCCAATTTTCACATGAGTCTTTAATTGTATAATATTAAATTATATAAAAAAGTATTAAGAATGGGACAACATGCAATGCAGTGTCGTTTTGGTTTTTTTAATACACTACAAATTCTTTACCTGACCATTAGATGAGCTCTTTTTGCTTCCACGTATAGTGCAAACAGACTTTCTATAAAGTCAGTTTTCTGGGGGACCAATCTTGTTCAAAATTTAAAACACACATTTTTTGTGTAAAATCCGAATGCTGAAATATCTTAGTTTCAACGTCTTTTGGTTTTGAATTTGTAATGACTTCAAAAAAATTGCCCAAAACAGCCAACCTGCTCCATCAACTAGTACCTAACCTACGTAAATAATACACTACCCAGTATGTTTCCTCCTATGAGTTTCCTCCAAATGGTCAGTTAGGTCCAAAATTTGAACTACAGTTTTAGGGTAAATTGTACGTACTATATTACATCCATCTTGTTTAAAAGAATGCTGAAAGTGACAAAGAGTTTATATAATTTATTATCTTTATTATGAAACAAATGTACATATAAAGGGTAATTATAAGCAATAATATTAAATATTTTCTTAATATGAAACATTTTGAAGAATTCTTTTATATGAAATTTTTTTGTTAATATTTAGAATGCTTAATGCGACGTAATGCTAGTTTTTATAGACTTCAATAAAATGTTTACCAAATATTCATAGAATGTATTATAATAAATCTGTCTAACTGCTTTAAATTTCAAATTCATTTAGTCGCTTCTGTAACAAATAAAATCAAAGAAATAAAATATTGGAAAGGAATTTACCTATTACGATAAAAGCTGATGCCTTTGAAGGGTATACATTAATAAACATAAAAAATTTAGTACAATTAAATGATTTACTTAAGAGTTTGTCTGTTAGAAATGTAGATGTAAGAGGATGGATTCCTTTGGGCCTCAGTGCAAGCTGTCAACCGGAGTGGCATGGACTGATGAAGTTTTCATATGGTGTCTTGCAGAATGTCTTATTGCCTCCAACTGTCAGGCTAAGTCTTTCTGGCATGGTTGCAAATCACCTTTCTATAAAACCCAGATGTGCCTGCTGTATGGAAGGAAGATCCAGACAATTGTTGACTAGTACGTAATGGGTAAGTTTAAAGAGAATTCATTAGAAGCACGTAACATGTAAAGTTGGGCATTATCGTGTTGAAAAGTAAGGTTGTAGCAAAATAAATGATAAAACTACTAGTAGTAGAATGTCATCTGCTTACCGCGCTGTTCTGTAAGTGTGCTAAAAATGGCTATTAAAGGGGTCCTGCTCTTGAAAGAAATGACATGCTAAACCTGTGGGTAGAGTGCGAGAGGATCTCTAAATTGCCCTAGACATTTCCAGACATGTCTGTTTTTATCGTCACAACACAGTTGAAAGACATGACTCGTGAATAATATCTATATGTTCCCAGACATTGTATTAGCTAATTGATCTAGCCCAGCACCAATGTAATCGGACTTGACAGTTCGTAGGTATAAGAGGTAAATGACTAACGGTCAAAGAGAGCATAAATTTTGCTTTCTCTGTCTTGTCTGAGAGTCATGTTGGAGAGTCATGTCTGTTCGCCTTTCACTGGATGCTTGACAAACACGAATCAGGTTTTGCGACAACTGTTCTGATAATCACTCTCTCATCTATTCCTGTCTTCTCATCTAGTTGGTTTTATGTGAACTTCTGTTATCTTCCGTTATTGACTCACTCTTACCAGCATCATCTAATTTACTGCATTAGTCCAAATCCCCTCTTTTTTTTCATAGACACACTAAATAACTGCTTCATTGTTTAAATATTATGAACAACTTAAAGTTCTTTGAGTAAAAATATTAAGTTTTATTTCTTATTTAAGTAAAACGTATGTCAAACTTTCCACTTTTAAACTCTTAAAGTGAACAGTTAGTTGTCCAGCAGGGGGTTTCGAACCCGCGATCTCCAGTACAGAAGAGGAGTAGTCTACCATTCGACCATGATATTTCGGATTCTAACGAATTATCTATTTAAAGGATAATGCCCCTAAAGAGAAAAAATTAAGTAAAAACATATAACTAGCGGAAATATTTCAGATTCTAACGAATTATCGAGAAAAAATTAAGAGAAAAAATTATAGAGAAAAAATTAAGTACAAACACATGACTAACGAAAATATTTATTTTCTATTACTAAGTATTCGAGAATTTCTATTACTAAGTATTTCTATCTATTTAACGGATAATGCCACTATAGAGAAAAAAAATTAAGTACAAACATATGACTAACGAAAATATTTATTTTCTATAACTAAGTATTCGAGAACAGGTAATGTTTATGTTGAGTGCTGACTACAACTCAACTTTCGTTGGTTTGTTTCATTGCATCTTATTAGTTTCGATATGGATCACGTATAGAATAAAACTAAATTTTATTTAAAGGAAGGGGAAGGAAACATCAGAAACTGGTATAATAATTCAAATATATTTTTTTATATTATATATATTTTTTAAAAAATTAAGCACTTTACACAGTATTGCTAAGTATCATAATCAAAGTATAACTACTTTGACTATGTTAATAGGCACAATAAACTATTATATCAATAAAAATCTAATTAAAATGTGCAAAACCTGATCATTTTAAGGACAAAAAATAATTCATTATAGGCACAGTATTTCTCACAAAATCACAGAAAATACATTAGAAATATGAAATGTAAGAAAACTTAGTAACAGTAAAAAATATAGCATAATAGTTTTATATAATCTATTATATTACAGTTAGGTTAAGGTTTTATTACCATTCTGAAAATGTTTGCCATAAATTCTCGAAGAACTTGGAGTCTAGTCTTGCCTTTTCAAAGCTGTTATCCAAAGCCTTCGTACTGTAGGATCTTTAGGAAAGCTCTAAAATCCAATATTTTCACTTTTTTTGAAACGCTTAGTATAGCCATATGTATAGCAGCTTGTTACCATTTTCAGATAGCTGACAAAATTAAAACCCCAATAACAAGTACAATCAATAGGAAATTCAAATGTTTTGCCAACGAGAAAGTTGAGCTGCAATTTTTGCTGCACCTTACGTCATGCGCACCATCTCTATAGCGGAAATTATCACTGTGGGTCACTGCCAGATGGCAGTACATGAACTCTAATCACAGAGCAACATTAACCGGAGATATGAAAATGACTTTGAAAAGTTATGTGTTGATAAAAGTTCTAATGCACATAGTACAGTAGAACCTCGGTATAACGATCTCCTGTGGGACCAACATCATATGGTCGTTGTAACGAATTAAAGAAATAATAAAAAAATTGAGCAAAGAAATGATGAAACAATACATAACCTAGAGAACACTTCTATTTATTTGTATTTCCATTACTGAATTTTTGAAAAAAAGTCTTTGATTGACGTCTGTTTCAAATTCATTTGGGAATTTTTCATTATCACTGATTCCATATCCGTTAGATTTTGAAGGAAATCTTCAGAATTAAATCGTCCTTCAAAATGTTGACGCAAGGCATTGATTGTATTGAAGGCTTCTTTTTCATACACTTTTTCAAAAGCTTGGACGATTTCTTCTCCTTCGTCGAAATCGCAGATTTCTTCAGTTGCGGTAATACGGGCAATAAAATCGTCCTCATTCAAATTTATTCCACAGCACTGTAAAGTTTCGTCTACCACAACAAACTCATCAAAAGATAATTGAAGATTTAGTTCTCCACTTTTTGTCACGCCACCTTCCCTTCTTTAACCCCTTCCGGTAAAATGACGAGTCTAGCTCGTCATTGGTTTTTCATTCCATACCGCACGATGACGAGCTACACTCGTCATGCGACTAAAGTTAATGTTAAATATGATAATTAATTTAGTTTATAATTTCTAGTATACTGAATTTAGCAAGACTTTTGTTACTTGTGGAAATACCAGGTCACTATTACATATTGTTTATTTAGAATTTCTTGGTACAAGTCACTGCCAAATTGATGAGTCAGAATAAAAGAAAACCTACTAAGAAATGCGTGTGTTACAAGAATCAAATTAGAAGTGAGACTCCCTAGCGGTGTAAACAATTCAGTATTCCTTTGCACTTTGTTTTGAAAAGTACCACTATTTTGAAGACTATTATCTGTATACCTTATTAATGTTTTGCTTTGATATTTTCTTAATTATACCTTTTCTGATATTATTTAACACTATGTAAAATGTGGATTTTAATTAGGAATATGTAAGAATTGTAAAATGAAACAAGTTTTTTTAAATAAAAAATAAATGGTTAGTTCACGCACAGTAAATGGTTACTCATGCTTCAATTCATTATTAAATCGTACCGGAAGGGGTTAAGCAAACACAAAGAGAAGAGTACAGGCTTCTTGAAGTTGCACCACAGTACAATAAATTTGAAATAGCCCAATTGCTCATGAGGTCAGCGGACTGAAATTGGCGGTCGTTCTAACAAAAAAATAATACGTTTGGGGTCGTTGTAATGATTCAAAATTAACATTATTCCTATGGTAAAATAATTGGGAATTTTTAAGATGGTCGTTCTAACGAAGGGGTCGTTGTAGAGTGGGGTCGGTATAAAGGGGTTCTACTGTACAATAAATAAAATCGTATATTTAGCAAACGTATAAAGAAGTGTTCTGATGTCCACATCAGTTTTTTTACTCAGAAATATAAAAATAAAACAAGTGCAAATTCTTAAAACTTTGAGGTCAAACATTTTAAGGATTAAAATGCTTCGTCGATACTTACTTTGTCTTTGGGAAAGTACGAAAGTTATTTTATTCTCGAAAGATAATACACAAAAAGGAAGAGTTTATATATTATGCTACATATTTTGGTTTCAGAATCAATCGGAACGCATTTTTCGTTTTCTATCCGAAACGGAATCTCTAGGAAATATTTCGAAATATATCAGAAGTCGAACAACACAATAACAGACCATCGTAATCTTTTTAATCGTACGTTTCCGACTTTTTCTCGGAAATGTTTTCGAAGAAAAATTCTTTAGAATTCTTCTGAAAGTGATTTGTTTTTAAAACACTCTGCGAAACTGTGGTTCAATAAAGGAAGGAATACGTAGAAAACTTACGTATCAAAATTTGATATTTCTCGTTCAGCGAAGAAATGAATTTTTATGTCAATAAAAATCCAATTAAATCTCTATTTTTTTATACAGCTCTGCATTTCGTAACTCGAAACTAATTTATTTTAAGCCGAATCTTTTCTCTGATTTTTTAAGAGGATTTTGTACTCGACAATGAAATTTTTTATCCAAATCTCGAAAAATATTTCATAAGATTGACACTGCTAAATTGATATATTTTTTATTTTCGGCCAATGTTTGCACTTCGAGTTTCGTTTTTGCTTTGATAGGTTTAACTCCGTTAGTTTTTAATAGCAATTTTTTTCGTACGACACACTTTAAAGCATTAACAAGTTGAACACATTTATACGGACTTTGTTCTTTTAAGCAGCTCTGTTTCACACAGAGTCTGTGTTAATAGCCCTGTAGTATTTTAAGTGAAAATGGCAAAATAAAGATACTGGGACTAGCATCCCACTGACTTTCTGGAATACTTAGTAATATAAAATAAATATTTTCGCTAGTCATGTGTTTGGAGTTAATTTTTTTAATAACAGAATGATTAGAAATCTGATAGAAACGGGAAATAGCAGTTCAGTAAATGAAAATAGTTGGTAAACAACAGGGCTACAAACAGTATTTTTTTTTCGTTTTAGGTTCCGCTTTTCGTTCCGCCAAAAGTAACTGTTTTCGTTTCAGTTCTGAATAAATAATTTTATTTTATATATATATATATATATATATATATATATATATATATATATATATATATATATATATATATTGCAAATATTATTTCAAAACAAAAAATGCAATTCTATCAAAAATTAGAACATTTTATTCTTTTTTGAATTTGTACATTATGTAAATTGATATAATTAAGTATGCTCACTGCTGAGTGAACAGAAGACGATGAGCATTGGTACTGTTATCCATTATCAAATCCCTCGAATGGATTGGCCAGCGTATTCCCCTGATATAAATCCCATCGAACATGTGTGGGATGTTTTGGAAAGAAGCATTGCAGCACGCTTACATCTTCCGGAGAACACCCAACAACTCAAACAGATGCTGATTGCGGAATGGGCACTCCTACCTCAAGAAATCTTGAAAAGAACTGGTTCTCAGTATGCGGAGACGGTGCGAAGCAATCATTGCAGTTAGGGGATGGCATATCCCACATTAAGGAACATCTGCTTGTTGTTCATCCTCTTGGGCCGAACGATGGCTGATTGGTTAGGGTGCTAGCCTTCTATACCGGAGTTCGTGAGTTCGAATCCCACTGTAGTATGGTTTGTAGCCGTTTGGAATCGGCTTTAAGCTGTAGTTCCCGGTCTCCTTAGCCCTCGTGTTGCAAAAGAGTAGAACGTAACACTCCAAACCAAACCAAACGAAACCCATCTTCCTCTTGGATAGACAATCAAGGATCACAATACTATGCCTTCAATAAAGCTTGTTTTCGTTTGATATCATACCGTATGCATTGTATTCCTTTTCAGGCGCCGATGCTTTCGTCATCCTTTACGTATATAATACTCTTCTTCATTTCTGAATTTCATGTCTATCATATGATTTCTCGAGAAGTTAAATCAGCCTTCTATAAGTAGGTTCATGCGAAACTCAAACAGAAAAGTACTAGTGAACATCAAAGAAGAAATCGAGAAGCAATGTACATATAATGACGAGAATTATATGACTGACGTTAAATTAGAAAGTGCAAACTACTCGGTTATAGTAACAAATTCACTGAAAATATATCTAACCAAAATAAACCACTATTTTTTTTTTTGGGGGGGGGGCTTTTTAATTCAGGCTTTTGCTTCGATGACTTTCGTTTCGAAATAATAGTTTTTTCCGGTTTTAGGTTTTCGATTCAGTTTTTGTTAGAAGCCCTGTTGAAAACTACATTTTAGATATAAGGCAGTTATTCAAAATTTGGTATCTCAATGTCAAACGTACTGGATTTATCGTGTCCACATATAGACACACATACCTGGAGATAGACGGTTATAAAGGCCCCTCAACACTATGGTCCACTGCAAGCCATTACCACTGTCTTGAGAGAGTATGGCTTACCGTGGTTGACGATGGTAGGTGATAAAATGGCTTTGGTGGAGGATGGCTTCGGAAGCTGTTATTCTCCAAAGATCAAAGGCAACCAGCATGTGCTACTAAAGTGCACAGTAGATTCTATGGATGCATACCCGCACTTTGCTCATTTAGTGGCCCAGTGTGTGGATGCAACACGTGAACCATTGTTCAACGTCACCATCAGGACCAGTAGTGGAGTGGTGAACACTTGTCTATAGTGGGAAAGCTGAATAATACACTCTCTGTACTGCTTATACAACAAAGTGAAACGAACATGATGAACGTTGTCATAGACTCCATGGTTTGATTCCTATGGTATGCTTATTTGATTCTAGCAAGGTGCCACGTGTTGGTATGCTTCTACTGGAGCTTAAACGCATCAGTTCGCAGTCGCAAATCACGATCGTTGAATTTTCTTCCACGTGAGCTCCATGAAAATGTTACTGCTAAGGTGCGTAGCACCTAATATTGCCGCATAAAGAGACTGTGTCAACGAGCTCAGTGGCCGAATAGTCAAAGCCTGAGATCCATACTCAAAGTTTGTGCGCTCGATACTCGCCATGGCGGTTGATCCAAAGTATGAATTTTTAATTTAAAAATGTTATTTATTGTTGCCTTACGTTCTCAAACATTCTAGATCTTTCATTATTATGTAAATTAGTTATTTCTCGAATATTCTGTTCGGGTGTAAAAGCTGATACCCACTAGTTGTAGGCAACTTCTCGATATTGTGAGTTGCTACTTAGCCTCAATAAATTCGTCTGTTAGGGTAAACGGTGTGTTCATTCGAATCTTCGTAAAAATATAATTATAGACTTTGTAAAGCTTCAGTTTCAGTGTATATTACCCGTGCATGTGGAGAAAGGAATAAGTTACTGATTTGTGAACTAGAGCTATTTATTTGTTTAGAAATACCTTGATTTTATCTTTTCACACGTAATCATTTCATAGTACTACATAGAAGTCAACCATAAAACTGCCTGATTCCAAAATGTCTAAGTATTTTTTCGATAATTGTTTTGGTAATAGTAATATGCACGGGAATATATGTCTTAAATCTTCCAATATAATAGTACATTTTTGAATTATATCCATTTTCCTCACTATTGAGTTTTATACTGTCAAAAAAAATCTGAATTATTTCAAAAACAAATTCACACAGGACAAAGAAGGAACTGTGCTACTCTATTATTTTGAGATTTCTTTTACATTTATGTTAGGTGGATCGACAAACATTATTTCATTCCATGCCAAGAAGTATTAAAATTTACGGAGTTATTAATCGTTTAGTTATTAATCGTATGTACCATGCATGCATGTATAATTCGCAAACTTTTTTTAATTCTTCGTAAATATAGCATAGGAAAAAGCATTGTAATCGTTCAAAAATTTAAAACTGCAATTTTCATTGATTTTCGTGTTTTGGGCCTTATTGATTACAAAAATATTATTTTGGTATTATATCTGTCAAAAAGTGTATATATGGACATAGCTTGAATGCGTTTTGACTTTAAGAAATTAGATTTTAAATATATATATTATAGTAAAATTGTAGTTTTAGATTAAATTTTGTGTTAACAAGAAGTAACAGGTTATTTTACATAAGTGGTTGAGTAAAACAGTTCCCTGAATAGTCGCCTGAACTCAAACAGGTGTTCGTTTTAACCCTTAATTTATCTACGTCTGGCCGCTACACCGGATATGTATATTTATAACTACTATATAACATAATTGTCAGTGTTCGCCACAGCGGACATTAATTATCTCAAAAATAGAAAATGATATATTTTTTGTTTATTTTTCAGAGATCGTAATGTCTATACAGACATGGGAAAATAATAGAAATTAAAAATTTTTTGAAAAAACAACTTGTCAAATTAAGAGTTAAGAGAAATATATCTTTCAAAGGCTGGTAGCAGTAATAGCAAAAAAACACAGCCATCTGGAATTCCTTTCAGCGTTAGCTGTAGATCATTTCCGACAAAGCGAAAATTTCATTCATCGGATTTTGAAATTTCCTCTTTAGAGCTGTATGAAAACATCAAATTCTGCGTTTTGTCCGAAAAATCACCTTTTGGGATGCTAAAGAAAGCATACGGAAACAATGCCGTGAAAACACGTGCTGTGTAAGAGTGGTATAAACTTTTTCGTGAAAGTCGCTCAAACATCGGAGATGACAATCGGACTGGGTCCACTTCCTCTTCCATCATAGATGAGAATGTTGAGAGCGTTCGAGAAATTGTGTTCTTGGAAAGACGAATAACCATTGATACTATTGCCTCTAAACTTATAATTTCACATGGGAGTGTTTACAGAAATCATATTGATTCTCCAAGCAGTCAATAAAATATTCTACCTGAAGATCCTTAAATGACTACTAGATGCAAACCGATGAGAACGACCTGAAATATGGGTAACAAAGATTGGTTTCGTTTACACGACAATGTTGACTGTGAAAAAGTATCTTGCAGAAACAGCGTTACCCTATGAAACACCTTCCTTATTCGAGAACCAGCAAACTTTTACCTGTTTCCAAGGCTGAAAATGAAATTGAAGCAACACCGTTTTGTGGATTCAGATGAGGTGATCGAAAATGCGCAAAAGTACTGATGATTTTTTAAAAAACTGGATTCCAGGAGTGTTTTGCACAGTTATACGAACGCTGAAACAATTATGTGGATACAGGAAGGGAGTACTTTGAAGGTCAGTAAATAAAATTATTGTCCTATTTTTTAATAATTTGTAATTGGCCTATTCCGGAAACTTTTTAACTGTACTATGTACTACCCCTACTCGTAATACGTAATTTTAAATACTTGTTAAATCTAGATTTATAGGCAATCAAATACACATAAAATTGAAATTGCAAAATCATTCATTTTGACTGGTCTGGTAAATAGAGTGTTAAGTTTCCAAAATTTTTAAACCTTCGCTAGGCATTAACACCTTAACCCTTTATTTGGCTAAGTCTGGCCGTTACACTGGACATGTATATTTATAACTACTATATAACATCGCCGAACGATGGCTGATTGGTTAGGGTACTGGCCTGCGGTACCGGAGTTCGTGAGTTCGAATCCCCCTATGGCATGGATGTTCGTAGCCGGTCGAAATCGGCTTTAAGCTGGAGGTCCCGGTCTAATTAGCCCTCGT
Source organism: Pardosa pseudoannulata (assembly GCA_032207245.1). Classification (NCBI taxonomy): domain Eukaryota; kingdom Metazoa; phylum Arthropoda; class Arachnida; order Araneae; family Lycosidae; genus Pardosa; species Pardosa pseudoannulata. The sequence continues at coordinate 132,435,161 of CM063504.1, forward strand.
GTTGCAAAAAGTAGACCGTAGCACTCCAAACCTAAACCAAAAAAACTATACAAGATAATTGTCAGTGTTCGCCACAGCGGACATTAATTATCTCAAAAATGGAAAATGATATATTTTATTCGCTTATTTTACAGAGATCCTAATGTCTATACAGACAGGGGAAAATAACAAAAATTGAAAAATATTTGAAAAAAAAAACATCTTGTCCAAATTAAGGATTAACGTGCACACTCGAGTTAACTCGAGCTCGCAAAACTGGCCAACTTGTACACACTCGAGATAATTCGAGCAGCGTTGTACTTTATGTTGCTATAATTTTTCACACTCGAATGCAATCGAGAATTGAAAATAACAATGCGAAAGCAAAAAGAAAACAATCCTTTTAGTGATATTTATCATTTACATGGGATTGTAAGCTATAACACTTACTTATTCAAGTATAATATATATATATATATATATATATATATATATATATATATATATATATATATATATATATATATATATATATATATATGCGAAATTCAACGTTCTGACTTGTGTTTTTTACATTAAAAAATTGATTTTTTGGCCAGCGTTTTACAAAAAAAAAAAAAAACTGTGCATTAGGGGGTGAAAGCGTTAAGGGGGGAATTAAACAAATTAAAAAAAAGTGCGACTCTGTTAATATGCTTTTTTTATCCAATAGGTAAATATTCAAACGGAAAGAGCACATGTTATTAGTGCATGGAGGTAATTGCCACGATAGCAAGGAAAACACAAAAATAATTGAGTAACAAAAGACATGTTTCGTTTCGGCGAGACTTTCAGCCCTTTTCCATTTTAACTCGCATTACGTCGGAGATCACGTTTCGAGCAAAGCGCGGAAAACTTTTCTAGATTTTACGTGATGTCATTCAAAAACATCTATAAAAACATATCTCTGTAAAGGCTGAGAAATAATTTACAACCTAAGACCGTGGAAGAATGTCGGCCCCCGTTCCAGAGGAAAAGCGGGATAAGTTCAGATGAAAAAAGAATATTTTGGCATAAACACTCAAGTTCATCAAAGTCAGAAATTATTAACTTCCCTTTTATAAATTAGAGTCGAATAAAAATGTTATAATATTTATTTTTAAATACACTGCCAACCGCAAAATAGTGAAGCTTTTAAGATTTAAAAATCTCTATATGTGAGAAAGCAGTTTTCTAGTAAACAATGCAACTGGAAGAAGTTTTCAAATAAAAGCATTTTGGAAACACTGTTTTCATTGAGGAAATAATATCTAAACTTGTTCATTTTTTAATACATTTTTCTGGAAATAAAATATATAGCACAATTTTCACATATAACATATAAATAAATAGCCACTAATGGATGTAATCTTTGTCACACATGTAATTATACATCAAAGTATTCAAGAACACAAAGTTTTAATATTACGATTCCATAGAAACGTGTGTGATGCATTGAAGTACTTTTTATCACTCTTTATATAAAGAATATAACATTTCAAATATATATTTTGTATATACGTATGTGTATATATATACATTTTTTATATTTATACATATAATTTATATATATGCGTAATATATCAAAATATTTTAAATTTAATATTTCCTTAAAAACCCCGTCTCTCCCATTCTAATTCCTTAAAATCTTTTTCCCAACCTTTAAATGTCTTAATCAAAGCAGTGTCTTCGATTTAAAATTCTTTCGATAGAATTCCCAAAGCTTTCTATCCTATAGATGTAAATTTTCTGTCTATTAAAAACATTTTCCAGCTGTCGCCGGCAAATGCCTCCGCGTTTTTTCCTGATCTTAACACTTAATTCGCTGAGTAAGTTTCTTCTACCCTGGAAAAAATCTTTCTGTCTTCTCTTGGGTGCACCTTTGTTCGAGCAGAGTGAGTTTTGTGTCTTTCTTTTGTCTGTCGTTGACTAGTAAAGATGTCCGTTTTAGCAGCTCTGAAATTAGACTAGTGACGTTCTCTTCACTGCCCGCCGACTACATTTTTATTTCTGCTAGCTGTTTAGCTTTCTCCTTGTCCAGAAGTTTTATAATTATTGGATTACACACACACACACACACACACACACATATATATATATATATATAGATAGATAGATAGATAGAGAGAGATACATATAATTATGTATATATAATTATGTAATATTTAGATATTTATATATAGTATATAACAGCATAGTTATAATTTTTTAAACATGTAAAGAAGAAACGGAAAAAGGAAAAAGAATTAACACCCCAGTCTGTATTTATAAGATTATTAAAATTGTACTATTTGAAAATTATCTTTGGAATGGAAGTAGCTTTTATAGTCACAAAATGGGTATTCAAATGGAAGGGGGTTCTTCATCTGTGTTGGCAGACCTTTATTTACATTTTCTGAATCAAAATTGGATAAGTTGTAGCATTATATTTATTTTAGATATCTAGATCATATTATTATTTGTTTTAGAGATACTGAATGGGACGAGATAGAGTAAGGGCCGTTCTCACGAAATTTGTTTAACGGCTAATCATGATTAATCTCTGTTTAAACTGAGAATTACGTCCCATCATTGGCGCCATGAGTTAACCGCAGTTAGCCGTTAAACGACTTTGGTGAAACCAGAATATAAGCCTCTCTCCTGATGCAATGAAATTTACGCTGTACCCATGCTTGGAGACCCCCCCCCTCTCTAAGTTGAATTATATAAAAGCAACTTGTTCCTAATATTATCTTGGAACCCAAGGAACATCCCCAAAATTAGGGCTTCGTTTTAGTTATCTTTTTAAACCTTTTTTCGCTAGCTTTAACATTTTTCTCTTACTTTAACATTAACCCTCTAAGCGGTTTGCACGTACAATTCAACCAAACCGATGATGTCTTCAAAGCGGTTGTCACGTACAATTTTCGACCTCCGAAAATATTCCGAAAATGTATGTATTGTACATTTCTGCCAGTGTTTTCCTCCATGGAGTTTTCAGGTAGGAGGGTCAGGTCAATTGTTTAGGAACTGCAATATTTGACTGACATTTATTGAGGGATGCGCCCCTACTCCCTGAGGCACAAAGACGCTTATAGCTTTTCATAGCTTTGGAAATCTCTATTTCGAAGTATTTCGTTTGAGGTAACACATGTATCTCTAATTGCACCACTTAAATAGCTTGGATGACTTTCGTAAAAAATATAAATAATTATCTTAAAGAATATATTTGTTTGTACTTTTAGAATTCATTGTTTCGAATGGGATGATCTTCGAGACTTGACGAGCTTTATGTGTATTAAAAATTAACAATCTATAATGTCTATTTATATATCTATTTATAACCGGAAGTAAAGGGAAAATAACTTGGGTTTTTTCCCGTATTCGAATCTAGTCGACAAAGGGTGAAGTAAAAGATCATAGAACACTTTGGTCACTGACACAATAAAATTTAGCGTATTTTTGGAGACTTTTATTCCTCGGTGTGTTCCACTCGGAGGGTTAACGGAAAGCATAATACTGCCTTGTTTCAGGATTTCGTTTTTAATTATTTAAAGTTTGGATATTTAAAAAAAAAACTTATGATTATCTTCTCTCTTTTTTTTGTTTGTTTAGCTGTTGAGGAATTAACTGTTTCGTGGTAAATATCTCAAAGCCTAATCCTTAGGGAAGGCTGTTTACCACCGAGGGTTAAAAAAAACAACCTTAAAGGCTATATTTTCTTAGGGCTGTCTCACCAAAGTCATTTGACGGCAAACCGCGATTAACCCATGGCACCAACCAATGGCGGAACTCATTTCTCCGTTTAAACAAATTAATCGCGTTTAGCGCTAAACGACTTTGGTAAGACCGGCCCTTAATGTTTCTATTAGAAGATTTAATATTTCAATTTAGCATAGGATATCAGATAAGCGTAACACTTTTGTTTTTCCTACAAATAAAGTCAGTAATTGGTCTACATGTGTTCTTGTTAATATAGAGAGAAATTTAATACACAAATAACTTTTGCAAAGTAAAAGGCAGCATAACTTCAGAATGATGTTATACAACGAATAATAACGAATCTGTAAAACTTGTTTTGGTATCTAATTTTAAAAAAGGTATCTTAATCGACCAGTTAAAATGCGTTTTTGATTTGTCTAGCAGAAAAAGTTATTTAAGCTCTGTTTTTGTTTGACTTGATTTGATACAAAAATCGAATTACTGAACTTAGTTAAAATGCATTGGCCTTTAGTGATTACTTATGTCTCTTGTATTCAATGGTGAGTTGTACATTCGTGTTCTTCCACTCATTCCGTAGAGGCTTGCTGGCATCTGCTTTTGTTACTTAATGTTTTTTTCCTTTAATTTAATATGTGTATTTGGTTTTTCTGTTGTACTATGAAATTGGAAAGTTCTGGCAATTTAAAATGTGCATTTAACTAAGAATGGGGAATCGTAATACCCTCTACACCATTAAGTAGACCAGATTCGTATCTTTTTCTAACCCTTACATGTTAAAATTTTGTTTATATTATTCTTATTTATTTATCATGAATGGGTAAATGCTGCTTTAGGGCTTTACTGAAAACAGAAGTAAGCTTCCTGCTTTTTTTGCAGTTAATTTTTTTATCACATACATATACAAGTACCACTAAATTAGGGATACCCGCCTACTAACTATAGTCCATGTAAAATCTATTGGCGCTTCAAGGTCACACTTTCTCGTTTCCCCAGTCATCGGTTACTATGGTAGCGAACAAGAAGCCTGAGCATTCACACTTATTTTCAGCACTTCAGTTGAGGATTTGATTCCAATACGTTCAGACGACTTGCTTTATTATTATAAGCAAAGTCAAATTTTTCAGTTGTGTATAAATGCGTTAACTATTTGCATAAAGAAAAGTTTAACAATATGTATAAAATGGTTATAATAAATCACAGATATTTTTGTAAAAATACAAAAATTCATTTTAATTTAGAATTCTTACTAAAACATTAGGAATCTCTACCTTCTAAAGAAATTTTCACTTTCTAAAAATGTGTCAACATACCATAAGTCTTTAAATACATAATAAATTATACAAAATATTGTTATTGCATTAAGACCTCTTTCAATTCTTGTAAAATCATAAAATAATTAATACAGTACAATTTTGGAATAGAAACTTTACTATGGTCCACATAACTTCATAATATACTTATTAACATACAACTTAAATTTAAAGAATTTCAGAACTACATTCTCTTAAATAAATTAATTATTAAGAAATACTTTTGATATTTAGATTAAAAGAATCATACAAATATAAAGAAAAATAGTGAGAAATTATAACTAATTACTCATTAAAATTAGCGAAATATTCAATCATCTTAATGATATTAATTATTTCTGTAAATAATGCAACTGTGTGTGGAAAAAAAATTAGATTTACTTTTTCAGTAGAATTTTTTAAATATTACGGATTAGAATATAACATACAATTTCAAATTGTAATTTTATGAAATGGGATTATATCTTAAATTTATGAACTTAGAAACTGGTCTGAAATTACTCATAAAATTTTGTGTAGAGTATTAAGTATTCTTCAAAGTGTAGTCTAAATAAACATACTTTCATCATGCACTGAGAGCCCACACGATGCATGACACCCCTTAACACAGTGGGAAAAAAGAGTAAAATCATTCTCCAATTGTCGTTACCATAGTTACAGTTGGTCATCGGGAAAAAATCAGTGACCTTGAAGTGCCTATTGAGTTTACACAGAGTATAGTTGGGTCTCCTCTGGCCTTGATAACGGCTGCCACACAACGAGAGATAGATTCAACAAGTTTCTAGGGAATGGCTTGCCAAATCTTGGCTAAAGCTGTCAATAAGTCAGTAAGGTTCGTTGGTGGGTGGCCTTTCAAGCCTTGGTCCAAAACATGCTAAATATGCTCAATAGGATTTAGGTCTGGGCTTCTAGGTGACCAATTTATGACAGAAAAGTCAGAGAAATGATCATCCAATCAGTCAGTAGCCAACCGGAACTTGTACAGTTGTCTTCTGGAAAACTACATTACCGTGAGGATAACAGAACAGCATAAACGAATGGAGGTGACACCCAGCAACTCTATATACCGAATGTCATTGGGGGAGGTTTGTACACGCACTAAAAATCCCAAACAGTACCACGAAAAAACACTCCAGGCCATGATTGAGCAAAAATGCCCTTGTACAGTTCTAACATGATGTGCAGGATCCAAAGCATCATGAACCTGACGACATATTCCCAGGCTTCCGTCGGGATTAAGTAGAAATAATCGAGGCTCATCATTCTGTGCAACTCGTTTACAGTCTCCTACACTCCATTCTCTGTGCTCTCTTGTCCAGGCAATAATTGCAGCCGATGGTGAGCATAAAGCAATGATACTCTCGTCGGTCTACTGCTCCCGATACCCATACGGTGAAGTGAGAGTTGCACAGCCCGTTTACTGACTGTACGACTAGCACCGTAATTCAACTGGTTGATAATTTGATGTAATGTTAGGCTTCGCTGGTTACGTACAATACGTCTGAACCTTCTCTCAGCATGCACTATCAAGGCTAACTGTCCTTTGCAGTTTGCACCATCGCTAGTTTTTTTTCCATCATCCATGTATTCTTGCCATACTCTTGACACTGTCGGCTTTGAAATTTCTAGCTATCTGACAATTTTGGAAATTGAATGGCCCATGCGTCACGCATCTACAATTTGTCCGCGATCAAAGGCGTCTAAATCAGGCAGTTTACCCATAATGGCAATTCCAACAACTAATTCAGAACAACTACAGTACGCTCTATATATGCAGTTACTACAGAGCCCTCACTTGCGCATAAATGATGCTTAGCGCTACACAATTTGCATAGCTCTCGCTATCCCTAATTAAGTGGCACTTCAGTGTATAATATATATATATTATACATACATATATATATATATATTATATATATATATATATATATATATATATATATATATATATGACATTTGTATAAACATCTATATTGTTGTAATTTAACAAAAGATTTCATTAATTTTTTTAAAAAATTCTTGTTATTAAAATTGATAAAATTAATTAAATTTTATTCGAGGATGACAACATTTAAGTAATTTCCATTATTTTGATGTGAATATAAATGCAATATTGATTGACATAATAAATGCCACGAAACAAAATACGAGAGCTTAACATGAAATTTAATACATTTTTTATTATTTGTATAAAAATATATTTAGAATTCATTGCTTTTATTTTATAACATTTTCATTTTGAAATATTCTGTACACCTTGGAAAATAAAATTTTCTTTAAAAATTATTTCTAAGTAAAATGTTTCAGAAGCAGATATTTCATTTACTTTTCATAAATCTGCATGGCAATATTTTCTCCAAAAATTCATTATTTATGCTTTGAAAGTAGGGGGAATTTTCTGTTTAGTAACAAGGTTTGTAAAGCTCATTGGTATAAAATTTTAATGTATATAAAAATTGCTTAATTATGTGATGCCTTTTCTAAATCAAGATATTTTGAGGAAATTTATTCCAGTATGTGTAGAGCATCTTAGTTTGTGAATTCAATACAGTTTAGATAATCATGCAAATGGTAGTTTTTGATACACCACGTAAAGACTTAAAGTTTATAAATAAGTAACATTGAATATGAGTAACTGAAAGGCAGTCACGATCTGTTGTAACGGTAAAATTTTGTCTACTAAATTACCAGCGACTGTGTATAGTGATATTGGAAGGAAAGTAAAGCTGCACTGTAATCATTTCGTGCCATATAAAATGTTTTGCTGTTACGTGTTAGGTTTTAGTTTATTTGATTGTAGAGGTAAATTTTTTTAAATTGCAAGTGTTCATGTGGATTCAAACAACTGATTAACAATAGAAGGGTATCTAGTTCTTGGAGGAGTTTATTATTGTTATGATAACATTGTTATAAGATAAAATTTAAAAATTTGTAACATTTAAAATGAGGAAAGGTAAGTAATGCACTTTCATTTCTAGTGTATTTATTGAGCATTAAAGTTATTTAAAGATTTTAAGATTATTTTAACTACTAACTATCTCCTAAAGGTAAAGAATAAGTTATGATAAAGCCGATTTCGAAAGTTTAAGGTCAGCCAGAGGCTGCGGAATTGTTTGATTTGATTTGGAGCGCTACGGGCTACTTTTTTGCAACACGAAGGGTAATGAGACAGGAACCTACTGCTTAACCCTTTCGTGGGTTATTTATTTCTCGCTCCACGTTTCCAAACTTTCAAAACAGAGCTGTTAATTTTATTCAATCGATCGAACAATTGATGACAGCACAAAACCGAAGTGGGAATCAGTCTTGTCGTCGTTTCAATAACAAGACCAATATATTATAATGGGTTTTGCTTTTCCCACAGGTGTATTTTGTAAGAGCGTGTAGGTGGGAAGCAATCTTCCCACGGCCCACGAAAGGGTTAAAGTCTATTCCGAAGGGCTACTATCATCCTTACCACAGTGAGACTGCGGAATTGTATGCCGCTGCAAGTTTGTTTTGAAACTTTTTAGAATCTACTTTCATCAGTAAAAATACAGGTCAGGTTTGGGCCTATTAGCCACTTGAGTGCAACATAGTCAGACATGCCAACTAATCCTGAGAAATGAGAAAATTAGATAACTCCGGAAATTTCTCATGTTGCTACGGAAAATAACAAAACTTTTGAACAGCTAAGAGCTCACAATTCAGCAATTAAATACAATGTTTTGAAAAAGATATTGCTGAATATTACTCTTTTCATACAGCATGTTAAAAGTTTTCAGTACTGTGCGGAAAAATCAAACTAAATTTTTGACAAATTTGAGTAGACAAACTCTAGATTCCCTGATTATAGAAAAATAGGAATATTTAAATCATGTTGCTATAAGAAATCAATGATACAAAGTTACTCATACAATTTTAAATGCATAAATTTTACCTTTTACAATTTACTACTGTGTAAATATTTTAAATTTAATTTTAATTTAGAAACCAATAAAATATGTACTTATGTATAATCTGTTATTAGTCTGTTGAAATTTCAAACCACGCTGTTGCTTCTAACACAAGTGCCTGAATGTTGGCATGTCTGAACATTATTTGGTTGCTCTATATTAATATAGATTCCTCGTAGATTCAGAATTTAGCCAAATGCATCAGAAATTTATTATTATGTTTAGATGACTTCTCCATATAATTTACTAGGTGCGAAAAGTTTTAAAACTCTATAGATAACAGATAGAACAATTTAAATATCCTATACATCAGGAGTATCAAAATGTATCCAGAAACTCAAATATTCTTGCTTTTTATTTAGCAATTCATCAATATTATCTGAAAATTTTAAACTGTATCATAATTACATTTCAATTTCATGCAATCGTATCTTAAAGGATAGGGAGACAGTAGAATTTCGTATCAAAATTGTAACTTGAGTTTTAATCTCATTACAAATTTTAGTTTATCCTTTCACAGTTTTGAAATTTTATAGTTAAAAATTCTTTTTAAAACGGCTTAATGTATTGTACATCAAATTAAATATAATCCAATTTTTTAAGTAATAAAATATATGAACTATTCATTAAATACTAACCAAACTGCATAACAATTCTTTGTCTTAGATTCGAAAAGACGGAAATACAGATTTTCTCACTAAACTTTTTCAGTAATTGTTTTTGCAAAAAAGATTTAGTTAGTATAGTTAATACTTATTCTAACGCCGTCCTAAAACCTTGGCAGCCTGCTGTCAAGCACGCTCTGCATATATAATATTCCAGCCCTGTAGGTTGTCTTCGCATCAAAAAACTTGATTGTAGCATTTTAAACTAAACCGAAAGTGTGAATATATTTATATTATTTACTGTACCGTAAGATAGTACTCCTCTAGGTGGCCTGATTAAAGTCAAAAGAGTATCTGTATTATCTCATCTTCCGTCTGCAAACTTGCAGAGATAAGCAAGTTTCGAGTTTGATTTGGAGCGCTACGGGCTACTTTTTCAACGCGAGGGCTAATGAGGCCACGACCTGCTACTTAACCCCTTGAGGACCAGCGCGTAAATGCTATACGAGTGACCGTTGTGAAAACCTTTGCCGTTTAAGACATCTAGTCATTAAATCTAACATTTAAAAATTAAAATATATCGTCCGGATCTCCTATTAAGCATACGCAACGCTGGTCTTTCAATATCAACCAGAGATCATCGTGTGGGGGCGAAGCTGGACTGATAAGAGTGAAATCGCTGTGTCGCGTATGATACGTTGGTCGCGAAGGGTTTAAAGCCGATTCTAAATGACTACGAACATTGATGCCTCGGTGGGATTCGAACCTATCGGAGTTCGTGGATTCGAATCCTACCGAAAAGCATGGATGTTTGTAGCCATTCATAATCTCCTTTAATTAGTAGATCTCGGCCTTATTAGCCCTCCGTGTTCCAAAAGTAGACCATAGATCGCAAACAAACCAAACCAAACCCGAAACTTGCTTACCTTCCGCAAATTTGTGGATGGAAGATGAGATACGAAAGATACGCGTTTGACTTGAATCAGTCCCTAAATCAGACATCGTTTCGCTTTATGTGCATATAAATGTATGTAATACATCAAATTTATTGAACTTTAATATATCCTTAAAAACCTTCTCTTACCCATTCTAATTACTTAAAATCTTTTTACAAGCCTCTAAATGTCGTAATCAAAGAAGTGTCTTCGACCAAAGCTTTCTATCCTATAGATGTAAATTTTCTGTGTATTCAAAACGTTTTCCAGCTGTGCCGCCGGCAAATGACTGTGCTTTTTTTCCTGATCTTAACAGTTTAATTCGCTGAGTAATTTTCTTCAACCTTGAGAAAATTCTATCTGTCTTCACTCTTGGGTGTACCTCTGTTCGAGCAGAGTGATTTTTGTGTCTTTCTTTTGTCTGACATTGATTAGTAAAGTTGTCCGTTTTATCAGCTCTAAAATAAAGTTTTAATTAAACTTGTGTCGTTCTCTTCAACGTGACCAGACTGCATCGTTCGTTATTACTACTAGCTGCATAGGCTTCTCCTTGCCCAGTAGCCCGGGAAAGTAAAAACAATACGGGCTACATGATTATTGTGACCAGATGAAATAATTTTTACATATATATATGTGTCAGACTAGACAACAAAAGATATAGTACATGTTTGAAAGAGATTAGTAGCTATTTTTGTTGTCCAATATCTAGGGCTGTTAAGAATGAACCTTGAAAGATCTCGAAAAACGCCTCTCTATAGTAAGGGAGATCAAGTTCCATTATAATCGAAGGGCCCAATAAATCTTTCACTTGTGAGTTAAGAGTATAAGGAGAAAATAACTCCACTTGAAAGAATATTTAAAATTAAAAGAAAGTACCAAATAGTTGTAGGGAGAAATTGCCCATGAGAGAGATCCCATTTAAACTCGTATATCAAAATTAGTACAATAATCTGTACAATATAGTACATGTATACGAAAATCCTTATGGGATGAGACTTATAACACCCCTACCCCTCACCCTTTCGTTACCCCCAAAACCAGAGTTTAACACAGTTCATCTACCCAATACACCTTCAACTAAATTAGCCACAATTTCACCTCTTTATATAGACATATATCGAATTATGTTGTCAACGGATATCGAAATAAGAGTTTTAATTGCTTTTAAAGAAATCTGGAAAGTTCGACATTTGAGTTTCTTATATACTGCCTCAGAGGACCCTTATAATGAATCCGTTTTATAGAGGTAATTTAACATTATATTTTATATTCTGGCGATAAATGTTGAGAACTAATTGTTTTGGAACTAAATTAAGAAATTTTCAAAATCGTCAATTTTCATGCTAAACTTAAATTTTACTGTCTTCGTGTGACGCAATCAAATCTTCTACATTACAAATCTACTTGGCCATTTAGTCCCAAAATTATTTTACAATCACAGTGTAATATCTCTTACAAGATATATATTAAAATCTAAAATTATGTTGTGCTAACAGCATACTTAATTTCATATATGTTATGACGGTACCATTTTACGAAGAATTGTTTTCATGAATAACACATGAATAACACATGCTGGACTAGCTGTGTTATGAGTAACACATGCAGATAGACATAGCTCTAAATTTAATTTTTGTTTCGGGATGACAGGAGTTTAAAACGCTATTATTAATCCATTTTCTGGATCATACTTTTTTTTATGATTGCAATTCTTGCATTACGTTTGTTTCGTTCATGACAAAGAGATAACGATACTGCATTTCGAAACTCATTTCTACCAAAACTTTAATTTAAACGCTAGCATTAAATTGAAGCTGATCAAATATTAATTGTTCTGAATAAAAATAATTTTTAGTTTTCTTTTCAAAAAGATGTCGATTAGCAATTCGAAACTAAAAAAAATTAGTGTTTCTTACTTCTTTTTAGATTACCAGATACGATAGTCCTACGGTCTAACGTAATAGTGCAGTTAAATTTTCACAATCCATTATAAAAAGGGCTAGCTGTGTACATATTCTTTTAGTGACCTATGTGAATGTCTTGAAATTGATCTTTAGATGCTTATTTTCATGCTTTATGAAGGTCGATGGCCAACATATAAAACTGGTTTGATTTTGGGAACTACGTCAATTTTTTGTGATCCCGAGACTATTGCTTAAAGCTGATTCCGAACAGTTACGAATTTCCATGTAAGCTCGGGATTCGAGCCCACAAATGAAACTTTTATTGTCATTCAAAAAGTAAAACCTACAATTTTAGGGTTACATATTGCAATTCCACAACTGGCATGGGTTAATAAGCAAAATGGTAAAGCCAGATTATAATATTTCCTAGAGCTTTTGAAAAGCATTACTTTTTCTTGAATCGAATTGTTTCACTCTTCCAAAAATACAATTTATAGTACAGAGCTGAAAATAAAGGCAGAACTTGCAGTGCACTTTCGTATGATGTTGATGTTTATGACCATGATTCTCATAGCTATTGAAAATTTAAAAAATCCCTATATGAAGTATTTCCATGGGTAAAATAATTTTCTTACCATTCCAGATTAAAAATAAACTCTAAAACTTGGTTATAAAATGATTTATCACTACTAAAAAAGAAAACTCTTCAATTATTTTGTGTTATGAGTAAACCTCCAAAACACTAGACGTCTGAAATTTCAAAACTAGTGTAAATTTAATCGAATCGTGACTTAGAAAATGCAGTTTATTTTCCTGCAGTAATTTAGAGAGAATCTTCTAATCTTCAAAATTAATTTCTAATCTTCAAAAGGATTCCACGAAAACGAATGTTTCCGCCACAAAAATGATGGGTCTTGTCCAATGGGTGCAATTACATCGTTCGCTGCACGACGTGCCTGTCTGTATACTGATTTGTTGACACCACTTGTTGACATTTGGAGAAATCGCCCGGCCCTTAAGTGCGCTTATCGTAGATGGATGTTCTCGAATAACGGGTTTTGTGTTTTGTTCTGAAGACATCTTGAAGATTATGCGATCTTGAGATAAATGGTTTTTACACGGGTGGATTGATTTTATCCTGTCTTTATTGCCAGGGGAATGAAAGTCTGTAGCTATAGAGAGACGCTTTTCTCTTATATAGTGTAAGAAAGAGTTAAGCAATTTGGATTTTGGATACTAAGAAGAACTTTTAATTTCCCCTTGTTGATTATAAATTTAATATTTTTGCTCTCAGTGTATTGTATTTACAAACACTGTTTACTGAATACATTAACGGGTGTAAAGGGTATTTTCAGATCTTCTCGACATGAAGTGAGGTGAAACATGAACTGAAACAAATTTGTTTTACTAATCTTACCTCTGAGGTGTGATTTTATTAGAGGACTAGCATATAGCACATCATATGACAGAATCAGTAAAATATTTAATTTTCTAGAACTGTAAAGTACCCTATAAGGCAGGTAAAAAAAATGGTTTGTTTTTTGGCTGAAAATTATCTGGTACACTCTCAATAATTTGTTTATCTTTATTGACCGCATGTTAGTTGCCAACTTTAATTTATCTTGTCATATTACGTGATAGGATGGAGGGCAGAGGTTTTAATACTGACAGTGATTATTTGGCGGTATATATGAATGATGTCCAAAACTGAGCGAATCGATTGCAAACCGTGTGGTTATGTATATAAAACAAACACACAAACGGACAAACTTCTTAATTTTCAAAGATATATAACTTAAACGCTAGATATTTATTACTCCGTGAAGTAGACTGCTACACTTTTATGAAAATAATTTGTTGTTGATACCGGGGATAAATTTTCATTGCAACAAGAAATAATCGATGATTAAATTTAAAATTAGCACATGTGTACCTAATCTATTTTTAAATACAAATTTAAAAGAAAATTATTTACATAATATCTAAGTTCAGTTATAAAACTTATGAAAATAATGCAGACGATATTTAAATAATTTAAAATAGTAAAAGATTAAAGGAGATGGTTAAAGGAATGACGTCATAATCTTAGAAAAAAATGTTACTTTTACCTATTTATTATGTGATAAATTCATAAATTTAATGTTCTTCTCTTAACCGGAGACAACAGAGTTTGAAATAATGGCATTAAATACTCGAAAAGGGGGGAAGGGGTGGATTTCGAACGTTTTCGAACTTGCTTTGAATTTTGCTAACTCTAACTCATCAAAAATACAATATGGATGCATCTATCCATTTCAAGTACAACCTCTCCATCAATTCATGGACAGATGGACTGACAACTTAGACTATTATTACATATTGGATATGTGGAGATTTTGACCTTTGAAAGTGATTAAATTAAAAATCTTTAATTAAAAATGTTATGTGCACATGACACTCAGATGCATTCATCATTTATTATTTAGATCTAAATTGCTTTGACCTTTATCTCTACTACATTTTTCTATTAGACGACATTATTCTTAAAGGTGACCTACTGGTTAGGGCACTGATCTTCGAAACCATAGTTCGAGAGTATGAGTTCCACTTGGTACAGTTGTTCGTAGCCGTTCGGAATCGGCTTGAAGCTGTAGGTGCCAGTCTCATTAGCCCTCTTGCTGCAAAAACGTTGACCATAGAGCTCCAAGCCAATCCTATTAGACTAAATATCAAGTTAAAATAATTTTTTCTTAATTTAAAGTAACTCAATTTTTCAGGATTGCTTATTTCACATAATCAAAGTTTAGATACGTTAAAAATTATTCGGCTTCATTTTCATTCAGTTGATGCAAACGGCATCTTTTTACCAACATGCGTTGTCTAATAATTCAATTTCGAAATTTGTGGCTTTACCCGGTATACAATCTATTTGTTTTAAGATTACATTGCTAACCAAACTTTCTGTAAGTTCTAACGATAGTTTGTTTACTCAAGACGTGATTTCGAAATTCGAAATATCAATTATATCCTTATAACTCACGGTTAGATAAATAAATACTTTAAGGTTCAAAAGTCTATTCCAAACAAATGCAATATGAACGTGACTTTCCGAAATTTCGCCATTCCCATAAGCATCAGTGTCTAGATATCTAGTGATAATTTGTACTGGAGCATCTCAATAATTGTTTTTATGTGTATAAACGAGTATTTGTTAGAATTATTGCTATTGCAAATCATAATAATATCAAATTTATGTTGTATTTATAATCATATGAAACGCTGTGATTTATATTTTTATTGCCGTAGCTAAGTCTCATTAATTATAATACGGATGAATGACCACTAACACTATAAAATCTACTGGCTTAGAAGGAATTCGCGAAATTTATATTTGAGATTTTTTACTGATAATAGTAATTATGATACTTTTAGACTGTTCTATTGGTTATTATAACTTTAACCATTTAAAGTTATAATTACTTAATAATTCTATTGTTAATTTATGAATAATAATAGTAAAAACTATGAAACTTTTAAGCACTTCGGCAAATTTTTACATCTCTAGATCATTTTTCCTATATTCTTTAGGAGTTTTTAAATAAATTACACCATTCTAAACAAAAGTAATCACAAAAATCAGTACTAAAAGTTTTGTTAATTTTTTTCATTACACTATTTTGCTTTGTAGATGAGCCTTAAATAATAGTTATTAATGTATAAAATGTGAGCCGCAGTGTAGTATGCATTTCAAAGCCTTGAGTTGAACAGACCTGGTCTATAAAATGCAAGATTAGGTACAAGAGATATGTACAAAATCTCTGTCTCTCAGAGAGAGAGTCGGCCAAAGAGTTAGTTTGTTTTCGTGTCACATGGGAATATAGCATAAAATATTTCAATTCCAAGGCATTCTTGCTACTGATGTACACATGCCGAAAGAATCCCTTAAAACTTAGAGACTAGGTATTATCTTGACTCATTTTATCCCACTGCCCTATATAGAAGACATCTGAAGCATATCATGTGTTAACTTAGTATTTATTTGTTGCGAATATTTTATCAGCTGGAATATGTAGAGGTATGTATAAGCTTCTGTTAGCAATAGTTATATCTCGCCTGTCAGTGGTTATTACTCTATAACGAAATTCTATTTCCCTCGGTAGTGGGGGGATAGTGTGGATATTCTTTTTGCGACTTCAGAATTCCTTTTGAATTTACTTCACATACTTGCCTGGGTATTTTTTATGTGAGAGTATTTTTATCATCCTGGGGATTAGTTGAAGCTTTATTAGTAATAAGTTGTAGCGCATTATTTTTTAACTATCCTCCAAATAGGACAGAGGGACTATACGTATGCAACTGATGCGTTATTTCTAATTTCATATCTAAGAGTAAAATGAAAAAAATCCTATTTAGTGTTTTATCCCCAGAACGGTCATGTTGCGAAGGTTTCTAAGTTAAAGAAATCATTAGAACTATTAACTAGTTTAGATTCAAATGAGACAGATGATGTAATTTATTTGTTACCACCAGATGCCAATGAACTAACTGGGGAAGGTGAAGGTGATGACAATGACGTAAATACTAGTGAGATTATCGTTAACTCTGAAGGTTGGAGTTGGAAACAATTCCGAACCTGAACCCGTCTACAAACTCTAGTGTTTAGACAACAAAGCAAAGACAAATTTAAACAACTTAGAAACGATTTTTTATGTGAAGAGGGGAGTAAAAGACCCAAAAATAAAGTAAAGATGCCTAATTGGATAAATTCTTTTAACAAACATATGGATGTGGCCTATATGCCATTAATCCCTTCCGGTATGATTTAATAATGAAAAACTGTGCATGAAATACCCATTTAATTTTTATTTAAAAAACTTGTTTCATTTTACAATTCTTAAATATTCTTAATTAAAATCCACTTTTTACATAGTGTTAAATAATATCAGAAACAGTAAAATTAAGAAAATATCAAAGCAAAACATTAATAAGGTATACAGATAAGTCTTCAAGCTAGTGGTACTTTTCAAAACAAAGTGCAAAGGAATTCTTAATTGTTTACACCGCCAAGTAGTCTCACTTTTAATTTGATTCTTGTAACACACACGGCATTTCTTAGTAGGTTTTCTTTTATTCTGACTCATTAATTTGGCAATGACTTCTACCAAGAAATTCTAAGTAAACAATATGCAATAGTGACTTGTGATTTTCACAAGTGATAAAAGTGTTGCCAAATTCAGTACACTAGAAATTTTAAACTAAATTAATTATCATATTTAACAGTAACTTTAATCGCATGACGAGTCTAGCTCTTCATTGTGAGGTATTGAATGAAAAATTAATGACGAGCTAGCCTCGCCATTTTACCGGAAGGAGTTAAGTTTTATGGGAAAAAGCAGTAATGATCACTTTTCGTATGCTGTACATGAAAAGGCATGGATAATTCACAAGACTGTCAACAAAACTGATGCCATAATCTTAAAGAGTCCTGAATATCAATAACAACGGTTTATCTAAAACTGACTGTGAACAGGTAAAGAGGTAGAACCAGAATCTTTTCTGTACCTTCTAGTGCAAAAGAAGACATCTCCAAAGATGGTGTTGACCGTTTTCTAAAGAAGAGGGAGAAACAGTGCGGTTGTCAAAGACAGGGCTGAAACCGAAAACATACAGGGGAAATGCGATAAAACATGTCAGGCGTAGTTTAAACCTTTCCACCAAGTTTGGTGTTATACTCAACTGAAAGTTAACTCTTAAAGTGAACATTGGTGTGGTAAGTATTATTCTGACATTGTAAAGTTTGTAGGCACAGTTTGCTTTTCACTAATGAAGGGAACACTCAAGTCGCTAACTAAAAATTTTATTCCCTTTATCCCAGTGTCTTATTTGGAGGATAAATAAGATTTCCTGTATAAAAAAATCAAATTTGGTTATATTTAGTCTATTATGTTTAATATATCTCAGAAAATATGATTATTCTCAAATTTGAACAAAATAAATTGGATAAAACGGGTTAATTAATATGTCTTTCTTTTCTTTCATCAAGTATTCATATTGATTCCAGACACGTCCTACAATGGTTGCATTTTATTAAAAATCCGAAAAGCTAATCATGATACGTATTGTGGACTACTGCAGATCAATTCATCAGTTACATATTCGTCCACGGGAATTTTTATGATTTTAAACATCTCTCTTGGAAACAACTTTCTTGCGCTTTCGGTGTAAAATGTCGACAGTCTCTCAAAGTTTTTGATGTCATTCTAAAGTTACTTAAAATTTAAACTCGACCAAAATATATTTCTTAGAGCTAGACTTCGTAAAACTGATGCAGCCAATGGAACAAAAACTTTAAATCTTCCGTTCATTGAAGTTAAAAATTAGTAAAAGTCTTCAACATACATTTACCAAATAAGACGAGAGAGAAAAATATGTTAGAAAGACTCCCCCAAGCGAGAAGGACGCGCATTTCCACGCAATTTAGTTAATTTAGCATTTTTGTGGTTTGTTAGCCACCCAGTGGGTAATTGAGAACCGCAAAATCAGTGTTCAAACTGCCCAACTGGATCCGTTTGATTTAAAATAAACAAAAGAGTAAAATTTGCAAGTAATATTTTACTGATGGGCAAAACGGAAGATATTGCGATCTTGAATTGATGAATTTTAATAATAATGAAATAAAATTCGGAAAATAATTTAGATGCGTTTAGGTTAAACTTTAAATATATAAATAAAAATGAATAAAGTATAATATATTCAATATTAGGATCATTTTAGAACTCATAAAAGATGGATGGATGGAGAATTTCAACCAAAGACAGCAAGCAATGCATGGTGCTACCTTAGTTTTATTACTTCCTGTATACCTTTCTTTATTCCACTAATGAAATATTTTGAATGATTATGCTGGCAGAATTCAGTGAAATCTATTTCAGTCAACCATCACTATAGTATGACAAATTTATATTACAAATTTGAATTTTCCTTCAAACAAATGTTCTCATATACAACCATCCACCCTATTTAGAACGAGGGCTTTTAATTATGTTACTCATGTTAGAACTTATCAGACACATTTTATCGCATCATGGAAATATTAAATTAATTTTTTAAACATGTGTCACATGTCAGACGTTTTAAACGTAATTTTATTACTTTCCCTCCATAAAAGTGTCATTCTTCTTTTAAAGCATATTAGATGTTATTTAAATTCATCCTTGAGGAATATAAAACAGCCATTACTTTCTACTTTATTGTAGACACAATTTTTTTGTTACTAGTTATTCAATTAATTCTAATTATATTACAATTATGCTATGGATTATTCCTTTAGTCGAAAAAAAAATATCCACGAAAATAACGTGTCGAATACATTGTTCTAAGTTCACTGAACTCTTTGTGCCTTTCTTTTAAGTTCGAAAATAATAAACTTCCTTTCTCTTTTCCACACACACACACACACACATATATATATATATATATATATATATATATATATATATATATATATATATATATATATATATATATATATATATATATATATATATATATATATATATTATTTATATATATATATATATATATATATATATATATATATATATATATATATATATATATATATATATATATATTATATATATATATATATGTGTGTGTGTATGTATGTAAAACCGAGCAATTTAATTCGCTGGTCACATAAATTGTAGCCCCTATTGTTGTTACTTGCTAAGTCTACTGGGCAACGAGAATCCTAGGCAACTAGATTTTTGAAAAACATGCAGTCGGGCCATTCGATAGAAAGAACAAGCAGAGTTCGTAGCGGAACTTAAACTTTTGTTGAGCTAATAAAACGACATATTACTCCCTCAAAGGCAGAAGACAGAATGATCATGAAAATATGTGGAGATTACAGAGTTGCACCACAAAGCGAGTCGGGGAGAATAAATATTCCCAAGAGAGCTGCTTAGTCAGCGTTATTAACAGTCAGACAGGAACTTAGATCATTGTAGGTCTGAGCTATTTGAGACATCTTGAAAATATGCAGAGTGCGCAGAAAATTTGCATTTATTGCAGAAAAAACTTTGGGAAATTTTTTAAGGGTTGGAAAAATGTCAAGCCCCCGAAACTCCATGAGATAAAATATTTTGTATCTGGGAAAATAGATTTGAAGGAATAAGAATGAAAAAGAGGAAAATGTTTAAGAGATATTAAAGTTAATAATTTTGATATATTAATTTTGTGTGTATGGGGGGGGGGCGTGCGTGCTTGCGTGTGTGTGTGTGTGTGTGTGTGTGTGTGTGTAAATATGTAATATATCAAAATTTACCTTTAATATTTTTTTTAAAAACCTCAACTCTCCTATTCTAAGTTCTTAAAATCCCAGCCTCTAAATGTCTTAATCAACGCAGCGTTCTCGACTTAAAAATCTTTCGATTCATTTCCCAAAGCTTGCTATCATATAGATGTAAATTTTCTGTCTATTCAACACGTTTACCAGCTGTCGCAGGCAAATGGCTCCACGTTTTTTCCTGATCTTACACTTAAATTCGCTGAGTAAGTGGGAAAATTCTTTCTGTTTTCGTTCTTGTGTGCACCTCTATTTGAGCAGAGTGATTTTTGTGTCTTTCTCTTGTCTGTCATTGACCAACAAAGATGTCCGTTTTAGCAGCTCTGAAATAAAGTTTTAATTAGACTTGTGCCGTTCTCTTCAATGTTGGCCGACTGCATTTTTATTACTGTTAGCTGTTTAGCTTTCTCCTTGTCCAGCACTTTTATAAATAATGTATTATATATATATATATATATATATATATATATATATATATATATATATATATATATATATATATATATATACACATATCAAACTAGGTTAGTTAAAGATTTGTAAAAACGTTAACTTGAACATAAATTTTGTTACTCTTAAGGATATATACATATGTTTGTCCAAATCTTTTTTTAAAATACAGACTTTATTTACTTCCTTGTTTATAGTTCAGTTTGCATCCGGCAGCTGTATAGAAATCTTTAAATGAGTTTTCTGAGAAACTGTGATTTTCGTTATTTTTTTTTTAAATTTTCGATACATTTCACTTCTTGGAAGGTTTTTTATATACTGACATGAAATTTGATTCTGAAATAAATCCATTACGTCAAAGGAATTTTCAACTAGTGTTGTTATGAAGAGAAACCTATATTCTTTTCATGTATTTTATGATTTTTTTTTGATAAATGAAATGTTTTTAACCTGCTTTTAGCATGGTTTCTCAAAAGTAACATGCATTTTTATTAGCTCATTTGGGACAACATTTCCCCATTTTCCAATTAAAGGATTTGAATAAAAAATTGTCTTATTTTTTTTTATTCTGTCCTTTTAACCCTCAACATTCTAAAAATTTATTTTCGATTTCATGATTCAGATTTCCTTCGATTCAGTGAATTGACATCAAATTCGTGCAGTGCATGTGCAAAATCAGTTTCAGAGAAACTTGACGAATCTGCAAACGATCCGTTTTTTTATATGATAATAGATTATTAATTATATGATAATACCGATAAAATAATATGACAAGAAAGATTTTTGCTTTATAGTGACAGCAGTTGTAAATTAGTAAGTTTTGAGTCATTAGTAAATTTTTATTAAAGTCATTTATGCAATTTAGTTTTTAGTTATTTTAAGTTTTATTAAATAATTAAATAACATTAAGGTAATTTATATTATTTCTAGTTTCTTTTTTATATCTAGCACATTGTCTTATAATTTTTCTTATAGTAAAAGCCTGGTTTTTTAAATATTTTTCCCCAAGCAATTTTGAATTCCTTTGTACACAGAAGTGTTACACTTTTTATTGGTGCACTTGGAACTTATTACGGCTTTGCAAATAAAGAGAGTTATTGTATATTAACCCCTTCCCTGTTTTGCTTGTATGGCGTACGGGCACAGTTATTGGGCCTTTACTGATTTGCCCGTACGGTGACAGTCAATCTGATTAAGATTTCGCTTGCACTGTAAGTTTTTTAGTATTTTATTTTGTAAATTTTCGTATATTTGCAGTTTTTGTTTTACTCTGTATTCAAAAGTTTTTTTTTTATTTTGTTAATTTTTATTTTTTTAATATTTTTTAGAATTTATTGAGTAAATATTTTTTATTTAAAATAATATTTTCTTGTATATCATAATCTGTGAATGAATAATAAAGTGAATTATTGTATGATAGTAGTTTTGATAGTGTGATAGTGATTTTTGATAGTAGTACAGATGGAATCAAAAGAAAATTGAAATTAGTGATAATGATTTCACTAAACTTGGTGAGACTAAAGGTAAACTTCAGTTCTATGATGATTTCATAGAAAGAAAAAAGTTGTAATAAGTGCGATATTTCAACACTTTTAAAGAAAATAGCCTTTAATAAATATTTACCTCATTCAAAAGATAACAGTCGGTACAAGAGATAAAATGTTTTTTTATTTTTTTCCATTCGAAATGCGTCAAAATGGCTCCCGGAAATGTACTAATGAATATGTAAATAGTGTTTTATTGAGATTTGTGTGTATTATTTTTTGGTAACAATTGATTTTTTTTTAATCAAATTGGAAAAAACTTTGTATAACCTTGTATAATTCAAATGCATAATTATACGCTGAATTCTGAAAGATAACTTTAAGTCATTCTAATTACGTACATATGAAAAAAAAGTCAAGGAGTACGTGTTTACGTTGTAAACAGGGGACTTTTATCAACAGGTATAAAAGAGGAGGAGAACCCCGGTACTTAAGAGTGAAACCAAATTTCACTGTGCAAGAAAGATAAACGACGGCGTTGTTTGCAAATCTGAGAATATTCGTAGAGCCGGAGACTGAATAAACCCGGGTATCACGTCACAATATTACTAATTCAAAAATATTTAGTATTTTATTTTGTAATAATCGGACCAAGCAACTAAAACCTTCAAAATCTCTTCACACTCTGACTTCAATTGACATTCTGCATTTCGTACTTTATAATGTGGCTTATTGTTTGCTTCATTTAAGGTAGCAATATCGAATATCGGATCGAAGTATTGTCAGTACATTCCTGTTTATTATTGTTGTAGTGTTTTCATGAGTAGAACTAATTTACTAAAAATTTTGTCTCCATTACTATCGCATCAAATTGGCGCATATTCGTAGAGATAGGTATACAGCATAAAAAATTTCAATATTTTAAAACTTTTAAAGAAAATAGACTTTAATAAATATTTACCTCATTCAATGGATTAAAGTCAATACAAGAGATAAAATAAAGATGCAAAAGTTTTTTGTAATTTTCTTACAAAATTCGAAATACATCAAAATGACACTTCCGTAACCCTAGTGTTAAATGTATGATAAGTGTTGCAGTTTTGTTAATATATAAAGCTGAGTTTTTGCTGTATAGATTGTTTTTTAACTAACAAATGCTTTTTTTTTTGATCATTAATTTTTTATTGATTTTAATTTTTTTATTTTATTTTATATTGTAATGAGTGGTAAGGGACGTTTACGTTGTAAAGGGGAATTTAGGTATAAAAGAGTAGGTTGTGGTACTTAAGTGAACCGAATTTCACTGTGCAGAAAGGATTGTTTCATCTGAGAGTAAACCCGGGTATCACGTCCCTAGATAAATGTGAAGTAATGTTTGTGCATCCCGAATAACTTCCACTTGCGGAGAATTTCTGTCGGAGACATATTGCCACAGAAATCTCGAGAAGAGCGAAAGAAATTTATAAACTCGCTGAAGAATTTAGAGAAGGATCCAGGGAAAAAGAGCAAAAGTGAATCAAGTGCTTTGCAGTAAGTGTTCGAGGAACATTAAAGTGATCGGCTCCTAAATTTCTTATAAATAAAACTAACCAGTTTATCTCTAGCCTAGACTTACTTGAATTAATTAAAATTAAGAAAATATCAGATATAAATATAAAAAATATGAAATAATATTATGGCTATTTTTTCTCTCAGCCCATTAATAAGAAAATAAACATTTAGCGACAATAAAAGAGGTAAATGATTATATATTTATAATATAACTATTAAATGTAAACACGATTTTACCCCTCTCTGTACAACTG
>CM063504.1:132467116-132469616 GCA_032207245.1 Pardosa pseudoannulata
TGTTGTATCAAGTTCTTGTATGCCACTTGGTTAATCCAAGCATGATTGAGCCTGAGGCTACTCGTATTAAGGCAAAGGGGTGAGCCTTTTGTTTTAACGATCACCTCATGGGTATTCTCAAGTGGTTCCTCATAATTTTAAAGCATGAACTAAAAGTTGTTAAAAAAGCAGATTCACATGTTGTATCATGTTCTTGTTGTTTTCTTATGTAACTTGGTGAAACTAAGCACGATTAAACCGGAGGCTATTCTTATTAAGGCAAAGGGGTGAGCCTTTCGTTTTAACGATCATCTTAAGGGTGAAAGAACGACATATGCTCAAGTGGGTCCTCGTAATTTTAAAGCAGGAAATAAAAGTTGTTAAAAAAGCAGATTCACATGTTGTATCAAGTTTTTTTTGTTTTATTATGCCACTTGGTCAAACCAAGCACGACTGAGTCGGAGACTACTCGTATTAAGACTAAGGGGTGCTCTTTCGTTTTAAAGAACACCTTAAGGATGAAAGTACGACTTATGTTCAAGTGCGTTCTCGTAATTTTAAAACACGGATTAAGTAGAAGACCCATAAACTTGACCTGCATTGGAGGTATTGATTGAGAATTGGAGGACATTGTAACCACGAACCTATTTTACGTAGCCCAGTCGTCTTTAACGAACACAGCGGATCTTAGGCCGGCTGCGGCTATGAACCCACAACCCTCCAATTACGAGAGCGCCGTCTTTCCCGACGGAGCTACCGCTGTTCGTTCAAAAGTGTTCATCAGTGCGACCGAGTTGTCTCGAAAATGAGTATTTTATAGAAGCAAAACAAAATCAGAGAGGATTCTGGAAGTGCTACAAAGCATTTATTTTTTCAAATATATATAAATATATAAATTACGCCATCTATAAAAATGTCGACACTATTGTTTTACTACAGAACTAATGAAATCAGATCTACGTATGAAAAAAGCCTATAGTTCTCTATTAACACATTGTATGCGGGACACGTACTAGTACGTTTTCAAACGATTGATACTTGAGCGCTCGTCACGTACTAGTACAGGTTAGTGTAACAACATGGTTTATCTGCGGGTACAAAAATAACGGTTTATAAAGAAAACGAAGCAGAATGTTCTTGTCTACTACATAAATTCTGGAATGTAAAAATGTTTATACATAATATAATTCGAAAACATTAAAACTATATACTACTATTTGATTTTTCATATTTAAACCCTTCCGGTATGATTTAATAATGAAAAACTGAGCATAAAATAACTATTTAATTTTTATTTAAAAAATTGTTTCATTTTACAATTCTTACATATTCTTAATTAAAATCCACTTTTTACATAGTGTTAAATAATATCAGAAACAGTAAAATTAAGAAAATATCAAAGCAAAACATTAATCAGGTATACAGATAATAGTCTTCAAGCTAGTGGTACTTTTCAAAACAAAGTGCAAAGGAATTCTTAATTGTTTACACCGCCAAGTAGCCTAACTTTTAATTTGATTCTTGTAACACACACGGCATTTCTTAATAGGTTTTCTTTTATTCTGACTCATTAATTTGGCAATGACTTGTACCAAGAAATTCTAAGTAAACAATATGCAATAGTGACTTGTGATTTTCACAAGTGATAAAAGTGTTGCCAAATACTGTACACTAGAAATTTTAAACTAAATTAATTATCATATTTAACAGTAACTTTAATCGCATGACGAGTATAGCTCGCCATTGTGCGGTATGGAATGAAAAACTAATGACGAGCTAGACTCGTCATTTTACCGGAAGGGGTTAAGATACTATTATAAATTTATCCACTAAAAAAATATATATATTTTTTACAAAAATCTTATGGTTATTATTTATATATTTTTATGTACATATTTGTTTATATATTTCTATATAAAATACGAAAAGTTGGGTAAAAAATTAAATAATTTTCGATGTATTGAGATTTAACTCAATAACTAAATTCACAAGCAAAACGCCCGCTCCCGGTACAATTCCGCTGCGAAATTTACTAGTACACAATGTGTTAAAACGCTTTAATATTTACATCCAGGATTTGTATTTGCTTTAATCTGCTTTAAAACCTGTTATTTTACGATGTAGAAATTTTTTTCATGTGAAAATACTTATTTTTTTGAAATGGAATTATATAAATGTTGTTTTTGTTACCTTTTCCTTAATATTGTATAATTATTAATGGCAAATTTTTATAATAATATTAATATCAAATTCATTTGATAATAAATTACAATTTATTATATGTAATATCTGTTTATTTCAAGTTTATGTTATAATTTTATTGCCATTACAATCTTTATTTTGATGTATTATTAGTAGGTAAAAATCTTCTTTGTTTAAATCTTTATTTTTTTCACTCTATATTGTCAGTTCCCATTATAATACACACAAACTGTAAAATTTGAAAATGTATTAAGTATATTCAGGACAATAAGTGCATTCATGCAATAAGTTTGCTTTGTAACACTGCATGAGTCAGTTA
>CM063504.1:132479616-132587116 GCA_032207245.1 Pardosa pseudoannulata
AGAAAAGCTAATCTGGGTTATGGGGATACGCATGCAAATAAAAATTCACTGTGTAACAATTATAAGCTATAACTCTCATTGTATAGTGTTTTAGGTTAGAAATTTGGCGCTTGCCAAAGAACTGAAAGTAATAAGAATAACTGAAAGCCAAATCATCAAATGACAGAACTAAGGTGTTATTTGGGTATTATTTTTGGTTGCCAAGTATTTGAGTAGGATGTGATTGAAATAATAATCATTTAGCTGTTATAAATATCATTACATATATACATAATTTTTGGCCCCTATTAATTTTTGAGTATGGAATAATATTTTCATTTATCAAAGGTTTTTATAAAGGACACAGAAGTTATTAAATAGACTGAAAGTTGAACAATATTACAGTTAAAACTAGATATTTTACTGACTTTTTTAGGCAAAAAGTTTTACTATATTAACATAAAAATTAAGAAGTGTTGGAAGTGACTGTAAATAACCTAGAATAGATACAAATAATATCGCCAAGAATTGCGAAAAGTCACCAAATTTACCTTTCTATTGATGAAAAGAAATAATAAGGAAAATGAATAAAAAGTACATATTTGTATGCGGATGACGGTTTATTTACTTAGTTCACTCTCATACCTTGCAATGGACTACCTACCCTGATGATTGCAGTCTTTTTAATCTTCAAGAGAATGGTTGTTTACATTTGATTCCTTAACTTTTTTCCTTATGCCCACCTCTCAGCCATACATTGTCTAGAAAAAATATCCAGACGTTACAGAAGTGCTTGTGCCCTCACGCCCACAGGTGTATGTATATTGTAGCGTACTGGGGCTCTAAGTGAGCCCGAAAAAGGATAGCGGAGGCCTATGTACAGACAAATGATATTTATTTAGAAACACAATGATGAAGTATGATAAATACAATGAAACTGATGAATATCTACACATGAAATGATGATCGTTGCAGGAATCAACTTCCTAAGAGAAAAGGGGGGGGGACACTCTCAGTCGCTCCCCCGACGTTCTGCCGATGGGTTCACAGGAAAATAAATCGGTCAAAAAATCCTCTGGGCCTCGAACTCTGGTCTTTTATATCGTCGTCTGACCGCAAAATGTCCATCTCAGCAGATCGGACAGCTGGTTGATGACGTGGTAGGGGAGAGGGCGTGTCGATTCTCTTGCCAGTAGGTGCCAGGGAAATTTGCAGTAATCGGGAGCAATCTCGCCGATCATTAATCGATGTCTCTGGACAAAAACCCTTGGAGGAAAGTATTGCTGCTTCCCTTACAATGTAGAGGATTGCGATTGCTTTCGTGTGAGAGTCTTTATTCGGGATGCCATTGAAACGAACACTGGAAACACTTCGCTAGTATCCCAATGAGTTTCTCAGACAGAATGATTGAGAGGGTCATCGGTGTTGAGAATCCTCTATTCAGCATCCTATTCTGCGCGAAACAAAGTTCTTTCACTATGTAAAAAAGAGCTCAGTTCAAGTGATCACAAAAGGCACGGTTGCTATTCTTCTACGTTAGGACCGTTTTTCTCACGGTTGTAGATCAGTCTGTATCTGTAAATTTAATGTAACGCGAATACGTTACAAGATATAAATGAATAAATACAATGTGGAGTTAAAAATATAAGTATAACTGTTGTTTGCGGGTATTAATTAAATAAAAATCGGTGAAAAATCTGCGTGAACAGTAATTATAATAAGTGAGTACATAAAAAGATAATAGATTTTCAGAGGAATGTAAAATTCCAGTTATCGGTGACTTATTAACTAGCATCATTCAGTTTATATATTTGTAATAATATAGTCAAATCATCTATTCAGCTAGATTCTATAAGATCTGTTTATTATGCAGTCCAATATTCTATGTTGCCTAGTTTGAAAATTTGAATATCTATACATAATTTCTTTTAAATTGCTTCATTTGAGTAATCATATTTTCATACGGCTATACCAATAAAAGCACGCATAAATAAATCCATTAATAAACTTGGTAGACTCGAGTATAGTTTATAAAGTTTTTACACTTTTTTCTTTTTAGAATTAATTGTTGAGTAAAGTTTCTTATACTTTGAAACATATGCTAAGTCTTGAGATCACATACTGAGGCATATTCCGAATCGAGACACTTCGGTTAGAGATAATCTAGATTCAACAATTCAATATTGTTCCGGATGCACCGGAAATTCTGCAAATCATGGACCAAAGCCTATCTATTCTCTCTGCAAACCAGAAAGAAATGGAAGGACACTCAGACCAATATGAAAATTTGAGACATTGTCTTGCTGTTAGATGATGGTCATCTTCCAGGTTCTTGGCCAAGGTTCTTGACAACTGGTCAAACTTTATCATGGTACAGACGGACTGGTTCGCGTAGCCTCGGTTTAACCAAAAACTCAGAAACGTTCACAAATTAGCTCCTTTGCCCATATATCAGGACTAATGCCTGATAAGGTGGCAGTATGTTCCGGTGTATCCGGAACAAAACAACTCAACATTACTGTGATTCGTTTCGGCACTATTCAGAAATCTCTAGTAGTCGCACTTCGCATCAAAAGAAAGCATCCGCACGGCAGCTGGAAGGCTGTCCATTTTTCATATTTGTTGTTTTGCACATGCAAATTTCTTAATGTCATGTACTAGTTTTTGTGTTGTGTATAACGGCGTAATATAAGTTTTTTTGTGTTTGAAAAAGAGCGTTTTTCTTCATTCAATTCTTTGCATCGCAACAAATAATTCTTCCTTACACAAACATGTTCACTTGGCTCCAGTGTGGCACTATTCCAAGTATCTTTCATTGGTATTTTTACAATGCGCCCAAGCTGCGCAATTTTGCAATACCATCTTAGTATCTCCATCTATCTGGACCTTCAGAAGGATGGTGTATTAGAATTGTCTGCTCCTCTAATCCTGTAATCTTGTCCTCTAATCTTGAGATTTCTAACAGTAAAGTTGGCAGTGAGTGGTACCTTAATCTCCCTATAAAACAAACGCCGGTTTAAAGTCAGTCATTTTGACACATTCGCATGTCAACATCAAGATAGAATTAATTGGTTTAATACAGCACCTAGAAAAGTGAAAAATACTTCCAATCCTGCTATTGAATAAAGATCTAAAGGGAAGGTAGCCAAATAGAAATTTTTTTGCTGTCATACAATTCCAAAGTCAAACTTTGGCTTAAGAAAATTATATTAATTGAGATGTTTATCCTTAAAACAGAGAAAGACTAGCGAATGGCATATAGCTATACTTCGAAATTAAATAAAAGTGACAACAGAGAAAAAAACAGCTTTAAAATTAGACTAAGCGGCCAATTGAGCAAAAATTTACTTTTACAAACGTTAAAATGACGAATAGGTGTCACTCTTGCTAGCAATGACAGCTAAATTTGCAGCGTGTAAAAAGAGAATATCAAAAGAGATTGGCTAAAAAAGTAGCTAAGCCGAGCGATGGCCGATTGGTTAGGGGGCTGGCCTTCGGTACCGGAGTTCGTGGGTTCGAATCCCACAATGGCATGGATGTTCGTAGCCGTTCGGAATTGGCTTTAAGCTGTAGGTCTCCGTCTCATTAGCCCTCGTGTTGCAAAAAGTAGACCGTAGCACTCCAAACCAAACCAAACCAAAAAAGTAGCTTAATACGGAGTCAAATCAAGATTCACATATCACCGGTAATAACTATAGTTTAAAACATGAGCTTTAACAATAACAAGTTTAAATGATTGTATAGAAATACTCCAAAATATTTTTTTCAAATATTTTCTGTATTTTATAAAATTTAAATTTTTTACGCAAGCTTTAACTGAAATGTGTTATACTTGCACAGTGTTCAGCTTTCAAAAATTAATTTTCTATAGTTGATTTTAAGAAATTTTAGAAATATTTACTATTTTATATTTTACAAAGTTTCTTACATTTTGTACACCATTGTAGAGTATTTTCTCTATGTATGCGTCGTTTGCATGAAAATAATAAAACCTGTGCAAGTCTCATGCACAGGTAATTTTTTTACGCAAGCTTTAACTGAAATGTGTTATACTTGCACAGTTTTCAACTTTCAAAAATTAATTTTCTATAGCTGATTTTAAGAAATTTTAGAAATATTTACTATCTTATATTTTACAAATTTTCACTACATTTCGTACACCATTGTAGAGTATTTTCTCTATTCATGCGTCGTTTGCATGAAAATAATAAAAACCTGTGCCAGTCTCATGCACACAAGTTTGCATTCAGAACAACAAAGATAAGTTTTAAGGTGCTAAGATCTGTCTCATTTAGTGCTCCTTCTCCACAAAAGAAAATTTCTGCTATTTTAATTAAGTGCTCCTCCTTGCGATAAATGACGGCTGAAACAATTCTTTCCCTCCTCCTTTAGCAGCAGTATTCATTCGAAGTGATGTTCGCGGCTTTCAAATGAATACCTGAGGAGAAAATTAATTTACCTTTTCAGAAAATTTCCAGCAAAGAGGTTGGTCCCTGGCACTTTGACGTCTGTCAGGTAACAAAGCAATAAAGGGCAGCCAAAGTATTCAGCCGCATTTCTTTAAGCTCATAAATAGCACATCTATACGAAATAAGCCCAACTCTGGTGAATACCTTAGAAGTTCTTTATACAGATTAAAGTGCATATAGTTCTTTATGCTGATTCCCTATTGACAAGAACATATTTGGTGCATGTGTTTTACCATACTTACGTGTGTACATCATACACGTTTGCTTCAGAAATTTAGGACAAAGACTTGGATGTCATGCTATAGATCTTAACGAAGTAATCACAAGTTTTGCATATTGATCAAGACAGGTCTTTAAGGAAAAAAAGTATAAGGGGAAAAGTTTTACGTAACAAACGTATTGCTGTATTTTATTGCACTTGTCTTATACAGCAATGCAAGTAACACTAATGAATGCGTACACAGATGATATCCAGTATTAGAGTCAAAAGATTCTAAACCATATGGATCCCAGTAATTTTTCTTTCCAGTCTTATTAACCCCTTCCGGTATGATTTAATAATGAAAAACTGTGCATGAAAAAACCATTTAATTTTTATTTAAAAAACTTGTTTCATTTCACAATTCTTACATATTCTTAATTAAAATCCACTTTTTAGATAGTGTTAAATAATATCAGAAACAGTAAAATTAAGAAAATATCAAAGCAAAACATTAATAAGTTATACAGATAATAGTCTTCCAACTAGTGGTACTTTTCAAAAAAAAGTGCAAAGGAATTCTTAATTGTTTACACCATCAAGTAGTCTCACTTTTAATTTGATTCTTGTAACACACACGGCATTACTTAGTAGGTTTTGTTTTATTCTGACTCATTAATTTGGCAATGATTTGTACCAAGCAATTCTAAGTAAACAATATGCAATAGTGACTTGTGATTTTCACAAGTAATAAAAGTGTTGCAAAATTCAGTACACTAGAAATTTTAAACTAAATTAATTATCATATTTAACAGTAACTTTAATCGCATGACGAGTGTAGCTCGTCATTGTGCGGTATGGAATGAAAAACTAATGACGAGCTAGACTCGTCATTTTACCGGAAGGGGTTAAATCACATAATAAATAGGTAAAAATATTTTTTTTTGCATTATGACATCATTCCTTTAACAATCTCATTTAACTCTTTCTTATCTAAAATTTTTTAAATATCGTCTGCATTGTTTTCATACGTTTTATCACTGAACTTATACTACGTAAATAATTTTCTTTTATATTTGGCTTAAATAATAGATTAAGTACATATGTGATAATTTTAAATTTAATCATCGATTATTTTTTGTTGCAAGATAATTCTCAGCAAAAAAACAAACCATTTTTTTTACCTGCCTCAAAGGGTCATTACAATTTTGGATATTTAAAAATTTTGCTGATCCGTCATGTGACGGGTTATATGCTAGTTTTCCAATAAAAAACTAATGGCCTTGTTTTATGGTTTGGTCCAGAGAGCTACGGGCTGATTATCCTGTTGCATAAGGGCTTATAATGCCAAATAACCTTCTAGATAAACAAAAGGGATTTTATCGCCAGGTAGATTAACCTTAACAGCAACAAAATATCTTACACCTGGTTTTCAAGCAAAAATTATGTTTCTGACTAATTAAATCACCTACAAGAAAAAAAACTGTAACTTTCCAAATCAAGTAAAGCTAGTTAGTAAAGCTGTTTATTAATATTGAAGTAATTAACATTCCTGGGAAAATTCTCAGCTATTTTTAATGATTTATGGCTATATTAAAAAATTGTGTTTCAGAATATTCGATTAACTTCATTTAAATTTTCAATATCTATATTAAGTGATTGATTTGGTTTCTTATGAACTCTATGAGTAACTATATTTCTTTAAAGTGAGAATCACTTAGGCTTAAAGCCGATTTTCAAACTACGAACATCATGAATATAATAAAACTGGAAATCACAAATCACACGTAAGAGCCTTACATGATCGGGAACCAATCGTGTCTGCAGTTTGTAGGATGTTCATGCTACTTGCCATGCTCTATTATCATAAAATCTACACTGCAATGGATGTGTGCAAATCAATTAAATATATTTATCTCTGAAATAAGTATAACAATGGTACAAATAATAAAAAAGTTATGTTTTGATTTTTAAATGGTGTAATAAAAATAAAACTGTTAGATTTTTCATATTTATTTATGTCAATAGCAAAAACAATGTTGTAACATATATCAGACATTTGAACTCCGTTAAACATAGGTACGTCATTTTCATTTTACTTTATCTATTTTAAACATTTTCTATTGAGCCTATAGTTAAATATTACCACGAAATAACAAAGTACCTCATTATTAAAAGGTTTACAAGCTTACACACATACACAAATATACGCAAAGTGTGACTGAATGAATTAAAATTTGTATGCAATTCACGTACGACAAATTCCCTAAGAACAAAGAATCATATAATTAGAAGTCCGTGAAACAAACACATATATTGTTATTGTGTGGATTGAAAATTATTTTCAATACACGTACACCCATACACTGTACGTACCCAGTCTGTAACGATACATGGTCTTGTATATGTATAAATTAATCAAGAGTTATTGTAATAGTGAGAGTTAAATTCAATTATTCAGTTGGCATGATTTAGTGGGTTAAATTAATAATTCTGTAGGATGGAAACCTCAGTGATTGAAATAGAAATCAGGAATGATATTTCAATAATTCATATCCTTTCCTTATTTTGGGTGTGTGGGAAAATAATGATGAAGAAAAGAAGAACATGTATTGGGGAGTTAAAAATTTTAGGGTCAATAATTTTTGATATATTACATATATACATGTATTTGCGTGGGAGATAGGGAGATGTTCCATGTATAGATTGTAATTAGTCAAACACACATCATACGTATCTCTAACTATCAAAAATTTGTCTATGATATATATATAATTTTGTCTGAGTTTCGATAATGGTACTTGTATACTTAATACTCTTGAGTTCCTATAGTAGAAACTTATCATTGAATACAGTTACGCTTCGAATATTGTTTATCTCTCCTTGTTCTTAATTCTCCAGATTCGTTTGGATTCCCCAGGGGAATAGCGATTGGAGAATTCGTGAGCCCACTCTTCCTAATTCGTAAATTACTAAATGCGAAGAGTTTAGTATTCGGTGATGCTTGAATGATTTGAGTGTCTCGAATCGTATATTTTCGCGTCATATAAAATGGGCATAGCTTTTCAATTCTTAGATGAAAGTGCATTGATTCGCAAAGTAAAATTATTAAGAAAGTCGAAAGTGGAAATTTATTTGGATAAGGAATTACAGAAGATTGTTTGCCCTTTTATGAAACAATTTTGATAGTTGTATTTTATGAATAAATAGCGTATTTCTTGCGGGGATTTGCTTTGTTTAATAGCCATGATTCTTAACTATTACTAAAACTTGAATTTTCCAAAAAAGTAAACATTTTCTTAGAATAAACCTATGAATTTTAACTCCTTCTCTTGTACGGACGTTTTCTAAACTTCTTTCAGTGTTTCTGGATGCCGATTTTATAAGACTAATTTTAAGAGTAAAAAATACTCTTTTTAAATTCCTACTATTAGTTCACTCTCTCCCTATTTATATTTATATACATTTTTTATATGATGTATATTGTAGTCCCAAACCTAAATTACATAATGTTCTATTTGATAGCCTTTATTCTGAACTATCTTGCGACATCGTAATTTCCAGGATAATAATGCCTTTTGAAGTGTCAGAGGAGGTATTCTATCCTATTTCTCCTGAACAGCTTTCCAGAGTCCTGTAAGGGTTGTGCGACGATGTTTGGATAATGCAGATTTTAAAAGTCCGAAAGCACAAAAATCCATAGGTGATACATCGGGAGATTTAGTAGGGATATCAGTGAAGGGTATGGCCTTGATACCGGTTTTTTGTTCCATTTCTTTTAGGAAATTTACAGTGGATTTTGATGTGTGACTGCTATCTTTGTCTTGATGGAGTTCCACAGATTGATGGCACTGCGGGTAAAGCGATTGTATTTCATTAAAAAAAAATGGCTATTAAATATGTTCCTAGTAGTATTTGGAGTTAATTTTGACATTTTTTTCAACTCTTTTGATTTTTAAGTTGACATTATATGAAAACCAGCATCAATCATGAATCCTTTAGAAAAACTTTCTTTCGATTTTTTGAACCATGTACTTAAATTTTTCTCCCGCTTTATGATAATAAATGGCTCTTTTTTTGTTGCCATTATTTGAATACACCCATGATTCATCTATTGTGACAATTTTTGCCCAATTTTCTTTGGAAAAATGTTTCTCATACAGAATTCTGCAGCATGCCCTGCGTTCAACGATATGCTCTAAAGAAAGACGAAGCACATTGCATTTTTTTGCTTTCTTTAGATTTAAATCAACATTTATCATTTTGAGTATAGTGGACACCGATCCTTTTAATGATTTTGCAACTGTCCTTTGACTAGGGGGATTTTCTTTTAACATTAAACAACAAACCTCTGAAATAGTCGAATATGTTCGTTTTTTCCTTGGATACTTGTTAGGAGTTTATGTTCCACTTGAGGCTCTAATTTGACGTTTTTTCCTTTCTTTTTGGCGATAGTACCTATCGATACTTTAGATATCACAAAACCATGACTCGCACATCGTTTTTATATAACGGAATATGAATACATCTCTTCGGAAAGAGCATAAATATAGCCTAAGAATCACTGTTTCGTTAACCCACCGAGTGGAACACACCGACAAAAAAAAGTCTCCAAAAATACGCTAAAGATTTATTGTGTCAGTGGCCAAAGCATCCTATGATTTTTTACTTAATAGAATGGAATACGGGAAACCCACCCTCGTTATTGTCACTTTACTTCCGGTTATAAATAGATATCTAAATAGATATTATAGATTGTTAATTTTTAATACACATAAAGCTCGTCAAGTCTCGAAGATCATATCGATAATGGATTCTAAAAGTACAAATAAAAATATTCTTTAAGTGAATTATTTATATTTTTTACGAAAGTCATCCAAGATATTTAAGAGGTGCAATCAGAGATACATCTGTTACCGCAAATGAAATACTTCGAAATAAAGATTTACAAATCCATGAAAAGCTATCAACGTCTTTGTGCCTCAGGGAGTAGGATGCATACATCAATAAATGTCAGTCAAAGAAGGGTGCAGTTCCTAAACAATCGACCAGACCCTCCTATCTCAAAACTCCATGGGGGAATACAATGGCAGAAATGTACATTACATCCATTTTCGGAACGTTTTTGGAGGTCGAAAATTGTACATGGAACTGTTTTGAAGACATCGGTTAGACGGAATTGTACGTACGAACCGCTTAGAGGGTTTAAAAACACCGGGAACCTACTGATTCCGAACATCCAAGCCAGCAATGGGTATCGAACCCGCAAACTCCGACACCGAACAGCAGCATTCTATAATAAGTCCATCGTTCGGCTTACTTTGTTCCTAAAACAAATAAGAACTTTTTACATAAAAAGAAAAGCGCAAGCTTGTTTTAAATTTTTTTTTTCAATTTTTCTGACACACTGCACAGATTTACAACCTCGAAAATTGTGTTTCATTAATATTTTTTGCTTTTATAAAAACATTTATCATTACATATAATTCTCCACCTATTTAAATTTTGAAAATTAATCAGAAATATTATCCCTAAATTTCCAAAAAAAAAAGTTAATATAATATTTAAAAATTCTATTTTAAATACTATAAATACTAAATGATATTAACAACCAAAAATAAATATTAGATAATGTCTCTTTGAAGGTCTATGATGTACTGTTATATACTGTATAATTCTGATATAAATAAGTGCAATGAATTTTTATTTAAAGTGCGTGTAATTTGGAAAAAACATGTTCAGTAAAATGCATTTAAAGTTTTTTATAAATTTCTTAAAGGATAATATATTAAATTTAAAGATTATATAATTTTACATGGTCTGATTCGAATATTTCTATGGAGGTTTGTTTTAAACTATTTAGAAATGTTCCAAGATTTTAAAAATGTAAAAACAAAAAAAGTAGCATTTTTGAAGGTTTAAAAGTGATGTGTTAAAAAGAGGCATATGGATATAGATATATGTATAGAGAGAAATGACAACATTACAAACATTGTTATGAGGTTGCAACAATCAGTTACTTTCGGTTCATCTTTTTTAACCCCTTCTCGTAAGCCATCGTCAGTGACATACAGTACAGGACACGTTTGAGCTTGAAGAAACTTCAGACTTCTCCCGACCAATAGAGAATGTACGCATGACGTCAGATACAGCAGAAATTGCAGCTCAACTTCCTTGTTGGCAAAACATTTGAATTTCTTACGGATTGTACTTGTTATTGGGGTTTTAATTTTGACAATTATCTGAAAATGATAACAAACTGTTGTACGTATGGCTGTACTAAGCGTTTCAGAAAAGGTGAAAATATTGGATTTTATTGCTTGCCTAAAGATTCTACATTGCGAATGTTTTGGATAAAAGCTTTGGACCTTACTATAATCTAATAGATTATATAAAATTATTATGCTCTAAAAATGCTTTTATTATTACTAAGTTTCTAAGTTATTTACTAAGTTCTTTCATATTTCTAATGTATTTTCTATGCTTTTGTGAGAAGTAAAGTACCTATAAATGTAATTATTTTTTGCCTTTAAAATGATCCGGTTTTGCACATTTTTATTAGATTCTGAATTATGTAATAGCTTATACTGCCTGTTAACATAAGCAAAGTAGTTATACTTTGATTATGATACTTAATAGTTCTATGTAAATTGTATAATTTTTTAAAAATTATATATAATTTTGGAAGTGTTAAAAAAAATTTATTTGGAATTACTTAGCCAGTTTTGTGATGTTTCCTTCCCCTTCCCTTAAATAAAATTTAGTTTTATTGTATACGGGATCTTTATCGAAGCTAATAAGGTACAATGAAAAGAAGCAATGTTTTGCCAATGAAAAGTTGAGTTGTAGTCAGCATTCGTATTTGTTTACAGACATGCACTTTCTCTCTATATATATGTATATAAATCTGTGTATGAAATGATTTTTTTTAAACAACAGTAAAAATAACTGTACGTATGGCTGATACTGTTGTACGTATGGCTGTACTAAGCGTTTCAGAAAAGGTGAAAATATTGGATTTTATTGCTTTCTTAAAGATTCTACATTGCGAATGATTTGGATAAAAGCTTTTCAAAGGCAAGACTGGACTCCAAGTTCTTGTTCGAGAATTTACGGCAAACATTTTCAGAATGGTAACAAAACGTTAAAATTACTGTAATGTAATAGATTATATAAAATTATTATGCTCTAAGAATTTTTTCATATTTCTAATGTATTTTTCATGCTTTTGTGAGAAGTACTGTACCTATAAATGTAATTATTTTTTGTCCTTAAAATGATCAGGTTTTGCACATTTTTATTAGATTCTTATTTATGTAATAGTTTATTGTGCCTGTTAACATAATCAAAGTAGTTATACTTTGATTATGATACTTAATAGTACTGTGTAAAGTATTTAATTTTTTAAAAATATATATAATTTTGTAAGTGCTACAAAAAATCTATTTACTTCACTAGTTTTTGATGTTTACTTCCCCTTCCCTTAAATAAAATTTAATTTTACTGTATACGTGATCCATATAGAAGCTTATAAGATACAATGAAAACAAGCAATGTTTTACTAACGAAAAGTTGAGTTGTAGTCAGCACTCGTATTTGTTTACAAACATGCACTTTCTCTATAGAAGGGCCCGTTGGTTTTTCGGGATTCTGAACTCTCCGTTCGGTAGTTGACCCTTGTTTTTTCTCCGCGGGGCAGTCGGATTTTTTTAGAGGACAAGGTTGTTACCATAGGAAAGAAGAGGGTGAACGCTGCTGGTATCCGCTGCTTGCGGGATAGACATTTTTTGGAGCGACACAAAAAAGAGGAAAATCAACGCCATATTGTTTCTAGGGCCGACGCCGACTCGAGAGCAGTCTTCGATATCTACAAATGATAAGTTGATTCCAGTTGTATTCCTTAGGCATTTAATTGTATAAAATTATTTACTCAAGACAAATTTATCCAGGTGTTTTTTAATGAGTTTTCATTTCTTTCTCAAACAGTAGGCCAACGTAACATTATTTTCACAGAGGTTTAAAAGAAATCAAACTCCGATATTCCTTAAATTCTTGAAGGTTTTTTTCATGATAAAAATACTTTCAGTATTTTTTGTACAAATGGAAAGAAAAATGAAGCAACTTTGATAAACATTTATTTTTTTTCTAGATTTTTATTTTAAACTTCCAACCTCAGACAAGTTTCAGAGCTTAAGAAAAACAAATTAGCGATACTTTAAGAACCACAATTTTCCATTACTAATGGCTGAACGGCCATTTTGACCTACATTAACAACATTTTTAAAGAGTCGCTTACGTTACCATACCAAATATTCTTAATAAAAAAAATGAATAAAAAGTGGTGAGTTCTGTAATTTAAAAACTTTTCCGCCCAATTACACGAATTTTTAATTAAATTTCGTTCCACCTTACGTCAGAATGTTTTCTTTTTCCTGTCAAACGGTCCAACTGCTCCACTCTAGGTGTCGCCCAAAGAAATGAATATTCTAGAAAATAAGTTGATGTTTTTGTAAAAGTTCTTGTTCTTAGTTTAGAGACTTAAATTAATATCCGATATTTAGATTTTTTTTTTGGAATTCTTTTTATTGAACATAAATGTATGCCGTTCTAAATAACCTTTAACCCATATGTACCACACCAACTAAATATTTCTGAAAATTTTTAAAACTTTATCCATGACATTAATATGGTGTAACTAAGCATATAAAACCAAAATTTAAAAATAAATTTTAATTTTTTAAGTAATTATGTCCTATAATTAGGCCAACGGTCCTATACACTACTAAAATTTAACAAATATCACTTACATTGCATTAGGCGTTTTCATAGGTGAAATTTGAAAACATTCAAAGCAAAATTCAACCTTACATTTTAAACACACTGTTGTTTTTTTCTTTTGCAGTACTTGAACAGGCATTTTTGGAAAGGGGTAATAGAAAAGGATATCCGTTGTAGGATGCTAATACCAAAAATTTATATCCAAATTTTACAGGTTTATTTTTTAAACTTCCAACCTCAGACAAGTTTCAGAGCTTAAGAAAAACAAATTAGCGATACTTTAAGAACCACAATTTTCCATTACTAATGGCTGAACGGCCATTTTGACCTACATTAACAACATTTTTAAAGAGTCGCTTACGTTACCATACCAAATATTCTTAATAAAAAAAAATGAATAAAAAGTGGTGAGTTCTGTAATTTAAAAACTTTTCCGCCCAATTACACGAATTTTTAATTAAATTTCGTTCCACCTTACGTCAGAATGTTTTCTTTTTCCTGTCAAACGGTCCAACTGCTCCACTCTAGGTGTCGCCCAAAGAAATGAATATTCTAGAAAATAAGTTGATGTATTTTGTAAAAGTTCTTTTCTTAGAGTAGAGAGCCTTAAATTAAATATATCCAGATATTTAGATTTTTTTTGTAATTCTTTTTATTAAACATAAAATGTATGCCGTTCTTAAAATAACCTTTAATATCATCAAGACCGCAGAAATGAAAGTCAGTAGTTAATAGGAATAATTGCTGTAGACTACACATGACATAAATATTTACTTATCATGAATTGCTTTAATGTATTATAAATATACACAATGCATTACAATAATCCAACCTACTGTTGACAATTCACGTTTTTTTTTGTTTGTTTGTTTGTTTGTTTTTTGACTGGCAATGTTTATAAAAATACTAATTCTTATTTCATTTGCGAAGCCTAAAGTCTACAAGGAATTGCAATCTTATTTCTTCAAAGAATTTCCATCAAAACTTAAAAAAACTTTAAAAGTTTAACCACAAGTGCTCTAAATTTGCGTTTCGTTTCATCCCTCTCGGAACTCGGAAGGTTTTGGTGCCGTACATTCTTACGGCACTAAAACCTACAACCAATGTCTGAGAAACTCTATGTCTTCCTACAGCGAGAAAAGTCTTCTCTGTGAGAAAATAATCTAATTCAGTCTTTTAGAGTGCTGTATAGTCAGATAGTCAGAGTTTAAAGTTGGAATGAATTACTAGTATACTGTCTACCAATAAGTATTTAGACACCTGTGATAGAAAAGAAAACTACCTTTATTAAAAATCAATAGTTGGTAGAGCCTCCACGAGAGACAATTACAGCGTGAACCCTCCGGGGCATACTTTCCACAAGTCTTTGTATTACAGCTAGTGGTATTGTCTTCCACTCGGCTTGGAGTAGACATACAAGTTCCTTCACCGATTTTGGACGGGTAGTGCACCCCTTAATTCAGAGATCCAACTCAACCCAGAGGTTCTCGATAGGATTCAGGTCTGGGTTCTGGGCAAGCAGATGACCACGCAGATGTGCTTTCTTAA
The DNA here is from genome assembly GCA_032207245.1 of Pardosa pseudoannulata. NCBI lineage: Eukaryota > Metazoa > Arthropoda > Arachnida > Araneae > Lycosidae > Pardosa > Pardosa pseudoannulata. Next base: position 132,494,590 of record CM063504.1, read on the forward strand.
GGATGGTATTCATTGAAACAATACTCCCGGATGCCTACTGAAACTCGTCACGGATGAGAGCCATCGATAGGGTGCGGTTCTTCCGAATTTATCTGGACAGCACTAGTCAGTTTCTATCTCCCAGTTTCGTTGGTCTGCCGACTCGAGGCACATTCCGACAATCACAGCTCACCTTCCACTTCTTAATCACATAGCCCACTGTCGATTTTGGGTACTTCAGATCGCTAGATATGTCCCTTAAGTATCGGTCACATTTGTGATACCCGATAATTATACCTTTCTCGAAATCAGAGAACTCCGAGCTGCGCGAGCCGAACGTTGGTCGATTGGTTAAAGCGCTGATCGTCGGTACCGCAGTTCGTGGATTCGAATCCCACTATGGCATGGATGTTCGTAGCCGTTCGGAATCGGCTTTAATCAGTAGGTCCCGCTCTCATTAACCCTCGTGTGCAAAATAGTAGACCGTAGCGCTCCAAACCAAACCGAACTGCGCGGCATCTTGCATGCGACTAATGCCGATGCTGTTTCCTACACGATGTATACCGGCGGAGACCGTGACATACATCAGGACCTCAGATACCGTCATTTGCATAGGTGTCCAAATACTTATTGGTAGACAGCGAGCGTATCTCATGGAAAACGCTTGGGAAAAATGCAAGGGAATGTAAGATTAATAATCTTTTTTTCCTTGAAAAAGAATGTAATTACGCTTTTAGATTGACAATCCTTTTACGACAAGGCGTAAAATTAAAACTGGTAACAATACTTAAGCTACATATTAGGATAAATTTTTAAATTATTTCGCACACATACACCACAAATATATATATATATATATATATATATATATATATATATATATGTATATATTATATATGTATATATATATATATATATATATATGTATATATATATATATATATATATGTATATATATATATATATATATATATATATATGTATATATATATATGTATGTATATATATATATATATATATATATATATATATATATATATATATATATATATATATATACATACTTGATACATTCCCCACTACATATACATATAGGTGTCTTAAAAAATTTCGGGGGGACTTACTGATCCCATCATAAATTCCATCCAAAATATTTATTATGCTTCTAAAGTAGATAATAATATTCCAATTCTTCACCTCATTTCGGCAAAAACGGGGATGAAAAATCACATTTTAATGCTGAATCGTCTTGAAAATCGATGCATTTCCAACTGAAGTGAATAATATGAATTTTATTAATACCGAGTAATAAAAATTTTACATTTGTATTGTACATTTACAGTTTTCAACCTATGTACTATTAAAAAAATTTTCCAACAAATGATTGTTATTTAGTAATTTTTTTTGTCTCTATTAATGCATATCGTATTAAACTGAATACACCAAAAAGTAAATTTTTGTAACTGAGATCACTTAATGTAATTCATTTTCAAGTATCTCTAATTTTTCTGAAATTAATGCATATGCATGTACACATATATGCATGTACATATATATGTGTAAATGCATATTACTGAACGTGGATTTCTTTGAAGATATTCATAAAGGAATTTTGAACAAAATTGTCTGCCCTGACATCCTTTCAATTGCTTTTATTTTGAGACGGTTAGTAAATCCTCATTCTAAGTAATATCGTAAACTAAGTAATTCTTTTAAAGAAAACTTTCTCTGAAATCAGATTTTGTTTTTCATTATACATCAATTATAGAATATAAAACATATATATATATATATATATATATATGACATAACTTAATATAACGTCTACATAAATTAAAAATACTGTAGAATAATGTAGTCGAGTTGGTTTATACAGACTTACAAAAACATCTTTTATTTGGAACACCAGATAACACAAAAATCCCCGTAATCAAAAAACACAGAAAATATTTGATGATATATTATATCGCGTTCTCAAAGGAAAAGTCTCGAAATCTATGTGCTAAGCCTTATATTAACTTCTGGAAGGGGAGAGGCTCCAGGATTGATGTCATTCCGGTAACCAATCACCTTACTTTAATTACTTCTAGTTTATTCTATAAAGAGGTTTATTAAGGTAGTACGTCAAAATGAGGGGGGGGGAATTAATTAACGGTTCTGCGATTCTAAATTTAAGGTGCCAGGCAAATTAGAATTGGCTGCAATATTTAAGAAAAATGTGTTTTAGAATTATATTATTATACATATATATATATATATATATATATATATATATATATATATATATATAATGGTAGAAAAGCGCAATAAATAGTGAAATTATATTCGGTCTTTTAATTTGCTTTATCATCTTAAATCAGCAAATGTCTCTGATGGACAAAAAGGTACGCATTGGTAGATAAAGTGGATTCATACAAATTTTCTGTGTTAGAAAATTCTTAATAAATTATAAATATTTTTTTTATTGCTTCGCTTATATTTAGTGAAATTATAATTTAAAATGTATTCTGTGTTTTTCGGAAAATAAAAGTTCACTTTTTATATCTATTCTTGCTATGACCAATTCTGTTTAATGTTCGGTAGCGGTCACTGGGATCTTATACATATTTTTCCGATTAACAAAAACATTATTTACAACATTTGAAAACAATAAAAGTAAATCATATTCATTTTCTGATTGACAGCCTGATACATGACACGTTTATGTCGAAAAAATAAAGTAATAAGTTCTTTTCAGAATGTGTGTCATTCTCGATTAACTCTTTTAAAATTCTTGCAGATCTCTATCTAGAGAATCATTGTCCCTACCGAAAAAGGCACATCCTCCTTCTCCGATTAAAAAATAAAACCGAATTTTTTCAGATTTTTTTTGATTCTTTGAACGGTTTTAAGAGCGATTGCGATGTATTCGCATTGTTTTGGGTGATTTTACACCTTGATTCTCATTTGCTGATATATTCTCTACTGTGTGTCTCAATATACCTGGTGGATAAATGAATCTAAAGTAAATTTAAATCTAAAATCCACTTTAATTAATCTTTGAGCATCTCTCAACTTTCTACTATATGGAGCGTCTTCTAAAGTTTTTGCTTCATTTCATATTGCCACATTTCGAACAGAAGCCGCCGAACTCCATGCACAAAGGTTAAAGTCGTGGGATACGAAGCGGAAGGTGTCCGGTTCGATCCTGAGTCAGGAAAAATTTATTTCTGTCATTTTATGTCCCCTTTGTTAAATAGTCACCAATAGACTCCTAAAATATGCAAATTTTCTGTACTATTAAAATAATTCTAGAATAGTCTGTTTTCCTATAAAAGCTTGAGTAAAAAACTACGAGCGGTAGTTGCTGTTCGACTGCAAGCTAGGTAGCTTGGCATTTAATAAACGATGTTATTTGTTAGTTTGACTCTTCCTTGTGTGCTACCAGTACTTGCATCTAATATATATATAAACAAATGAATGAGACATTTCCTGGCCATGTTCTCTATATAGTTTTAGTGATAAGAATTGATCCCTTAGATCGTGTGATTTAAAACTTTTAGATTTATTTTATGGGTTTATTTGAAGTCAAAGGTTTATGACAACAAGGCCGCAAAGACGCGTGCATTGAAGGAGGAAATTCAACGTTGCATCAACGAAATTTAGCCACATTTATTCAAAATGGTAATAGAAAATTTCGACAAAAAAGTGCGTATGTGCCAACAAAGCAGTGGAGTTCATGTGCTCAGTGTGTTATTCCATACATATTCCTATCCCGTGTTCTTTACGATTCCATAAATATAACAATTTAAAGATACAAACTGTTTTTATTTTAATTCAAATCTTGAGTTAATTTGATACACACTTCATAAACACATAGAATAATAGCAAATTTACCATGATCATGTTTTGCATATGTCATCCATTTGCATATATATTTCCATGAAAAATACTGTTCTTTGGCGAGATATCAGCAAGTTGGCGATTGTTTCGGACACTTAATTTATATTGCTAAGTAGGTGATATTTCATCAAACGTTGAGGCAAAAAATCGCCAAGAAAGTTCAGCTTGGAGAGAGATCCTGGATTTTCTATTATTCTTTGGCTGTTGTTATCTTTCTGACATAAAAAAGGATGATAAAAAAGAAGAATTCACCATATATTTCAGTTCAATTTTTAGTACAGCTATTGAAAAGGCATGAAATCTTTAACCTTCTATTATTAATTCTATGAACTATTTGTTGCAAGCTACTGATAGAGATTATGTATCTACTAGAAAATTCTTAAACTGTGAACTTTACTGTAATTAATTTATTCTTTTTTTTATTGATATATATAATATTTAACTACAGCAATATTTTGCAGATCAGATAAACAAAAGGGGTTTCCGAATGCTGTGGTGGACTATTATGCAATAGGATCCATCTTGAATAAGCATTTTCAGATGGCATAGCTACTTTTTAAGAAAATAAGGAAGCGTATTTATATACAAGTATTTTAATAGAACGTTGCGATAAATTTTTATTTTAAACATCTGTACAATTTGATTCTAATGTACGAAATTACATTCGGTTAATCTTTTTTTACCTCTTTCTATGAGCTATCGTCGAAGACATACAGAACAGAACCGGTTTGAACTAGAAGAATCTTCAGATTTCTCCCAACCAATAGAAGGCGATTCTGACCCCTCCGTTCTTGAGTGGACCCCTGTTTATTTCCCCGTGATGCAGTCTGATATTTGTAGAGGACAAGGTTGTTACCAGAGGAGAGAAGAGGGTGAACACTGCTGGTATCCGCTGCTTGAGGGATAGACATTTTGGAGCGACACGAAAAACAGGAAAAGCAACACCATTTTCGAGAGACCGACGCTGAATCCAGAGGAGTCCTCCATATCTACAAATGATAAGTTGTATTTCTTAGGTATTTAAATTTATCAAATTATTTAATCAAGACATATTTGCCCATGTGTTTTTTAATGAGTTTTAATTTCTTCTTTCTCAAATACTAGGTCAACGTAACATTATTTTTATATCTAATAAGAAGCCATAGATTAACGTTATTAATAATAATTGTATTGCATGTTGAAGTAATAATTTCATTCATTCTTAGACAACGGGTACTGAAAAACCCTTTTCACTCGCATTCCTAAATTTATTTAAAAATTCGGTGAGGTATCGATATTTCAGTTCTATATCGGCAAACTGAATGTTGACTGTCGCCGTAAAAGATATGCACGTACTCAAATGGCTGGCAAATCCCGATACATAACGAAATATATGCATGAGGCACTTAGAGAATGGAATACTTAAGTAAGCGAATAACCGTCACTTAGGACTTTTTCTTCCCATAAAATCGAATTCAGAAGCTGGAACGGTCATATTTCTTCTACTCGATAAGCGATCACTTTTTCGACGAAATTGGGCAAAGGCCATATATTTTCCAGCTCCTGCTGCCATATTTCTGAGATGATGCCCCATTTCCGGGTTTTCATTCCTTTATATCATATCTTTTTTTAAATATTCGGCCTATAGTAATTCTTCAAGGACTGGATTTTCTGCAGCTTTAAATGTCAGGATGTCTGCGTTCAGAGAAAAGTAAAATCCATCAATCATAGTCTTAAAATTTATTATGACTGAAAGACTGAAAATTTCAAAATGCCTTTAATGGTTGGATTTTCTGCAGCTTTAAATGTCAGGATGTCTGCGTTCAGAGAAAAGTAAAATCCATCAATCATAGTCTTAAAATTTATTATGACTGAAAGACTGAAAATTTCAAATGCCTTTAATGGTTATTGAAACAAGCTATCATTTGTGCATACATGCAAATAAAGGTGTACACATAACACACATACACCGGGTGACAAAAAAAAATCCTAAAACTTTAAAATTCATAATAACAAAAAATAACCAAAATAAAAAATTTACAATTAGAATAGCACATAATTTTTTTAAACAAAAAATACGATCTCAAAAACATGACAGATGGCGCTAGTACTAGCGACTTATAACACGCAAATGAATGTTATAAATTTCTTCTATAAAAACTTCAACCATTTCACCAATGTACAGCATGTATGCGAACAAGGATGCTGAGTGCGAAAATAAAACTTTGTTGTGAAGTTGTTTACGTCTACCAGATCAACGACCGCTGCCTTGCGTGTTCCATTCAGAAAATGTCATAGAGTAAAAGGGCCTTTAACACACCAGTTTATAAATGTTCAGCGTTTGGGGAAACTGGTGCTGGAGGATCGTGTAAAAACCGGACGACCATACTTAAATAGGCATTCGCCCATGTTGCAGCTGAAATTGAAGCATTAGCGTCCGAATAAGCTGCCAACGAGAGGTGCTCGTGTGGCCAGATGGTTGCTTCCGACCATCCTCGATACTCAATATTCCTCATGGAAATTGATCTGTATCCATACAGACTGTATGTGCCATCAACTTTACCAGAGGATACCGTACAAGAAACATTCGAGGTGGCTTCTCCAAAATTGAACAGAATGCACCTGTCTTTAAAATCTTGTGGACAGATGTTCATTTTTCGCTTCATGCAACGTTAATACCCATAACTGTCGCTACGTCAATAGACGTGAATACACGCCCATTTCATTCAAAAATGACAGTGTGGTGTGGAGTCACAGGTTCGTTCATCATAGACCCTTTCTTTGAACGGAATGTCCAGTAAATGGGTGAAACGGATAAGTGAATGCACAGCGTTGTTTAATATTTCTGGCGATAATGTCGTGCCAGCTTTGTGAAAATGTGCTATCTACACTTTTATGTAAATAAAGCAACTAGTCACACTGCTAATTCGGTCAAGGACTTCCTGATCCAGACATTCGGGGAAGACAAAATCATTAGCATGTTTTGTTCCCATGGAATCCTAGGTCTTCAGATTTGAGCAAACTTTTGGTTGTGGGGATACTTAATCTCGGGTACGATCCAATCCATCCAAGTTTCTCTGAAGTGAAAGATGCGATAACAGAGGCACAACCGACCTGCTGCACTCTGCCGTTGCTGGATTTGTGACTTCTGCAGTGTGTTATCCCCTGTGGTGGTGGTCATGTGGAACACATACTGAGTAATAAACACGGAAGCATTCTGTTTGTTTATTTGCGTTTCTTTTTCAACTTGACATCACGACATAATCGACTCGTATTGAGTTATTTTTTCTGTTTTAAAAAACAAAAGTGTAGCGATACTAAACCTTCACGTTTTAATTTTTGGTTATTTTTCTTATTGGAACTAAAGTTTATACGGACTTTTTGATATTACTACTGCAATATTGCAGAATTATCGATATTTGCCACATCAATAGATTCACTTTCAAATCAACTTAAATAATTTTTACTGTTGTTACATTTCAAACATATATTTCACCATTTCTTAATTTTTATACATTTTCTATAATTACTATAGTAATTTTTTACATCATTACAATATCGTTTACATCAATGACACATATGGTATTTACAAATTTTAAAAATAAGTTATCTATTAAATTTATCCTTGTATAAAGACAAATTAATCAATGCATACTCTATATATTTATATATCAGTTAACAAAAGTTGAGAAAATCCCCTATATAATAATATCCAAAGTTATCTGTCCATCTGTCCTCGAATTTATAATGCAAATGGACCTGGAATGGATAGACACATCCATATTGGATTCTTGATGAGTTAGGGTTAGCAAAATTCAAAGTGAGTAAAATTTATCTTCTTATTTTTTGTTGCAATGAAACTTTTATCATTGGTATTAACAACAAATTCTTTTCATAAAGGTCTAGGACTCTATTTCAAGGACTAATAAATAACTAGCGTTTAAGTTATATATCTGTAAAATTAAGAAGTTTGTGTTTTGTTTAATATAACACGGTTTGCAATCGATTCGCAAAATTTTGGACTTCATATATACCGCCATATAATCACTGTCAATATTAAAACCTCTGCTGTCCATCCTATCACGTAATATGACAAGATAAATTAAGGTTGGCAAGTAACATGCGGTCAGTAAAGATAAACAAATTATAGATTATCAGAATTACCAGATAATTCTCAGCCAATAATTCTCAATATTTTTTTATATTTGTTTTTGTTTTACTAATTGGTTAAATGTCTCATTATTAAAGGTGATTCTAAACTTCAATCACAGTATAACTAGGTAGCATTAGAGAATTAATAGGATAAACAAATTATTGAGCGTGTATCAGATAATTCTCAGCCACAAAACAAACCATTTTTTTACCTGCCTCATAGGGTACTTTACAATTCTAGAAAATTAAAAATTTTACTGATCCCGTCATATGACGGGCTATATGCTAGTAAAATAATAATTCTGATTTAATATATCGTAAATTTACTTTAGTTTCCTCTTGTTAAATTTATTATTATCAATTATTTTAAAATATTTACATGGTTCTTCATTGTACTTTCATTTTTTTTTACATATCACAAAAACTGAAACTTTCCTGTATAAAGTGCGGTGGAATATGGAGAATAGAGTTGTACCGAGGTACATTCCCACGATGGTCAGCATGTGCATGCACAGCTGTGTGAGAAATTTCCAAGAATAATTAAAGACTTCGATTGTTGACTTCGAGTTTTAGGGACCCCTACGGAGGAGTTACAGATCACGGAATGGCACAAGCGTACGGTCAAGCTCTCACAGAGATGTAACCGTGAGTTATGGGGGCAGGGGTTAAAAATAATGTCAGTTTCCACAAAAGTTAAAAAAATGTCAGTTTCCTGAATCACGTAGAACTGCAAAGGACGGTTGCCGGTAAGACTTCCTCACGACGATCACAGTCGAAAGAAAAACAAGAGATTTAATAATCTCTTACAAATGGGGAGGCTTTTCAGGGTGCAATCAAACCCAATTTATCCCCCGTTCGGTATCCGAGATTCTGCCGCTCCCTATATGAGCGGACTTTACGAATCTCCCAAGCAAGCTCTCTGGTAAAAAAGACGAAAGCCCCCATAAGGTCAAAACGCCTCCGAAATAAATGACGAAAAGCCCTGAGTCGCAAAAGTGTAGACTTTTTATACCTGGACGGTCAGTTACGGTTCTGCCACTTGTTTTTTGGGGTCAGTTAAGATCCCAGTTACTTGAGAACTCCAGCTAAAGTTACAGTTATATTTTTTAGCCGAATTCTCATTCACTGGCTGTCCCCTCACGGAATTTCAGAGCATTCATTAAAGAGATCCATCAGGGGCGTATTCGTCTATTCAGTCCGATTGTCACGATTCCCGACTCTGCGACGCCACGTTATTTTCCAGGTAAGCAGGTGTACTACAGTTAGCTGTTTTGACGCGTGTTTGGACAAAAGGGAGTCTTCACAATATTCATGACAGTTATTTAGGCCTTAGTTAGGAATTCAATATTTTGATTAAGGAATAACGTATAAACAAAAGAGAATTGTAATAATTATTGTGTAATGATGAATATAAAATCTAAATAATTGCTGGTTATGATATATGGAGATCAAGTAGTATATCAATTTAATAAATAGTGTAATAAATAGTGTACAGAATAAATGTCTTAATCCAAATATAAGGTATTATATTTTTACTGTGTTTCCCCTTTGTAAACGAACACTGGTGTTAGTGTTGTAAGTACTTTACAACAATAGTAATATAGTGACTGAAAGAAAGAGAGGGAATATGTGCATACCCTATTTCAAACTAATTATTACGTTAAAATATTTTACAACTCTGAGTTTACAATAGGAGCTTCCAAAAAGTTTATAAATAAATGGTGGGTGGAAACAGAAAAACACCCCTTTTTAATGAGATTACTTGCTGTTACAAAAGAGATTTTCATGTTTCGTCCCGGACGTGATCTTTGGTTTTATGCGAGTTTAACCATAGTATCCTGCTTTTACGATGTCAAAGAAAACCTTCGAATCTTAAATGTTTGGAAGAAGGCTCTAAATTCAATTAGCCTGAGTGCTGTGGAGAATTTGTTATGTATAACTTGATGAAACTACCTTAATTGTCAGCATAAAATGCCTTGCGATACTAATTTAAAGTGGTAGTCCCTATTTCATTTTTGTTTTCGATCGTTAATCTGTCTCAGAGTAACATCTATATTTTACGTTGTAATTCAGGGTAAAGTTTTGGTCTAAAAGTTGAAAGTCTTCCTGTCACATTTTAGGAGCTTTAAAGATACATTGTTTGTTGTTCTAAAAACGATAGAAGAATGGTAAAGTTTTACCCTTGAAATTTTTAACATTACGAATGCTAAAGTTTCGTACTTTAAAAGTATGCTTCAAACAATTCTTTCTTATAGTTTTGAAGGAAGATGACTTCCAACCATTTTGCTACTGTATACGGCTTCAGTTTTCTGCTTGAGATAATCCGGTATCAGATCCTCTTAACACATTTTATGCGTGACACTTACTAGTGCGTTTTCTGACGATACTTTAGCTCGGGACACGTACTAGTACGGGTTAGTGCAACAACATGGTTTGTTTGTGGGTACAAAAATAACGGTATATACAGGAAAACGAAGCCGAATGTTCTTGTCTACTACATAGATTCTGGAAAAATTGAGACAAATAAAAACTAGTTTTTACATCAGTCGATGTGGAACCACAGAACGGGAAGGTTGATTAAAAAAATCAATTTAGATTTAAAATTAAATTTTTATTTATCCTTGCGAAAATATTATATATATATATATATATATATATATATATATGTGTGTGTGTGTGTGTGTGTGTGTGTATTTATATATTATATATATATATATTTGTTTATTTGTATATTTGTTTATATATTTCAATATAAAATACGAAAAGTTGGTTAAAAAATTAAATAATGTTCGATCTATCGCGATTTAACTGAATAACTAAATTTATGTCCAAAACGTCCGCTCCTGGGACAATTCTACTGCAAAATGTACCCACACATAATCTGTTAAGAAAGAAGCATCCATTAGTACTCATATTAGAGCTGTAACTACTGATCTGGTGGTGATCTAAGTGAATAGAAAATATTGCAAGGTATTTTCTGTATACTGTACACAACATAAGCATGATAAATTGGGAGATTTAACATACAAAAGAAGCTTTAAAAAGTTACAATATGTGCAGTAAAAATATTGCGATTTATGATGAGCCTAATAACCAAACCTCATTGGACAAATATTAAAGTCAGAAATCGTGATGTCTAATTAATTAAACATTTATGAAAGAAAAATATTTATTTAATTTCTCTCGGAGTATCACAACCAAAACTGAGGCTTCAGTTAATAGTCTTTAGTTCATAAAGATTATTCAAATAATCCTTTTTCGTGGCTCTTAAGAAAGAAACCATGCTATATTATGGTTCTTTAGCTTTCCAGTAAGAATTAAACAAGTTTTAGAGTGACGGATGAGTTGACCAAACTAGGCAGATAGTGTTATTTGAGGTTTATGTTTGAACTGTAAATACTATTTTAAGGCGAAGTAGTAAACAATCCGAGGGAGTTATGTATGTATATACAGTCATGTCCATAAATTAAGGATAATGAAGTTCAGGCAATGAAAGAGACAAAAGCAAAACAAATTTGACTTATTTGTAAAGTCTATTTATTAAACAAAAGGTAAAGAGCAAAAAAGATGCTATATGTTTGACATAATTAATAAAAATTGCGATTTTTACTCCCTGGAGCAAATTTCAAAAAAGAACCTATTTACAGAAAACAGTATAACATGGTTAGTATGATGGTTAATACGGAGTATGTCTCCCGGACGATGCAATACAAGCGTTACAACGCCTACGCATGATGAGTATCAGATTATCAATCTGATCTTGGGGAAAATTACACCACTCATCAAGCAATGCCCTCCGAAGTTCCGATAGACAGTTGGGAGGGAGTTGACGGGCTGCAATTCGTCGGCCAAGCATGTCCCATACATGCTCTATTGGATTCAAGTCCGGTGAGTATGCTGGCCAATCCATACGGGTGATATCCTCCGATTGAAGGCATTCGTCTACAATGTTTGCACGGTGAGGTCGGGCGTTGTCATCCATATACAGAAATTTAGGACCCATGGCGCCCCGAAACAAACGTACATGTTGTTCCAGAATGACATCCCGATAGATGTGGCCTGTCATCGTTACACTCTGAACATGCAGGTCAGTTCTGGAACCAAGAATAATTCCTCCCCAAACGAGCCATCCTGCACCACCGTAACGGTGTCGTTCAATGGTGTTCTCTTGGTATTAACGGGTACCTGGCGCTCTCCATATGAAAGTCCGGCGAGAATCAGAGTGTAAACTGAACCTGGACTCGTCGGAAAACATCACACAAGACCACTGTTGCGGTGTCCACAATGCATGCTCTCTAGTCCAGCATAATCGCAGGCGACAGTGAGTTGCGGTAAGGGGAACACATCTGACAGGCCTGCGAGCATATAGACCAATGTTCCCTAAGCGTCTGTACACGGTCTGCCTTGAAACTGTCGTACCGTTAGCTGAAGAGAGCTGACGAGACAGGTCTGATGCTGTGCTTCGTCTGTTTCTTTTGGCAGTAACTGCCAAATACCGGTCATCATTCGGCGTAGTAACTCGGGGGCGACCTGTGCTGTAACATCTACTCACATTACCATCATGTTTGAATCGTTGCCAAAGCCTGGAGATGACACTCTGGGCGATTCCAAGTTCCTCAGATACTTCCAGCTGGGTACGTCCACATTCCAGTCGTCCGATAATTCTACCACGTAAAAAATCATCCAAATGCTTCCTTTGTGCCATAACTATGCGGTTATTGCACTGAAAGGCTTTTAAAGCGCTTGTGAACAATTTTACTTCTTTGCTACCATTCCTTATATACCCCTTTCATACACTCTCGTCATTGTGACGTACTATCCGCGCCATCTGGCGGTTTCCTGCAATTTGCATATTCTTCTTCAAGATGTGTGTTATAATTCTACAAGCGAAATTTTTATTTTAGAGCTCAATTGCTGTGTGATTCTGAATTATCCTTAATTTTTGGACATGAGTGTATATGTATTGTAAACAATACCTATATTGGGATGGCTATATTTAAACTGAGGTTTAAATGTTTCACTTTCTGTCAATTACAATAGTGTTTACTACAGAAAACTATATTTCTACATTTTGCGGCAGTATGTGTAAAAAAACCACTGACAATACGTATGTTGAGATAGCTTTTTCTTCTTCAAAACCGAAATTATAGGCACTGTCTATGCAAGAGTACAACGAAGATTATCTTCTGTAAAAAATCTAATTCTGCATTTAGGCTTGATGGGCAGCAAGCTCAAGAACTCTAATTTACAAAGATAGTGTAAGAAAAAGAAGGTTTATTTTTCGTTATTCTTGGGTGTTACCTGTGTCCGAAAGGGTCGTTCTACAAACAAAGGAGGTCATTTGCTACATTGCTACATTTTGAGTATGTGCAAAATGCTAACTACAGTACGAAAGTTGATATAGCTTATTTTTCCGTAGATCAGAAATTATACAAACAGTCTGTGTAGGATCAGAAAGAATATCCTTTTCCACAGCAATTCTAATTCTGTAATTATACTTAAAGATAAAGACGTTCAAGAATTCTATTTACCAAAGATATGTTGTTAGAAAAAAGGCGACATACAGTTTATCTTCGGGGAGGGGGGTCTTGGTTGATACCCGTGGAAAGATCGTTCAACAAACAAAGGAGGTCATTGCTACATTGCTACGTTTTGAGGCAGTAAGCACAAAAAGCCAACGGCAGTATGAATATTGAGGTAGCTTCTTTTTCACTAGCTCAGAAATTATACGGACAGTCTGTGGGGGATCACAGCGAAGATCCTCTTCCACAGCAATTCTAATTCTGTAATTAGATTTAAAGATAAACACGTTCAAGAATCCTATTTACCAAAGATATGTTGTTAGAAAAAGAAGGAAATATACAGATTATTTTCGTGGGTGGGGTCTTGGTTAATGCCCGTGAAAAGCAATTTCAACAAACAAAAGGGGTCATTGCTACATTGCTATATTTTGAGGTAGTATGTGCAAAAACACCGACGACAGTTTAATGTTGAGGTAACTTCTTTTTCACTAGATCATAATTATATAGCTAGTGTATATAAAAGCACAACGAAGATCATCGTCCGCAAAAATTCTAATTCTGTCTTTAGACATGATAACCAGTAAGCTCTAGAACCTTGTTTCACAAGAAGTTGTTAGAAGAAGAATGTACAACGCAGTTTATTTTTCAATGGTTTTGAGTAACACTTTTAAAAGGGTCTTTCGACCAATAAAGCGGTTGTGTCTCACATGCTGTGAATAGTTGATTGAGAGGGTTACTCTCGTTTTCATAATTTTTACATTAAACTTTAATTTCTCTATTTTGTGCTTATGGTTTGGTTTATTTTAGAAATATGCACATGTATTTTCAAATGATTTCTTTTAAGTTTTAGAATATACCTTGTATATTCTCTTGATAACTGGACTTTTTTTATTGGTCCCACCATAATTTAACTCATCAAATATTTACTGTACAGAATCGAGCATGTGTAATATCAACCAACAAAAATTGAGATTAAAATTGCTATATTTATACAATTCATTTTAACCATATTTCACTGATGCGAAACTATTTTATTTTGTATCTACCAAATCTTAAACATCTGGCTTTATTATTAGTAAGAAGCATACATACATATACCAAATGGTTTTATTAATTGTAAGGAGGACTCATTATTACTTACTGAGTAAAACATTAAGTGGAATAAAAAGATTTCCGCTGCAGAATGTACACTGTTTCAGATGTATAGTAAATATTAAGAGCGTATGAAAGACTAATGTGAATTTTTTCTCCAAATATCAACCCAAAAATCTTTACCTTCCATACAAGGTGTGATATATCTTTTACGAGTTTTTTACTCTCTCCCCCTATTTTGATGCTTAACCAGGTACGAAATTTATTATACGTAGCACTTCGGGAATGTATTCTTTCGAACCTTTTGTGTAGAAGGTTCATCTCTTCTCAAAAATATTTCCTTTCTCTTCCATATCTTCAGACCTATAAAGGATTTTATATCCTTCCAAGAAATCAAATGTAATGTTATTAAACCGTAAACATACCTTAGCCTGGAGCACTTGCGGCTTTTTATGACGCCGTATTTGTACTGCGGTCAAAGAGAAGTTTCTCCTATCGCATTTGCTAACCTGTTTGGAATGAAAGAATGTTTAACTATTACGACTCTATTCTCTAAGCGTGTTTGAACGTGTTTCGAAGGAGAAGAAAAAATGAATTCTTCTTATTCATACCTTCATATTTTTTACTTCAGATTCACAAAGGCTTGTCAAAAATATTTAAAGTTTGTGAAAGTTTTTACTTGCCTTTTTATGATTGGTATGGAAAAAAATGAACTGAAGAGATATGTTTTTAGAAAGACATAAAATTTTAAAAAGTGTAAAGAAAGAGCTTTTAATAGCCCTCCATGCCCCTTCCATAGAACTGGTGAATATTCCACGTTAGTAAAATATCCCTTAAAACTGTAAAAAGAAATTCAAATGAAAGAGAAAATGATAAAAAATAATTTACAAAATTTTCAGGAATAGTATTGAGAAAGACTTGGTAACTTTACAAGAATTGTCAAAAATTCGTTAAAACTATAAAAATTCATTGAAATGAGATTGGTTTCGTTTCGTTTTGGTTTTGTTTGGAGTGCTACGGTCTACTTTTTGCAAAACGAGGGCTATTGAGACCGGGACCTACAGCTTAAAGCCGATTCCGAACGGCTACGAACATCTATGTCACTGTGGGATACATTGAAATGAGAGAAGTAAATGTTTAAGAAAATATAAGAACACATTGTGTGCTGGTACATTTCGCAGCGGAATTGTACTGGGAACTGGCGTTTTGCTCGTAAGTTTAGTTATCCAGTTAAATCTCAATAGATCGAAAATTACTGAATTTTACATCAATCGCATCGACTGATGTACATACCGTTATTTTTGTACCCACAAACAAAACATGTTGTTACACTAATCCGTACAAGTACGTGACCCGCACTCAAGTATCAATCGTCAGAAAACGTACCAGTACGTGTCCACATACAATGTGTTAAGAGTAGTTGCAGCAAGGATGTAGCGAGTAATTTTCCATGTAGCATGTTTTTCTTCCTTCAACTCATATCTTAACACATTGTTGACCGGCAATTTTAGTGAAAATTTATCTCATATCACCGGCTATTAGCACAATTTGATTCATAATCACTCGGACAATCAGATAAAGCATTCGCGTATAATTCATTGAAAGATTCTTCATTACGTTCCATCATCGGGTTTTTTTTTAATTTTTTTAATTATTAAATATTTTTTTCAACAAAAGATTTGGAGGGTCTTATAAGCGAGAGAAACAACTTTTGTTTTACTGACCAACACTTGCACTGTATGGTCTCCAACAGAGAAAACAACGTATCACGATGCGAAAAAAACGTATCACGAGTTTACTCGTGGCCGGTCAGCAACGTTCGGGCATAAAAACACGAGTTAACTCTCACCTAACGGTAAAATGTGATAAATAACGGGATGCATTTCCAAGAGTGCATCTTTATAAACCTAGCTATATAATAAAAAAAAACTTTGGTGTATACTACCAAATAGTGAACTGTGAACAATGTGTTAAAACACATACGTAAGGACTGCTCTATTAATAAGGCAATTTCACGCAGTAGGGCAAATTATCCAATTATGACAATTCTGGCTTTAGTTTCAAATGGAAGTGCAGTTTATTGTCTGTCTATTGGCTGTTGTAAACATGAAAATGAATGTGAAGGGCATTATAGTAGTTCGTGACGTTGCGACAAATTGCCTTATAGAAAAATCCTTACGTGTGTAACATATATAAAGCAATCCTTGTGAGGAGAGGTTACAACCCCACATCCCTGGCTTAGCCACGGTACTGATTTAGAAGGAAAGTGAATTTGAGTTCCCAACA
Source organism: Pardosa pseudoannulata (assembly GCA_032207245.1). Lineage (NCBI taxonomy): Eukaryota > Metazoa > Arthropoda > Arachnida > Araneae > Lycosidae > Pardosa > Pardosa pseudoannulata. The sequence continues at coordinate 132,511,482 of CM063504.1, forward strand.
TAGTACAATACCAGCAGTTACTGATAGATCTTATATAATATAGCAGATTTATACTAAAGAAATTTTAAATTACATACGACGTGGATTCTTTATTCAATAACGACAGCTTGCTCTCATTTCACGTGTGGTATAAGCCGCGGTAGCTCAGTCGGCAAAATCTACGATCTCATAATTGAAAGGTTGCGGGTTTGGAACCTGGGCCAGCCTAAAATCCACCGTGTTCGTTGACCCTTTAAAGGTCACCAACATAAATAATTTTGAATTTAATTAAATTAGTTTATAAATATTATCTATGAACCTTATAAATGCAAAATGTTTAATTTTTTTTTACTTTCATTAGAGATGTTTGCCTTAGATGATACCATAGAAGGCATTGAACGGGGTTAACTGACAAACCTATCCCCTTAACAGCGTGAACACAATACTTTTTAAAATTTAAATTATATTAGAAGAACAATAAATAAGTGTTCTTAAAAAAGTGTAATAAATAAATAGTTCAACAATTTATAAGTGTTGTTTGGATAGATATTTTTGTTTGGGGTCATAAGTGAAAAAAAAATCGAATTACTAACTTTCTAGGTACACCAAGTATAAATACAAAAAGAAAAATAGATTAAATGCTCCTCATTTTCGTAACAAAATGTCTGATATTTCATTACACCCATGCATCTAGAACTTCTGGCTTAGAGGGCTTGGCCCAGGAAAGTCAGAAAAAGAGCTCCAGTGCGATGTCCAGTGCGATTAAATGCAGAAAAAAGAAAATTAAATTAAATGCAGTACTATCATCTATTGTAAGTTTTAAATGTCAAAAATATAAAAAAAATTGAAAAAAACCATTCATGTTTTTATAAAAATTAGAGAATAAAAGGTTTAACAAGAGGTTTTGCTGTGAAACCACTGTCCGCTAAAGGGTTAAAGGTGACTGAGGCACGTAAAATATGTTCGGAGTCACAATGTCCTCCATGTTCTTAATTAATACCTCTGGGGGTGGCAGGCCAAGTCTGTGGTCTTCTGCTTGGTCCATGCTTCAAACTTACGAGGACCTTCTTGAGCGAAATCATTCTTTCACCTTAATGGTGCTCATTGAAACGAAAGGCGCACCCCTTGGCCTTAATACGAGAGCCTTCAAGCTCAATCGTGCTTGGTTTATCCAAGTGACATGAGAAACAACAAAAACAACAAGTTTGGTTATGTGATCTTTATGGTGAAGTAGCAACCACTGCATTGATAAAGTACTTCGTGGTAAAAAGGGAAAGTACTTAAGTTCACCTACCGTTCAGTGAATCAGTTGCCTTGATTCGAGAACAATGAGAATATGACATAAGTTCGCTTGTTCGAAGCTAAGATTTTTTATAGCGGTGTTTCCTATTTGGTAGTATACTCTTAGATTTTTTTCTTATTATATATCTAGGTTTATAAAGTTGCTCTCCTGGAATCGCCTCCCGTAATTTATCATATGGTACTTTTGGGTAAGTATGATATACCACGGTATTTAATTGCCTCCTGGAATCGCATCCCGTAATTTATTACATGTTACCTTTGGGTAAGTGTGATATACCATGTTATTTAACTCTCTGACTGCTCAATTTGTAAACCGAGATCTCTTTATAAATTCCGCATTTTTTTTTGCATAGTTTAAGTATATATATATATATATATATATATATATATATATATATATATATATATATATATATATATATATATATATATATATATATATATATATATATACATATTCATATACATATACATATATACATATATATATATATATATATATATATATATATATATAGATATATATATATACATATACATATATATATATACATATATATACATATAATATATATACATATACATATATATACATACATATATATATACATATATATATCTATATATATATATATATATACATATATATACATATACATATATGTATGTATGTATGAATGTATGTATATATTGGAGAATTGAAATTAGTTTTTCTAGAAAAGATTTTTTATATTGACTTTTCTCCTGAGAAAATAAGCTTTCAGAAAAACTAATTTCAGATGTTATCACATAAAAAATTTGTTTTATAATAAATTTCAACTGTAACATAGTTAGTTTCCATTTATAACATACTATCTATCATTCTATTATCTAATATAACTATAATATTTCTACTCATATAAATCTATTTATAACCTAATTAAATTTCTAATACTGTGTATAATTTATTCCACTGGTTAAACGCTGAAAAGGCGGAATGTGCTTCTTATAAAGGAAGAAAAACACATGCCCGCGAAAATCGCGGGATGAGCAAATTTTGCTACATTTGAATTTGGGGGTTGTGGCGGAGTTGGGTGTGCTGGGGGGGTTGGGGGTTGGGGGTGGGGGGGGGGGTTGAATATTTGGAGGGTTATGTGGGGTGGGGGAGGTGGTGGTGGGTGGGGCGCAGTTGGTGGGGTTGTGGGTGTTGGTTGGGTTTGGTTTGGGGGTGGGGAATTGGGGGGGGGTTGGTGGGGGGGGGGGGGTTGGGAGGCGGGGGGTGGTTGCTGCTTGGCCCGTGGAAATCGTGGGATAATCAGTTAGAGGGTTAATTCCAAGAATATGCAGGTGTGCTACACAACTATACATAAAATCTACATACATACTGTATGTGTGGTAAAAGTCTAGGATTTCGAAATAATGTTTGCAAATATACGAGACGTGGGATTGTCAGTGAAGGAATGGATGATCAAGTGAACACTAAAATATAATTATTCACTATTTTATGAATAAATGAAACATACATTTCCTAAATAAGAAGAAGAGTTCCCGTTTAAGATGTAAAATGCATTCTCTGTACTAAAAGCCATTTTGGGTCGCCTCGGGGCAACATTTGAACCCTTTTCACTGCCAAGATTTTCTCGATCTAAGACGTCCCCCCTTTTCTTTGGTGTTCCGAGAATCCTGGGGCAATAAAAGGATTCCGCACCCACCAAAGGAAAAATCAAATATGCGTTATTAAATTGTTCAGAGATCTTACCCCCTAAGGGCTCCGGATTTCGATGTCGTAGCGTTTTATCGCTAGCTTACTCAAAACAGCTGTTAAGGAAATGACAAATTTTATTACATTTTCCTCCTTATGTGTCGGATTATTTTATTATTAATGCACTCGTAATCAAAATAGTTGTTGCTAATACATTTGTGTGATGTTCAGATTAAAGATTGTTTTTTTTTAATTTTTGGTAAATGAAAACTTAACAGATTGAATTATTACGGACACAAGGAAACATTAATGTGGTAGAATTATAATACAAATTTACATTTTTTTTTTAAAGAAAATTTTCAGAAATGTCGAACAATGCATGCACACTCATAATCATGTCAAATTTTACAACAGAATGATTATTTTGGTTATCTAAAACTTTCTTTTATATGTATTTTTTTACATTAAAGTAGAGAATTAATTTACACTATTTCACACTAATACTAAAGGTGAATTAAATATGTTTTCTAAAAGCATTATTTCTTTCTAAATGTGTTCAAAATTTCTTTACGTGGTACATTAATGTATATTGTGTATGCCCACACAAATATGTATATGCTAAAAATTAGAGCAAGTAATTCTTATTTCTAATTAAGCCTGTTTTGGAAGTAAAAAGGCCAAATAAATAATTAATTTGTAGAAACATGGAAATTGTTTCAGACCTTTAAGATTAGGTCTTTAATAAGCATTCTAAATTTTCCCCTCCTGCTTGGTAAACTTTAGCCCCTGTGTATAGATTTAAGTTAAAAAATGACTTTTAAACTAAAATAACAATATCTCGGAATCAATTAACGATATCAAAAACTCAGTTCCTTGATTCCTTGAAGATTTGTCATCAAAATTGTTAGACATTCTCTTTAAGATCCAAATAGGTTTGGTTTTTTATGGTATTCATGCTGCTAAAGTAATGACTGAATGATATTTCGGGTAGAGTATTATCATTCATAGTAAATAACATTTATATAATATCACCATAGTAAATAACATTTATATTACTATTGTAACGAATTCTCGTTACATTAAATTCCCAGATACAGACTTATCTACGACCGTGAGAAAAATGGCATAAAGTGGAAATAGTGAACGGGCCTTTTGTCAGCATTTCAACTGAGCTCATCTTTACCTAGTGAAAGGACGTTGTTTCGCGCAGAATAGGATGCTGAATAGAGGATTGTTAACACCAAGGACCATCTCAATCATTCTGTCTGAGAAATTCATTAGGATGCTGGCGAAGTGTTTCCAGTGTTAGTTTCAATGGCATTCCGAAGAAAGAGTCTCACACGACAGAAATCCTCTACATTGTAAGGGAAGCAGCAATACTTTCCTACCTTGTTCTCCAAAGGTTTGTCCAGAGACATCGATTAATGATCTGCGAGATTGCTCCCGATTACTGCAAACTTCCCTTGGAACCAGGCTTGCACCTGTCCGGCTAGAGTTCTACAAGCGGTTTCCTCACCACGTCATCAACCAGATGTCCGATCAGCTGAGATGAAAATTTGCGGTCAGACGACGATATAAAAAGACCAGAGTTCATGGCTTACTAGAATTTTTGACCGATCGAGTCTCCTGTGAACTCATCGGCCGAGAGCGTCGAGGCGAGCGACTGAGAGTGTCCTCCCTCCCCCTTTTTATCTCCAAACGATTAGGAAGCTGATTCCTGTAACGATCATCATTTTCATTTGTAGATATTCATCGTTTTCATCTGTCCTCATCATAACTTCAACATTGATTTTCTAATAAAGATCTTTAGTCTGTAGGCCTCCGCTATCCTTTTTCGATCTCAATTAGAGAACAAAAAGCTACACTATTCTAAATAAAAATTAGATGATGAATGCTGTACCTTCAAGCCACTATGGCCTTTGTTACTCATAAACCCTTGACAAGGGGGGGGGTGACTGTGGATCGAAATGGAAGCTATAACTTATTTGTTTTGCGAAGGATCAGCATCATAACAAACTCCTTAGCATTGGTCAACCTCTAGATTTTGCAACGGAATCTGTTAAACTTGACTGCATAAATCTTGATCCTTCTTATTGAAGCTCTAATATGTAATGTTGCCATAAAATACATACTGAAGATATTATTAAACAAATGTAGATGTCATCTTTACTTCTTTTAAGAAAATAGATAGATTTATTCCTTTTGCTTTCTGTTTGTGCTTTTCGTTTTTTTTTTGTTTGTTTGTTTGTTTGTTTCTCGGAAGCTTGAAAATACACTATTTTGTTCTGCAATGTTCAAGTAAAATCTACTAATGAAAATGTAACTTATGTAGCCCATATTTATGACTTTCTTTGGATATTTAACTGTAAACAGTTTGCTGTAACCAGATTTTTCTGTTTGTTACTTATTAGTAAAAATGGGCATAAAGTTTTTAAATGGATATATAGTCAGCTTTATACCACTCTCAAATATTGTGAGAAAGGCTTTTATGGATACAAGTAGCTTATTTTTGTATTCGTTTATAATTTACTTTATTTTTTTAAATGTATATATAGTCAACTTTATGCCATTCTCAAAACTTGTGCCAAAAGCTTTTCTGGATGCAAGTAGCTTATTTTTGTAGTAGTTTTACAACTGTAGCTTACTTTTTTAAATGTATATACAGTCAAATTTATACCATTCTCAAAAATTGTGACAAATCCTTTTGTGGATGCAAGTAGCTTATTTTTGTGGTAGTTTTACAACTGCAGTTTATTTTTTAATTGTATATACATTCAAATTTAGGACATCCTCAAAGGTTGAAACAAAGAAAATTGTGTACAATTCATACTCATATCGTCAAGTATCATAAAGCAAACGACTTATTTTCTATTCCACATTGATTTTTATAAGGTTTGCAATAAAATTTGTCTTTGTAATAAGAATGTATTATTTTTAAAAATATTTTATGGAAACTGCTGATCATAGTTATTAAAATTCACGCGTGTTTGATATTTTAAAATTTCTCCAAGAAAATTCTTTTTCAATTAAAGCTCAACGTAGTCGATTGGTAACAAATCATTTTTATATCGTAAACTACACTTAAGGTAACCAATCACGTTCAAATAGCGGTTTTAGTGAAAAATATCGAAAAAAAATTTTATTCATTTATTTTAAAGAGCAGTCCTTTAGCTTTCGAAAACATTTTTCAACTTGTTTCTTAAATCATTAGAAGTCATGATACAGCTGTTTAATCATCATCGGAAGTGAGCAGTTAAAGGGCTTGACTTTGAGTGTTAGCGTGATAAACGTCGTAAATAGAGTATAACTTCTAAATAAATTTAAAAAAAAAATACTCCAGCATATTTCTGAATGTTTATCAAATTACAAAACACTTAATGATTTTATCCAATAAAATCTTAACATTGAATTTCTGAAAAACTTTGAGTTTTGCTACACCCCCACACCTCAACAGTCATAACTGCAAAACTAATTTTTAGAATTTAATTACAATTTAACTGTATGTTTTAAAGGGTGATATGAATGCATTGAACCTCAGGATTATAAATATATTTATTTTGAGATGAGTTATGGGCATTTATGTCAGAAACTTCATTATTTTTTTTCTGGAATTTTTGCGCCGAACGATGGCCGAATGGTAGAGCGCTGCTCTTTGGAACCGGAGTTCACGGGTTCGAATCCCGCTGCTGTGTGGATGTTTGTAGCCGTTCGGATTTGGCTTTAAACTGTAGGTCCCGGTCTCATTAGACCTCGTGTGCAAAACAGTAGACCGTAGCGCTCCCAACCAAACCAAATCATCTGAAATTTTTGCTCTAAATTACTTGATTAGCTCTAACTCATTTATACATTAAAATATCATCATTCTGGAGGTACAATGCATACATAATGGATATATGTCTGCATTTATCCAAGTAAAAGGGATATGTTTTGCTTATTTTTTTAGTTAGGAATGTTGGCGTAAAGTCCAAAAATTCTTGTTTTTTTCTCTATTTTTGCAATTTTTTAAGACAATATAAATGTATTTATGTTTATTTTCATATTTTACTATGTTTTATGAACCTATTACTGCAATAACTTAAAAAATATTTCCATAAAAACCGTATGTAAAACTTTTTACTCGAACGTGGTCGGTTACCATAAAATATGATTGTATAAGTATTTTCCCCATTATTCATGTAAGAAATGAAAGCAAAAAAAAATTTTATTAGTTTTTTAAAAAATAGGGCATTTAAGTGATAAAACGAAACTATTTCAACTTTTTTCGTAAAGTTAACAGTCCAATACTTTATAAGAAAATTTTCGAGATTATTACCTCTTTTCTCCTTCATCCATTGAGATATCTTGGAACATTCCAGAATTTGCTTTCACAAATAATTCTTTCCTAAAGAAACTGGAAATATTATATTCTCCAACTTTACTCTGTAATAGATTTCTGGGTACTCTATAAAATATTTAGAAATGTTTTCCATTAGTTTTCCGAGGTGATTTTTCAAATGTTGGAAGAAAAAAAATATATACTACAGATACATCTTGCATGAAAATGACGTTTGTATTTTCATTTAGCTTACGAACTGAATTTTCTCTACCAATATAGGTAGATTTTTAAGTAATTCCAATCAATACAGTATCATTTGTAACATTAATTTACAAGACATATAAACAAATGAAAATATATATACTAAATACCAAACATTAGACTATTTTACTATTTATCTTTTTCTCTGTTTTTTTTTTTTTTTTTTTTTTTTTTTTGAACGGCTGCGGTCTATTGTTTTTTACTACACGAGGGTTAATCCCTTTTCTGTGACGCCTGAACCGAGTTCGGGTAACGGAAATGAGCCAGTTTTGGAATGCCCGACCTGAGTTCGGCCAATAAAAAACAAGGTTACAAGACATATAAACAAATGAAAATTTATATAATAAATACCAAAAATTAGACTGTTTTACTATTTTTCTTTTTTTTTTTTTTTTGTTTGAACCGCTACGGCCTACTGTTTTTTACTACACAAGGGTTAATCCCTTTTCTGTGACGCCTGAACCGAGGTCGGGCAACGGAAATGAGCCAGTTTTGGAATGCCCGACCTGAGTTCGGGCAAGAAAAAACAAGGTTAAAAGACATAAACAAATAAAAATGCATATAATAAATACCAAAAATTAGACTGTTTTACTATTTTTCTTTTTCTCTTTTGTTTGAACCGCTACGGTCTACTGTTTTTTACTACACGAGGGTTAATGCCTTTTCTGTGACGCTTGAACCGAGTTCGGGCAACGAAAATGAGCCAGTTTTGGAATGCCTGACTTGAGTTCGGCCAATAAAAAACAAGGTTACAAGACATATAAACAAATGAAAATGTATATACTAAATACCAAACATTAAGACTGTTTTACAATTTCCTTTTTCTCTCTTTTTTTTTTAAACCGCTATGGTCTACTGTTTTTTACTACACGAGGGTTAATCCCTTTTCTGTGACGCCTGAACCGAGTTCGGGTAATGGAAATGAGCCAGTTTTGGAATGAACGACCTGAGTTCGGCCAATAAAAAACAAGGTTACAAGACATATAACCAAATGAAAATTCATATAATAAATACCAAAAATTAGACTGTTTTACTATTTTTCTTTTTTTCTTTTGTTTAAACCGCTACGGCCTACTGTTTTTTATTACACAAGGGTTAATCCCTTTTCTGTGACGCCTGAACCGAGGTCGGGCAACGGAAATGAGCCAGTTTTGGAATGCCCGACCTGAGTTCGGGCAAGAAAAAACAAGGTTAAAAGACATAAACAAATAAAAATGCATATAATAAATACCAAAAATTAGACTGTTTTACTATTTTTCTTTTTTTCTTTTGTTTGAACCGCTACGGTCTACTGTTTTTTACTACACGAGGGTTAATGCCTTTTCTGTGAGGCCTGAACCGAGTTCAGGAAGCGAAAATGGACCAGTTTTGGAATGCCTGACTTGAGTTCGGCCAAGAAAAAACAAGGTTACAAGACATATAAACAAATGAAAATGTATATACTAAATACCAAACATTAGACTGTTTTACAATTTCCTTTTTCTCTCTCTCTCTTTTTTTTTTTTTTTTTTTTTTTTTAAACCGCTATGGTCTACTGTTTTTTACTACACGAGGGTTAATCCCTTTTCTGTGACGCCTTAACCGAGTTCGGGCAGCGGAAATGGGCCAGTTTTGGAATGCCCGACCTGAGTTCGGGCAAGAAAAAATAAGGTTACAAGACATATAAACAAATAAAAATGTATATACTAAACACCAAATATTAGACTGTTTTAATACTTTTCTTTTCTCTTTTGTTTGAACCGCTACGGTCTGCTGTTCTACTACACGAGTGCTAATCACTTTTCTGTGACACCTCAATGGAGTTCGGGCAACGCAAATGTACCAGTTTTGGAATACCCTACCTGAGTTCGGGCAAGAGAAAAAACGGTATTTCAATTCCGTGAAACCTGAAATCGGTTCGTCCAATGCATAATATTTAATTTGCCATTGCCCAAGAAGACAATTTCACGCAGCATTGCACATCTCAACTTATGACGATTCTGATTTTGATTTCAAAAGGGCGATCGAAAGGGCAGCTTATTGGTTGCCTATTAGCTACCGTAAAAAAGAAATGGCTGTATGCATCTTCACATACAGCCGGATTAGCAGTTAAGTTTCTTAAACAAAAACAAATTAAAGTGATAGAACATCCGCCGTATTCACCTTATCCAGTTCTGTGTGACTTTTGGTTATTCTTTAATCAAAAAAAGAACTTACGTGGGCATCGATTTCATTCAGAAGAAGAGATTGATGGGGCTATAAATGCATTTTCATCTAATACAAGAAATGAATGGCTTGAGGCATTTAATCTGTGGAAAATTCGTCTACAAAAGTGCACTGTTCTAGAGAAGCCTACTTTAAACACACCTAAAATTTTGTAAGTATAACTTTAAAAACTTAGTTGTATCTCAAAAATTTCAGAGTGACCCTCGTAAAGATGCTATCCTGTGAAAAGTTCGGCAGTTTCGCACCATTTGTCGCTATTTCTCGAATACTGTAAAGGATTTGACAAATTCAAAGTAATCTGAGGGACACGGAATTCATGACAGTTGATATTAACAATAATATTGTTATATTAGTTTATTATATTTATCCAGAAAATTATGTCATTCGATTTATTTTGCTGTAATATGAGCAAAAATTACTGTAATCCATTAACATTTCCAATATATGTGCAAATATTGAAAATAATAGTTATTTCGTGTAAAATTTTGTTTTGTTTTTTCAAAAATAATCTATTTCTAATATTTTGAGAGACGATAACAAATAAAATTAAGGAAAATATTCTCCATTTTTGGCAAGTTTTTTCCAAATATATTCCAGAGGCTAGAGGTTAATAAGACAGGGATATACTGCTTAAAGCCAATGCCGAGCGACTACAAATATCCATGCCATAGTGGAAGCTACGAAACACCGAAAAACAGCGCGCAACCCATTGGGCCTTTTTCCTTTTTTTAATTACTCACAAATAAGAATGGCCCTGATAGGTAAGACGTTTTCATTTTTTACTAAAGATCATAGGTTGTAATCCCATTGGATCCATGAATATTCGTAGTTGTTCAAAATACACCTTAAGCCGTTTGGATTTAAGTATTTGTGTTTCAAAACATTATACGTTAATCTATAAATGAGACAAAACTAAATTTGAACTTTAGACTTTACAGCAATCAATGCGTACGCGTTAAAAGCAATGGATCCAGCTAACGATTATCTTATGGGATGAAAAAACAATGTGTAAGGTTGATTTCGAATAGCAAACGAAAACGTCTAAAACTTTTGGCTAAAACGTACGTGAAATAGGAGAATAATCGTCCCTACGTAGACGTGCGTGAGTTTGCATCTGTACAATTTACAGAGTGACTATAGTACTTATGTGTAAGGAATGGTTTATTTATGCTAATATATAGTCTATATAATGTACAAAAACTTTTAAGTTATAATTTGAAATTTTCATTGCTTTCAAAATATTTAAATACTTATTATATACGTTTATTTTTTAAGTATTAATGATGTATAAAACTGTTCATTTCAAATATTGAAGTGTATCATTTTTGGAAAAATACACTTTTATACTGTATTAACATTTAATTATGCTGTACAGTAAAAAAGAAAAATTTGTGGCTCCGTTACTTTACGTGTTACCTTACGTGTTTTGCGTGTTTGTAGCCATTCGGAATTGACTTTAAGCATTACGTTTCGGTGTCTTTAGCCCTCATTTTACAAAAGCAATAAGTAGACAGTAGAGTTCCAAACCAAACCAAACCTCACCAAAAAAGTTGACCTTATGTATTAAGTAATCAATTATTCTTTATCACTTCTTTTGATTGTCCGATTAGGTAAAAGTTGGATGAAGACTGTATAAAGAATTCGGTATTAAAAAAACATTTTGTCATTTAAGATAATTTCTCTTTTGAGTTATCATTGTTTGGAATTGGTCCCGATATATAAATTCTGATATCTCCTGCAGCAAAATTCTAAATAATGGCACTTAAACCAAAAAGTGTTATTTTATTGTCACACACCGAAAGACAGACTCTCTTTCTCATACACATATATACAGGCACACATTCTTAGAATTCCAAAATGCTTTTTTAACTGAAATATATATTACCACTGTTGCTTACGAATGACGAATCAATTTTTCAACTTTTACGAAGCATACTTTGTAAACTAGAACTTAAAAAATTAAACATGTTGGCTAAGATGAATCCTTAAAAACCATCGAGTCGGTTTGGAATGAAAGAATTTATTCTTTTCCCTCAGGTTCTGATATTTTATAAATTTTTCGAGAGTGTTACTTTCCTTTTTTTTCAGTCAGTGAGATTTCTCGAGCTGTGTTCTAGTTTGCTTTCGCAAATAATTTTGTAATAAAGAAATTGGAAATATTATACGCTTCAGCTGGTACTCTGCAAAAGATTTCTGGGAATTTTATAAAGGATTTAGAAGCGGAGAAGGTTTTAAGTACTTATTCGAAGTAAGATTAAAATGGTCGCTGAAAAATTAAATCCTACAAATTCAGCAGACATGAAAATCTTGCTTTTCTTTAAATTCAGCTTGGGAACTGCTTTTTGCTTTCATTGTGTATGAAGTTAAATTACTGTTCACTAATATTAAAATTACTATGACTGTAACACTAATAAGAAAGTATGTTTACAAATAAAACAAAGTACTGACTAAATTCCAAACTCAAGACTGTTTGAGGTAACCAAACAAATGTTTTTAAATGTTGACTTGACAATCCAAGGTTTTAAGATTTTCCTTTATTGTGACCGAGGACCCTAGGTCATTTTGGGTGTAGGTGCAAGACCGATAAACCGAAACCGATTTTGGGGCAAACAGATTATTTTTCAGGTATGGATCATTTTGTTTCTATAAATGGGCCTGCGTTACAGAATACTTGATATAAAAAGACGGGGAATGCTTGATGGGGTACATATGGCCTACATTGGAGTTTTAAGGTATGTTCTGAATATGCAGTTGGTTTGGTTTGGCACTATGGTCTACTTTTTGCAACACGAGTCTAATGAGACCGGGAACTGCTGCTTAACACACTGTATGCGAGACAAGTACTAATACGTTTTCTGAAGATTGATACTTCAACTCGGGACATGCACTAGTACGTTTTCTTACGATTGATACTAGAGCGCCGGTCACGTATTAGTACGGATTAGTGTAACAACATGCTTTGTTTGTGGGTACAAAAATAACGGTATATACTGGAAAACGAAGCCGAATGTTCTTGTCTGCTATATAGATTCTGGAAAATTTTAGACGAATAAAAACTAGTTTTTACATTAGTCGATGCGGAACCCCAGAACGGGAAAAAATTAAAACTATATACTACTATTTCTATTTTTTTTCATATTATAAATTTATCCACTAAAAAATATATTTTTGTTTACAAAAATCTTATGGTTGTTATTTATATATTTCTATTTATATATTTGTTTATATATTACAATATAAAATACGAAAAGTTGGTTAAAAAATTAAATATTTTGTGATCTATTGATATTTAACTGAATAACTAAATTTACGTGAAAAATACCCTTTCCCGGTACAATTTCGCTGCGAAATGTAACCATCCACAATGTGTTAAAGCCGCTTCCGAATGGCTACGAAAAACCATGCCAGCAGCGGAGTCCAGTGACGAGGAGCAGTGCTTTATCTCGGCTTACGGCTGTTTGTACGAAAAAATAAACTTGAAAAATCCAATTTGACCATCCCTAAATGCAATTTGACTAGGCAAAACCCACCCACTTATTAATGTCGCAAGTCACTTCAGCCCTCGTCAAAATTAGTCTTAGGAGACTATTTTTTTTTTATTTATTCAAACAAGTTGACAGTCGGAATTTCTTCATCTTACCTTTTTGTCATAGTTTATACTACTTTGTTTTGTCTTAACATAACACACTTTTCTTTAATTAAAAATTTGTATTTTCTATGATACCTGAGCCCATAATGGAGATATACATAGTGTTTTTACATTATGGGTCAAACCGCGGTACCTCAGTCAGACAACAATCTTGTAACTGAGAGATTGCGGGTTGGGAACCCGAGCCGGCCTAAGATCAGAGGTGTTCGTTAAGGGTGACTGGGACTAAAATAGGTTCGTGGTCACAATGTCCTCTAAGCTATCAATTAATACCTCTGGGGGTGGCAGGCCAAGTCTCTGGGTCTTCTGCTTGGTCCCTCCTTCAAAATTTCGAGGACCTACTTGAGAGAAGTCGTTCTTTCACCTTAGTGGTGCTCATTAAAACGAAAGGCTCAAATAACCTTAATACGAGAGCCTGCAGGGTCAATTGTGCTTGGTTTATCCAAGTGGCATGAGAAACAACAACAACACGTTTTGTTATGTGCTCTTTGCATATATGGTGAATTATCAACCACTGCATTGATCAAGTAACTCGTGATAAAAAGGGAAAATACTTAAGTTAGATCAATCGTGCTTGTTTGTCCAAGTGGCACAAGAAACAACAACAACATTATGGGTCTATTACACGATAACTACTTTGAGATACGGTACGTACAAAGAAACTTCAAATTTGGAACTTAAATCCACTTTAACTATCTTTGAATGCAATTTGACTAGTTTCCTTGAGATGTCTATATGTATGTATGTGTGTCGCATAATTCGAAAACGATTAACCACAGAATGTTGAATTTTTATATTTAGGACTGTTGTAACACTTAGATGTGTACCTTTATTTTTTACCTTAATTTGCACTCTATATAAGGACAAATCTCAATATAACTGATGTTAACGATTCCGGTCACCGAATTCAACAATGAAATTAAACAAAAGAAAAATTACGTAACTATTGATATCTATTGAAATTATATTAGTCAGCAATTCACTGTTTCTCTTAGAACTGATGAAATCAGTAAGCTAAATTATTAACTTATTAGCATGTCATATCAGTACAATGCTCTAAAGCTGTGAATTAAGCATTATTGTAATAGTGAACATTTTGGATTTCTAACGAAATATCTATTTATTGAAAAATCTCAATGTAACGGATATTTTTACTGCCATTCGCCACCAGATGGCAATACTTTAGCTCTTCTGCGACAACACAACGTTCTTAAGAAACGAAACTATCTTTGAACATTTAACATGAATGCTGAAATAACAGTTTAGAGGATGCATCATATTGTCAAAGCAAGAAAAATGTGTACAATTTAGTAAGTGTACAAGGAAGTCATGTGATATCCGCTTAAGATTTATATTCTCAATAAAGCGTAGATATGAGTAATGTTCAAAAACGTTTTTTCAAACTAAATAATGTTTAAAACGTCATTAATCCCTAATAATATAGAGTCAAACTTTAACAATCCTTATTCTTTAAGTGTGCTTTGCAAACTAAAAAGTAAAAAAAAAAGTTTCTTATGTATCAATCTGCAAAACCCATTGAGTACATTTGAAACGAAAATATCTCTCTTTTACCCTCAAGTTGATGTTCCAATATTTTATAAAATTTTCAAGATTATAACCATTTTTTTCTTCATACAGTGATGTGTCTCGAGTAGCTTTCTAGTTTGTTTTCGCAAATAATTCTGTTCTAAAGAAAATGGAAATATTATATTTTTCCGCTGATAGTCTGCTATAAATTTCGTGATATTCAATAAACGATTTAGATATAGATAAATGTTTCGAGTGGCTTTTTGGATTGAGTTTTGAAATGATTGCAGAAAAAAGTAACTACTACAGATTCTGTATATATGAAATAAAAACGTGTTTCAATTTTTCTTCCAGACTGAAATTTTCTACCTTATATAGATGAAGTTTAATCAGTACTCTAAAATATAAATAATTCCGTGTAATACTATAAAACCTTATTTTCTACATTTTTTACTGTAGTCTCACTCTATATAAGGAAAAATTTCAATATAACACGTTAACGATTCTGGTCGCAGAATTCAACAATGCAATATAACAAAAGAAAAATTATCTATCTATTGATATCTATTGAAATTATATTAGTCAGCAATTCACTGTTTCTGTTAGAACTGATGAAATCAGTAAGCTAACTTAGGGCCATGTTATATTAGTACAATTCTCTAAAGCCATGAAGTAACAATTATTGTAATAGTGAAAATTTTCGATTTCTAACGAAATATCTATTTAATGAAAAATCTCAATGTAATGGATATTGTTGCTGCCATTCGCCACCAGATGGCAATACTTGAGCTCTTCTGAGACAACACAACGGCTTAAAAAACAGATATCTTTGAACATTTAAAAGGAATTCGCAAATACCAGTTTTGATAACGCTTCATATAATCAAAGCAAGAGAAATGTGTACAATTTAGTAAGTGTACAAGAAAGTCATATGGTATCCGCCTAAGATTTATTTTTTCAATGAATCGTAGATACGAGTAATGTTCAAAAACGTTTTTTCAAACTAATAAATGGTTAAAACGTCACTAATCATTAAAATATCGTGTCAAATTTTTAACAATCCTTATTCTTTAAGTATGCTTCGCAAACTAGAAAGTAAAAAAAAAAAGTTTTTTATGTATCAATCTGCAAAAACCTTTCAGTACATTTGAAACGAAAATATCTCTCCTTTGCCTTTAAGTTGATGGTCCAATATTTTATAAAATTTTCCCGATAACCATTTTTTCCTCCATACAGTGATGTGTCTCGAGTAGCTTTCTAGTTTGTTTTCGCAAATAATTCTGTTCTAAAGAAATTGGAAATATTATATTTTTCCGCTGATAGTCTGCTATAGATTTCGTGGTGTCCCATAAAAATTTAGATATGGAGAAATGTTTCGAATGGCTTTTTGGAATGAGTTTTGAAAAAGATTGCAGAAAAAAATAACTACTATAGATTCTGTATATATGAAATAAAAACGTGTTTCAATTTTTCTTGCAGACTGAAATTTTTTACCGATATAGATGAAGTTTAATCAGTACTCTAAAATATAATTAGTTCCGTGTAATACTATAAACCCTGAATTTTCTACATTTTTGACTGTAATCTCACTCTATATAAGAAAAAATTTCAATATAACAGATTTTAACGATTTCCGTTCGCCGAATTCAACGATCGAATAAAACGAAAGATTGGTTGGTTTTGAGTGCTATGGTCTACTTTTTGCAACACGAGGGCGAATGAAACCGGGACCTACTGCTTAAAGCCGATTCCGAACGGCTACGAACATCCATGCCATAGTGGGATTCGAACCCACGAACTCCGGTTCCGAAGGCTAGCACCCTAACCATTCGGCCATTGTTCGGCTATAAAACGAAAGAAAAATTATCTATCTATTGATAGCTATTGAAATTATATTAGTCAGCAATTCACTGTTCCTGTTAGAACTGATGAAATCAATAAGCCAACTTGGGGCCATGACATATTAGTACAATTCTCTAAAGCAAGGAAGTAAGCATTATTGTAATAGTGAAAATTTCCAATTTCTAACGAAATATCTATTTATTGAAAAATCTCAATGTAATGGATATTGTTGCTGCCATTCGCCACCAGATGGCAATACTTGAGCTCTTCTGAGACAACACAACGATGTTAAGAAACGAAACTGTCTTTGAACATTTAAAAGGAATGCGCAAATAATAGTTTTGATGACACATCATATAATCAAAGTTGTCAAAAATCTTTACAATTTAGTAAGTGTACAAAGTCATGTGGCATCCGTTTAAGATTTATTTACTCAATGAAGCGTAGATACTAATAATTTTTCTAACGAAATATCTGCTTATTGAAAAATCTCAATGTAACAGATATTGTTGCTGCCATTCGCCACCAGATGGCAATACTTGAGCTCTTCTGCTACAACACAACGATGTTAAGAAACGAAACTATCTTCGACATTTAAAAAGAATGTTCAAATAACAGTTTTGATTACGCATCAAAAATCAAAGAAAGAAAAATGCGTACAGTTTAGTAAGTGTACAAGGAAGTCATGTGGTATAAGCTGAAGACTTATTTTGTCAATGAGGAGTAGATACGAGTAATGTTCAAAAACATTTTTTCAAACTAAAAAATGGTTATAACGTCACTAATCATTAAAATATCGTGTCAAATTTTTAACAATCCTTATTCTTTGTGTTTGCTTCACAAACTAGAAAGTAAAAAAAACTTTCTTATGTATCAATCTGCAAAAACCATTCAGTACATTTGAAACGAAAATATCTCTCCTTTACCCTCAAGTTAGTGGTCCAATATTTTATAAAATTTTCCTGATTATAACTATTTTTTCCTCCATACAGTGATGTAGCTTTCTAGTTTGTTTTCGAAAATAATTCTGTTCTAAAGAAAGAAGAAATATTATATTTTTCCGCTGATAGTCTGCTATAGATTTCGTGGTATTAGATAAAAGATTTAGATATGGAGAAATGTTTCGAGTGGCTTTTTGGAATGAGTTTTGAAATGGTTGCAGAAAAAAATAACTACTACAGATTCTGTATATATGAAATAAAAACTTGTTTCAATTTTTCTTGCAGACTGAAATTTTCTAAGGATATAGATAGAGTTTAATCACCACAGTAAAATATAATTAGTTCCGTGTAATACTATAAAACCTGTATTTTCTACATTTTTGACTGTAATCTCACTCTATATAAGGAAAAATTTCAATAAAACTGATGTTAAAGTTTCTGGTCACTGAATTCAACAATGCAATATAACAAAAGAAAAATTATCTATCTATTGATATCTATTCAAATTATATTAGTCAGCAATTCACTGTTTCTATTAAAACTTATGAAATCAGTAAGCTAACTTAGGGCTATATCATATTATTAGAATTTTCGAAAGCCAAGAAGTAAGTATTATTGTAATAGTGAACATTTCCTAGTTTTAACGAAATATCTATTTATTGAAAAATCTTAATGGATATTGTTGCTGCCATTGGCCACCAGACGGCAATACTTGAGCTCTTCCGAGACAACAGAACTATCTTAAGAAGTGAAACTGTCTTTGAACATTTAACATGAATGCGCAAATAACAGTTTTTAAGACGCATCATATAATCAAAGCGGTCAAAAATGTGTACAATTTAGTAAGTGTACAAAGTCATGTGGTATCCGCTTAAGATTTAATTATTCAATGAAGCGTAGATACGAGTAATGTTCAAATACGTTTTTCCAAACTAAATAATGTTTAAAACGTCATTAATCCTTAATAGAATAATATAGAGTCAAATTTTTAACAATCCTTATTCTTTAAGTGTGCTTCACAATCTAGAAAGTAAAAAAAGTTTCTTATGTATCAATTTGCAAAAACCATTGAGTACATTTGAAAAGAAAATATCTCTCCTTTGCCTTTAAGTTGATGGTCCAATATTTTATAAAATTTTCAACATTATAACCATTTTTTTCTTCATACAGTGATGTGTCTCGAGTAGCTTTCTAGTTTGTTTTCGCAAATAATTCTGTTCTAAAGAAATTGGAAATATTATATTTTTCCGCTGATAGTCTGCTATAGATTTCGTGGTGTTCCATAAAAGATTTAGATATGGAGAAATGTTTCGAGTGGCTTTTTGGAATGAGTTTTGAAATGATTGCTGAAAAAATAACTACTACAGATTCTGCATATATGAAATAAAAACTTGTTTCAATTTTTCTTGCAGACTGAAATTTTCTACCGATATAGATGAAGTTTAATCACTACTCTAAATATAATTAGTTCCATGTAATACTGTAAAACCTGTATTTTTTACAAGACATATAAACAGTATTAAAATTTTTCTAGTTATTAAAATCGAGAATGTTTTACTATTTGATTTATCGAGAGCTTAATCGAAAGAATAGTACATTTTCCAAATAAGGATGGTTGGAACTTGTGCCACCCAATAAGGATAGTTGGAACTAGTACCGCCAAATAAGGATGGTTGGAAAATGAAGAGTATTTTCTTCCATACTGAAGTTCATAGGTTAGAATCCCAATAGAGGTTTGAAAACTTTCAAAATCGGCTGTAAACAGTGGGTTCAGTTTTTGTTTTTGTGACGTCAGCACACGGGCAATAGTGTTATGTAGTTATATAATGAATACTGACTTATACGTAATTTAGCTTGGTGACTTGAAATTCTCTAGGACGTTTATTAGAATTTAAAGGAGTGATTAAGAATTTTCCTAAATGACAGGAAAGGATATAATTAAGGTATATAGAATCATCAAAAATTACTATATATATATATATATATATATATATATATATATATATATATGTATATATATATATATACAGTCTGTTCCATAAGAGCGTGTCATCTATTTCTCTGAAAATACAAACGAATTAGTTAAAAATACATTTGTACCGTGTAGTATACATATTAAACTGAAATGCATTTCACCTAATAAGTTGTCCAGTCCCCATTATTATCGATTATGCAAGAATCCCTTTATCATTCGATTTTGACGTTGAGCGGCGTTTACCCCGTTCCGGTAGGTCGTCAACATTTTGTACCACTTTATAACGTGCTACCCACTTCTTGACGAACGACTCCGACTTTCTCATGTACCGGGCTGCAGCTGCACAAGACATTTTTTGTCCTTTTGGATGGTTACACAGAACACACTGCCTCAAAACGGCTCGCATACGCGGCACTCATTTTGGAATTGTTGATTTAAACACAGCAAAACAAATCGAATAAAGAATATAACCATAAATCATTCTTCTCTAATGTTTGAAGAACACTTGCAATTAAGCCGGTATCTGCGCGATATCTATTGACGAACTTATGAACTACACTTTCTTATGGAACACACTGTATGTATAACTTTTTGGACAAAAAATGAAAAGTTATAGTCTCCATCAAAACAAACTGAACCAAGAACAACTTAAAATCTCGTGCATGAAGATTTTTGAAATGATAATGTAACATCCTACTTTTAAATAACGAAAATAATTTTACAAATATAACACCACATCATTATGCGGCATTTTGGAAGTGTATTTCAAAGCAATTCACAACCAGTCCAATGAAGTTGTTCTTATGTACTAAGTAGCCACATGTACTAAAGTATCGTATCCCATCGACAGATTAGCCATAAAATTGGATAAAAACTGGATACAAAATTTGCAATTAATCACCACGTTAAATTTCCTCTATCTTAGCGTTTCATTTGTTTGTTTTTGGATCTGAACAGAAAGACACATAGTGCACTATTTATCAAGAACGGAGATCCTGTGCAAAATTGAAAATAGAGACTCAAATAACCTTACAAAGGCAATATAACAACACTTTTTGGAGAATTGTGTAGATTTATAATGTCTAGTTTTTTAATTTCCGTACTAAAAAATATTTAATGATAAATACATTTCTGAGAATCAGGGCATCAAATATATAATTTTTCAAGAAAATATATCCTCTCTAAAGTCGTTAAAACACACATTTCTAGCGTACTAACATAAATGAAATAACCTACGAAGACTGACTGAAAAATAATATGTATCAGCATAATAAAATTTTTATTGATTGATTATTTTCTTACGACTTATACTTTTATTTCTTAATTATATATATATATATATATATATATATATATATATATATATATATATATGTCAGGTCTAAAAAGGGATGGTTGGAAAATTAAGAGAGTCGTGAACAATTTAAAAGGGAACTCTTTCGTAATAACAAAATAAATGAAAAAATACCTCGCGTAAGCTTTTTAGGATCATCCGGTCAAACGGAAGCATATTGGAAGCATGTGATGAGCATGCAAACCGAAAAGAGACAGCTTGCGCGTAGACGTAGAGCTGTCAACATACTCCACGCTTAGCTCCGCCACGGATAAATGAAAATGGCGCAAGTGACGCCTTGAAAAGGAAACTATACTATAAAGAGATGATTTACCAAGAAAGACTGATTCTTCAATTCACCTTACCGCTGGATACGACATATATATATAATCAATATTAATTATAAATTCTTTATAAATATTACAGCTAATTTATTTATTTATTATAATTGTATAATATTACAATTATTTATTATTTTTTTACATTATTTTTTATTTTCTTAATTATAATTATATAACATAAATTAAGGAAGCCACGCAAGTCAGTCGGCTAAAGTAGTGATCTCGTAATTGAAGACTGCGGCATCAAAGCTCCACCTGTCAAATAGGCACAGTCAAACAGGCTCAAGTTCATTAATGTCAGCTGGGGCATGTACAATAGTTTCATGGTCATAATACCCTCCCAGTTTTCAGGTGACAGCTCAAGCCTGTGGGTTTTCTGCTTGGTTCCTGCTTTTCAATTACGAGAACTCATTCTTAAAAGTGTAACCTCTCGAGGTAACAGAAATCGTCTCTGAATGAGAAAAAAGATTCCTAAATGGAAACGACACCAACCAACCAACAAACATCACTAAAACCTAATATTCCTGTTATGATTCTAGTCCCAATATATTTTCATTCACTAGTCCAGGTAATGAAGGAAGATTTAAATCGCTTTAATTAAGAGAAGGACCTGTGTCTGTACATCAGGTAGTGAGAATGCAAAACTAAATTTAACCCCTTGCTTCTGACGCCCGACTCAGTTCGGGTAACGCAAATGCGCAAATTTTGGAATGTTTGAATTTTGGCAGGAACCTGAATTTTGGCAAGAAAAGAAACAACAACATTTCAATTTTGTTATTCGAACTGAGTTCTTCCAATGCATATTTAATTTGCCATTTTCTCCAATAGATAGAGATACTTTCCCGCTAAAACATCAGCAGTGTTGAGTCATTTGTCGCTGTTTCTCGGATACTGTAAGGGCTGGTCTCACCAAAGTTCACGTTTAACCGCGATTAACACTTGGTGCCAACCAAAGGTGAGACCCAATTCTCTGTTTAAACAGAGATTAATCGCGGTTAGCCGTTAAACGACTTTGGTGAGACCGGCCCTAAAGGATTTGTGAAATTCAAAGGAATCTGAGGGTCATGGAATTCATGACAGTTGATATACATAATAGCATCGTTATATTAGTTTATTATATTTATCCAGAAATTTATATCATTTGATTTATTTCGCTGTCATTTCAGAAAAAATAACTGCAATACATTAACATTTTCCATACATGTGAAAACATTGAAAGTAGTAGTTATTTCGATTAATTTTTTTTACAAAAATAGTCTTTTTCTAACATTTTGATGATAATAACGAAAGCAATTTTACACGTTTAGACGTTTTTATCATATTTTCCACGGGCAAGGGGTTAATACTGCTTTATCATTTCAAACACTACAGTTTTTATGTTTTTTTCTTTAAAATGTCATAAACCCTGATACAAGATAAAGACATCGAAAATGAGGATTCATATAATGTGTCGGCTAATGCACAATCTTAGACCCTCTAGCATACTTACAGGTAGTGTTCAAATATTTTTTTTTAAACCGAAAAAATATTTGAAAACATTTTCTCTTTTGATAACTTTTCATGTGAATATCGAGTTATTTTTAACTATTACAAAACTTTCTCCAAGTTTACATCGTAAACTAGAATGTAAAGAAGTGAAAAGAAAATTTAAATGGATCAATCGGCAAAAACCATTGAGTAGATTTGGAACGAAAATATCTCTTCTTTTTCCTTGAAGTTAACGGCCTGATATTTTATGAAATATTCGAGACTATTACCTTCTTTTATTCATTCTGGGGGATTTCTCAAGCGATATTCTAGTTTACTTTCTCAAATAATTCGGTTATATAAAAATTGGAAAGATTATATTCTTCGGTTCGTAAGACATCGATGGAAGGGATTTTGTAATTGATTTACAAACAACACAAGTTAGAATAGCATTTCGAAGCGAGTTTAGAAATGATTGTAAAAAAAGTAAATACCACTAGTTCAGGAAACAGGAAAAAGAAGCATGTGTTTCAATTTGGCTTGCTATTCTCTACCAGTAGACAAAAATGGAGAACATTATCTTCATGGTTTTCTCATTTTCTCGAAAATAAAGTTACGTTAAGTGCATATGACCTGAGCTTTCCATTATAATATTATGTGGGTTTTAATTCCATTGCAAACATAAATGTAATGAATTATTTCATACGCACATCTTAGTTTTAGCCTTATTTGGGAGTTCTAACGTAATATTTTCCATGGGGGAATATCAGAACAGCCAAAACTACATAAAGCTGTTTTATACAGTAGGATAACTAAGGGCATTTATACCATCGTTGGAATTAGAACCCTAAAACTTTTGTATCAAAAGTCAACTTTCTTTATGATCACGCATAGTGTTGTAAAGTGTGTTTCCAGAAGCTACAGGCAAATCGACTTCAAGAGAAATTTATCATTATTATTTTATTAATTTCAAACGGCATAATTTAGAAATAAGATACTCTAATTACAGTAAATTAATCTAGGCAGATTAACCCTACCAAAAGTAAAGTTCTCTACAGCAGATGGTGCCTATTAAGGAGATTTGTGAAGCCAGAAAAAAGTACTTAATTCATGGACTCCGCGGAGGCTTATTGCAATTAAAACAAATGAACAAGTGGCACATTAAGATGCAGTGTACAGGGATCACGTAAGGCCAAAATGTCAGGACCTGTACCTGTGGTCACCTTCAACTAGAAGTTCCTATGGGAAATTAATATAGGATTATGGGATATGTCTCGGGGTGATCCAGGGTGCTCATAGTAAGCAAACAACAAAAGGGTTACACTCAATATTTACTCAGGGCAAATCAAATTGGATCTTCATAATGATTGGGCGACAAGGAAATGAGAGAATGGGAAGATCTCCTACAGAAAAAGGGAAGGCTGATGAGGAGAGAGAGGGTAGAGTGACGGTGATTCCTGGAGGTGACGACCAAGCTGCTTTCCCTGAATCCGGAACATGACGCCCCAGCTGCCTTGTACAAAGTGCCCGCGATTTGTGCCTCAACTCCCGCCTGAGCCTTTCCTCTACAGATGCCCACTTTCTGCCATTAGATGTTCTCCCCAACTCTCAATTTCTTCCGAGTAAGTCATAATTTACTGCTTTTAAGGCTGGAGTCATCACTAGGGCCTTAACTAGGTCCGTTAGCTTTAATAGGAAAAAAATGGCTTGTTCCTCCTACCACCAAATGTATGAAAAATATGTAGACAAATTTTCTCTTTATAGCATATATTCAGAATGAACACATAACTTACAAAATTAAAAACTAACTAATTTATACTCATGAGTTATATAAACAGAAAAAAATTTATAACACTCTTTTCCAGCGCCTCTTCCATACTATGGTCCATTATTGACTTCTGCAGTGATGATCTAATTGTGACCATGGTACGATGGTTCAAGGGTTACATACACTTGGCCATTAAATGAGCCGATCGCGTGAATGCATCGTCTATCTACTGCGGTGCGCATGTTGTCTGTCATTGATGTTTGGAGAAAAACGGCTTCTGAAGCCATTCTCTGCGAATGCCATTTTATCGTTTGCCACCATCGACCACGATAACCCATACCCCTTCCACAAAATTCTAATGGCTTGCAGTGGGCCATAGTGTGAAAGGGTCTTCAGGTTTAGTGTCCAATAATATATTGATGACTTCATCTTTGTGCAGTTTCTTTTTTCAGCGCACAGTATGGAGATATTCCCTAGCCGTTCCTGCACCAACGTGGATTGTAGATATAACTTTATCAGTTTAATCTTACTGAAAGAACGTTCACACAAAGCTGTTGTTTCAGTCAGGCATAAAAAATTTCTCGGTGTAGTTGCTAAATTTGAAAACATATTTTCTATTCTAATGATTAGTTCCCTCTAAAACTTCGATGGAACTTATTTCTTTCAGTCTCTGATGTCTTTCAGTATCTAAATCGGTTGAAACTTGAAACTTTCAACTCCTGATATGAATTCATGCAATTTTAAATCAACAAAATCTTTTAGGAGTTGATATGCAGACATTTGGATCAACTAAGACGCATGAGATTCAATCACATGGACACTTAAAAAATCCAAATTCAGTACCAAGTGAATTTAGATCTACGTATCTATTATTAATTTATTTAAGTATCTATTATTATATTTATTACGTATCTATTATTCGATTCCAATATAACAGGATTAGTTTGCTCAATACCTGAAACGTCACTCGTCAAAGTTAGGGAACAAGTAATTTTTAGAAACATAATATTTGGGCTCTTCACCATATTAAAAAACTATCACATAAAAACATAAAATATTCTTGTACTCATTAAATATGTTTTCACTTGAAAGTGTTTGAGTACCGGCTCTAATGGATTATCCAGCTTCCTGTTAACCTATGGCGACCGATGGCCGAAAGGTAGGGTATTGGTATTCGATTCCGGAGTTCACAGATTCGAATCCCACGGCTGGAATGGATGTTCGGAATCAGCATAAAGCAGTAGGTTTGTATGGTAAGATTTATTTAAATACTTTTTATACAGCTGAAAATTCTGCAAGTTATAAGTGAAATAATTTTTAATAAAAGCGAGAAAATTAGAGTTAATTTCTAATTTTTGGTGAAAGTCTTTCATGTGTTTGTCACATTTTGTACTTGTCATTAACAAATGTAAGAACTGTAAAATCAAAAAATAAACGTGTACCTTTTTAGGGAACTATAAAGCGAGAATGTCTCCAGTCAAAAAGTTTTTAATTTATTTTCATTCTAATAATGCCATCTCTTCTTAAAATATAAAAGCGTGTGTGACAAATCAAGGCTACATTGCATAACAGTAGATTAGAAATAACCGTAGATTAAACAATATACAGTTGAACACCGTAAGATCTTAACATTCATTTTACGATTGCCTCGAATTCACTATAATTAAATGAGTAGTTAATCTCGGTAAGATCATGTCTTTGCTCTAGTTTTTATACGAGGAAAAGCGCTTTGCACTTTTGTTAATATTTGTTATCCCTAAATTTTGTTGAAAAAGAGAATATACTTTTGTGCAAGCTGTAAACAACTCATTTGTTCCTCCACCCCTCAATTTGTTCTCTACTCAGCAGTGATATATGAAAATATAAATTTGGTGGCATTAACGGTTGCAAAAATATTAAATTGAAGTTTAATTCTTTATGGGTAGGTCTCACCAAAGTCGTTTAACGCTAACCTCGATTAATCTCTGATTAAACGGAGAATTGCGTTCTACCGTTGGTTGGAACCATGGTTTAATCGCATTTAGCAGCTAAACGATTTTGGTGAGACTTTACATTATAGTTGGATGAGTGAGTGTTTCTTGATAGTCAATGGCATCTAATTTTTCTGACGCAATTACTTATTAGATCGTCAAACCTTGACAGCTCTACCAGAGCCATAACTACAGGATTCTCACACTTAGAAACACAAAGTTTTCAATAACCATCAGATACGCACTTACGATAAATAACTCTTTTTATAAAGTTTGTGAATTGTTATACTATTTGCAATTTACGACAAAGTCAATTGGATGAGGCTTTTGTTCTAGTTTTTATAAGAGTTGAACTTTTGTTAATATTAGTTATCCCTAAATTTTGTTGAAAGAGAGAATATACTTTTGTGCAAGCTGTAAACAACTCATTTGTTGCCCCACCCCTCGACTTGTTCTCGACTCAGCAGTGAACTGAAAATGGTGCATAAAAATATAAATTTTGTGCCATTAACGATTGAAAATGATTAAACTGAAGTTTAATTATTTAAGGGCAGGTCTCACCAAAGTAGTTTAACGCTAACCACGATTAATCTCTGTTTAAACGGAGAATTGCTTCCTACCGTTGGTTGGCGCCATGGGTTAATCGCGGTTAGCTGTTAAACGACTTTGGTGAGACCGGACATTATAGTTGAATGAGTGAGTGTTTCTTGATAGTCAATGGCGTCATAAAGGCTTAGACTGGACTTTGCGAGTCGGTTCGCACGTTCGTTATGACGTCACTTGGACATCTGGTTGATAGTTTGCTCGTATAATGTTCGCAAGCTGACGTCAAAGCGACGTCACAACGAATGTTCGAACCGACTTGCAATGTCCAGATTAAGCCACTTCATTTTTCTGACGCAATTACGTATTAGATCGTCGAACCTTCGATAGCTCTACCCGAGGCATAGCTACAGGGTTCTCATACTTAGACACACGACGTTTTCAATAACCATCAGACGGACACTTAAGGTAAATAATTCTTTTTATAAAATTTGTAAATTCTTATACTGTTTTGCAATTTAAGACGAAGTCAATTAGATGAGGCTTCAACCTTAATATTATTGAATTATTTCATTTGGGTCATGGCGTCCTCACATGTATAAACTTGTATGAAAGAAAGTCTGTATTTTCCCTATCTTGAAAGTTACTCGTGTATGATTTATAGCATTTCTTAGCAAATGAATGTCCTTTTTTTCCATACATTGTTTTCCTTCACATTCTATGCATTATAAACTGTGTCAAAATCTTATTTTGTGTTGAACGTGCAAGCGTTAAATTATGTATACGAATTTTATGTCATTCATAGGATAAAACTGTTAATAAGTAAAAAATTGAAGCAATTTTTTGATACAGACAAATATATTTTTAAAAACTGTCAAAATGTGTTACATTTACCTCTCAGTGTTTTTGATATAATTCTAGAGGTAACTAAAAATTCTTGCACACATTTACGTAGAAAGTATTTATCGAACACCTTTAGAGTAGACTTGAGATGCAAAGATTATAAAAGCCTCTTACAGGTTTTAAAAAAATTAAATGACTTGATTAGAGTTAATTTTCCAAATGAATTCCAATATTTACTGCAATAAAGGTTTTCTTTCAAACGAGTGTCATGTTTCCTTAAAACTAAAGCCTGTTTAGGTATATTTTGCTGTTTTTCAAACGAGTTTACGTGTAGAATTATATGTTAATTTCCTTTACGTGAGTATTCTAGTTTAATTACAAGGTTAAATAATTGTATTGCATAGATAAGTATATATTAATACTTTACAGTCTGTATTTTTAAGTATTTATAGTAGTATAAATTTTTTGAAAGTTTATTTTATATCTATTAACAAATTCAAGACAAATTGTGTTTTATTTTTGTGTTAACAAACGGTGTAAATGAGTCGCGTTACATTTTAGCTATTATTTAGTGACTATTAATCTATAAACCAATAGCCATTTAAAAATGTAAGAACATTGCAGATTTTGTCAGTATATTACCATTTGAGAATTTTTAAGAAATGTTTTGCGTTAAAAGAGCACGTTGAAACTACGATATAACACTTTATTTGGCAATTTGTCTTTATACTTGGTTAATTTATTCCACGTTTGTAAAAGGTTGTGTAGTAATCTGTTCAATTTCCTTAATCAACTGAATGAGTCTAATGTATCGTTATTTTGAAATAATTTTATATATTAGTAATAATAGTTGGTAGTAACATATTTGCTTTCGACATTATTTTTAGAACTGATTGGCCATCTGATAGCTCCCGTATCCTTAACAAATGGTAGTCATTTTTTAATAACTTTCAAGTGTATTTCACTCGTTGGGACAGCCCTAAAAGTTTTCATACATTTAGAAATTTGATGTTATTTGCCTGACACTTTTATGAACTAAGATTAAATAACTTAAATTCTTTTTCTTTTTTCATATAATTCTGGTATGAAAATATATTTTTAAATATACAAAATTTTTTAGAAACCATTTGTTACTATTTAAAATGTATGTTGAACTTTTTCTATCGACTGTAATTTATATAACAGGTGAAATAATCGTTGGAAATTTCTATAGTCATAATTGTTATTGAATTTGTTATAACTGAGCTAATGTTTATTTCGCATCTACATGTACCCAATGGAGACTTATTAGTATATGTGTCTGCTCCAAATGCACATATCTAACAAATCTCTTTTCGGTTGGATCAATTTGCTCTATTTCAAAAGGTAAGGATGAAAACTTTAAACCTGATCTCTTCACTAAATTCTTGATTATTTTCACTCAATTATTATAAATCATTTTATAAACTTTTAAGATATACTACAGACTATTTGAAAACATTTTGTTATCTTCGGTGTATACAAAACTGATTTGTGTGAAAATTTTCTATATCAAAAGGATAAATGCTCTTCATTTTTACTTTCTAAAATCTACGATTAAGAAAATACCTCCTGATTTTGGTAGTTTAAAAACGATTTTAAAAGCTTAATGTGATGTCACACTTCTTGTTACCCTATTCTCCAAAGGCAAGACGTCTCGTGTAGTAAGACAGTAGATTGTAGCTCTCTAAACTATCCTATTGCTTCTTGCTATTTGAAATTTAGTTCCGTGTTGTTTTTCTTAATGTTAATGAGGTTTTTTCCAATTAGTAAGGCTGCACAAAGAATGAACCGGTTTTGGGCTTATAAGACTCTAAAAGGTTTCCAAGCCATCGACGGAATTCGAACGCGTGGAAGGCCATCATAGTGTTTAAAATGAACGCTGTGTGCCCTGTTGTTAACCTTTTGTATTTTAATTGAAAATAACTGTTGTACATTTGAAATGAATATTCTATTTCTAAATGACTTTTACATTTTATTACATACTTCATTGTACGCGTATTCTTTCTGGATTTCTTCCATTCAAAAATGGCGAACATTTTATCGTTTACATTGTTTGCCATCTTAAGACAAAATAATTTAAAATATTATTGACAACCATTAAATCCTTCACCATATCGTCCAGGAGGAAGTGGCCCCTCCCTTAATAAGGCCCTTGTGGTCAGTATTGCAATTATCAGTACAGTTCAGTGTCCTCTACTAAGAATAGTCTTTAAATGGGAGAAGGTATCGATGAAACATTTAGGATCTGAGAAGAGCACGTGCAACATAGTAAGTTACAATGTAACTAGTAAATCCGAGGCAACTAGATACTAAGAAAGTTCCCAACCCTCCCTCCCTTCTAGGTGTAGTTACTTTTATACATTTTTTGTATCACTACGCCCTCTAGTGGCCACCTAAACACTGAAAAAGCGCCATCTATCTGGTTACAAGGTAAACTAAAAAGTGAATGATAATGTAACAACTTGTAAAGCCGAGGAAACTGGGTACCAAGAGAGTTCCCAACCCACCCGCCCTTCCAGGTGTAGCTGCTTTTATACATTTTCTGTGCACTAAGCCCTCTAGTGGCCACTGAAACAGCGCCACCTATCCGGTAAGCTACAATGTAACTAGTAAATCCGAGGCAACTAGATGCTAGGAGAGTTCCCAACCCGCCTTCCCTTCTTGGTGTAGCTACTTTTATACATTTTTTTTTGTATCACTACGCCCTCTAGTGGCCAAGTACTTAAACACTGAAAAAGCGCCATCTATCGGGTTACAAGGTAAACTAAAAAGTGAATGATAATGTAACAATTAGTAAAGCCGAGGCAACTGGATACCAAGAGAGTTCCCAACCCACCCGCCCTTCCAGGTGTAGCTGCTTTTATACATTTTCCGTGCACTAAGCCCTCTAGTGGCCACTGAAACAGCGCCACCTATCCGGTGGCAAGGCAATTACAGTGAATAATTATGTATCAACAGAGTTCCTAACCGTCCCTCCCTTCTAGGTGTAGCTACTTTTATACATTTTCTGTATCACTACGCCCTCTAGTGGCCACCAAACACTGAAACAGCGCCACCTATCCGGTTGCAAGACAAACTACAGTGAAAGTTTATATGTAATGGGATCAAGGGGAAGAGTTCCCAACCCTTCCTCCCTTCTAGTTGTAGTACTTTTATACATTTTCTGTGTCAAAAGTCCTCCAGCTAACACGAAGAAATTTCATATGAGCGCCACATATCGGCTTTACGATAGTCCGCTTATTTGAAGTCTTGTAACATGACCTCTAGACGGAGTAGGAAGAGTTCCCAACCCGCCCTCCATTCTCGATGCAGTTTCTTACAGTTTTTGAGGTGTTAATAACAATCTAGCGACTGAAAACAAATCGTATGTTAAACAATTTGTAGGAACGATTACACTTAGGTAACTAAGCAGTGCGGTTTTCTCCCATTATACCAGAGCTTAATTTATCAAAAAAGGTTCAGGACACCACCGAACAACATGTCAAGGTCCCAACCTTCTCATCGCAATTTATATAGCTTTTTCCCCTAGTGGTTGACAGTGAAACTTACTATATAATATTGCGCTCTGTTAGTTTTCGTATTAGTTAAATTGATCTTAGAACTCAGTCGGCAAAAGGAACCGATCTCAGAACCAGAAGGTTAAAGTTTCGAGCCAAATATTCACCATGTTCATTAATGCACTTAAAATAAGTTCGTGGTTCCAATGTTTTATGGAGTTGTGAAACATTCTTTAAGCTACACGTGTTCGCTGGTTCAGTGCTAATAGACTACACAGCTTCCCAGTCTTGTTTGGCATTAAGATAAATATATGCATTACTAGCTGCAGTGAAAAAGTGATGAAAAGTATAAAACCTTTATTCGCAATTTCGAGCCTTTTTTAACATTTTCTACAAAGCTGCAGATTTTGTTGACCGTTTTAATATGGGAGTGGACAATATTTTCTATGAGAGACTGCAAAAATACATCAAATCATTACTAGGGAATCGAACCCAATAGGTTGATCACTACACAGTCTGGGAGTTTAAAAGTATAAAATTAATATCCTAGCCAGGAGAACATTCTTATACCGATTTTTCTGGATCTTATAAAAACATTAGATTCTTTTTCTGCTATACTGGGACAAATATGGGAATTTTCAAACGATATTGTCAATAGATAAATATCAGCTCAAGGATACGTCAACGTAAGATAAATATTAGCTCAAGTACTTTATTGCAGGCGGCAGGATGTTTACGTAGACTTCGTAAGTTATGAAGTCAACAGACAGGGGAGTTTGGTACTCTATTCCAAAAATGGTTGATCCTTACTCAATTAGTCAAGATATTTGTAATAAAGCCTATATAAAACAATCAAATGTTAGTGAAGAAACCAGTATCAAAATATCTAGTACTTACCTTTCAAAATATAGAACAGTTCTAAAAGTGATCCAACCGAAAAGAGATTTGTTAGATACGTGCATTTGGAACAGACACATATACTAATTAATCTCCATTGGGTACAATTGGATGCGAAATGTTTTCAAAAGCACTGAAATAAATTATACAATAGCTCAATTATATTTAGAGTTTTTACTGTTAGTTCCCTTAAACATGACATTGACAGACAAATAGCATCAAATTTCTAAATGTATAAAAATTTTAGTGTTATACCAATGAGTAAAATAACTTTGAAAGTTAATGAAATTTCTGTTAAAAATAGTTTCATCCCACACATGTTAAGGATATGGATGTTTTCAGATCTAAAACTCATAATCAAATAGGTCACTACCAACAAATATTATTAGTAATAAATTAAAATATACGATTCCAAAATAACAATACAATAGTGTAAAAACAATGTTACGTTGGACTAGTGTTTGAGAAAGAAATTAAAAGTCATTAAGAAACACATGAAAAATAGGTCTTGATTAAATTATTTCATACAATTAGATAAATGCCTAAGGAATACAACTGGAACCAACATATCATTTGTAGATATCGAAGACTGATCTCGAGTCAACGTCGGTCCTAAAAAAAATGGCTAAGATTTTTTTCAAAGGGGTTACTACAAGCCGCGGATGCCAACCGTTCACCTTTTCTTCTGGTAATAACCTTGTCCGCTCAAAATATCCCACTGCCTCGCGAAGAACAAAACAGGGGTTCACTCCAGAACGGCGAGGGGGGTCAAAATCCCCCAAACGAACGGACACCTCTATTGGCTGAGAGAAGTCCGAAGTTTCTCTGCAGTTCAAACCGGTCTTGTCCCGGCATGTCTCCGACGAAGACCCACGGAGAGGGGTAAAAAGAGCTGAACCGAATGTAATTTATTGTTACAAATAAATTCAGTTGATTAACCGAACGATGGCCAATTATAGGGTGCTGACCTTCGGTACCCTAGTTCGTGGGTTCGAATCTCACAAGAGCATGGATGTTCATAGCCGTTCAGAATCGGATTTAAGTTGTAGGTACCACTTCTCGTTAGCCCTCGTGATGCAAAAAGTAGACCGTAGCACTCCAAACCAAACCAAAAATCAGTTAAGAAAATTCAATCATTAATATTTGTCACGGAAGAAATTAGCGTAAAAGTAAAAGATACGAGGGAAAAGTAAGGGATACGAGAAGAAAATTTAAAAAGAAATGTTGAATTAGTTATTTATATATATTAGTTATTGTAATGAAGATAAATATAATGCTGAACAATGTCGAGATGTAATCTGTGCCCTTAAGCAACAGGTGTTTGTCCGAATAGTGAAAAATTGATGAAAATGTTATCAATTTTTCTTGCTAAGTCTGATAGTTTTAACCGCTTCCCTTACAATGTTTGAAAAAAAAATTTTTTTTTAAATTGCAAAAAATCATCACATTTTTTAATTTTATTATTAAATACAAGGAAATAAAACAAAACTAAATATGTAGGTTTTGGGTTGAATTTTAAATTTTTTACAGGCGTAAAAGCATTAAATTTTAATATTTTACTATCTCGAGTTACCTCGGGCAAATGGAAAAAAGTTAAATATTTGTATTTTTATGATAGTTTTTGAAACAAGGGAGAACACAAAGTGATACCTGACATTCTGAACAATGACATCTGGTCTTTTTTGAATAATGACATACTGGCCTTCGGTCTTTTCTGAACAATGACATGCTGGCCTTCGGTACCGGAGTTCGTGGGTTCGAATCCCACAGTAATATGGATGTTCGCTGTATGGCTTAAGCTGTAGGTCCAGGTCTCATTACCCTCGTGTTGAAAAACGTAGACCGTAGTACTCCAAACCAAACCAAAAATCAGTTGACTAAGAAAATTCAATCATTAATATTTGTACAGACACGGTAGAAATTAGTCAAGTAAAATGATAAATTCCCAAATAAAACGTAATGTACGTGAGAAGAAAATTTAAAAAGATGTGGAATTAGTTATGTATAACCAAATTCTATGAAGATAAATATAATGAACAATGTGGAGATGTCATCTGTGCCCTTAAGCAGCAGGTGTCCATCCGAATAGTGAAAAATTGATGAAAATGTTATCAATTTTTCTTATTAAATCTGATAGCTTTAACCACATCCCTTACATTTTTTTATTGCAAAAAATAATCACATTTTTTTATTTTATTAATTAATACAAGGAAATAAAACTAAATATGTAGGTTTTGGGTTGAATTTTTAATTTTTTACAGGCGTAAAAGCATTTAATTTTAATATTTTACTATCCCGGGTTATCTCGGGCGAATGGAAAAAAGTTAAATATTTGTATTTTTATGATAGTTTTTGAAGCAAGGGTTTGAAGAATAGTATCAATGTTTTGCTATAATATACAAAAACATGCAGATTTATTTTTGTATTAAATTACAAATTAAACAATATCTAAAGCATCAAAAATTAATGCGAATGTTGATGTTCATTGGAACAAAATTTGCCAAATATAGGAGTTAATGGGAAGAACACTATTCGTAATTCCGGTAATTTTTAAAACCTTTAAGAACTAAACCGTATGTATAAAGGTGTATGAAAACTAAAAACAGACATTCATTAAATGATTTTTTATTAGTACGTTAAGTTATTTACGATATAAAATTGCTTATTTGTATATATTATAGCATTCCCTTGCATATTTTTTTTAAATTGCAAAAAATCATCACATTTTTAAAATTTTATTATTAAATACAAGGAAATAAAACTAAATACGCCGGGTTTTGGTTGAAGTTTTAATTTTTTACAGGCGTAAAAGCATTTAATTTTAATATTTTACTATCCCGGGTTATCTCGGGCGAATGGAAAAAAGTTAAATATTTGTATTTTTATGATAGTTTTTGAAGCAAGGGTTTGAAGAATAGTATCAATGTTTTGCTCTAATATACAGAAACATGCAGATTTATTTTTGTATTAAATTACAAATTAAACAATATCTAAAGCATCAAAAACTAATGTGAGGGTTGATGTTCATTGGAACAAAATTTGCCAAATATAGGAGTTAATGGGAAGAACACCATTCGTAATTCTGGTAATTTTAAAAACCTTTAAGAACTAAACCATATGTATAAAGGTGTATGAAAACTAAAAACAAGCATTCATTAAATGATTTTTTATTAGTACATTAAGTTATTTAGGATATAAAATTGCTTATTTGTATATATTATAGCATTCCCTTGCATATTTTTTTTTTAAATTGCAAAAAAGCATCACATTTTTTTTTATTTTATTATTAAATACAAGGAAATAAAACTAAATACGCCGGGTTTTGGGTTGAATTTTTAATTTTTTACAGGCGTAAAAGCATTTAATTTTAATATTTTACTATCCCGGGTTATCTCGGGCGAATGGAAAAAAGTTAAATATTTGTCTTTGTATGATAGTTTTTGAAGCAAGGGTTTGAAGAATAGTATCAATGTTTTGCTCTAATATACAGAAACATGCAGATTTATTTTTGTATTAAATTACAAATTAAACAATATCTAAAGCATCAAAAACTAATGTGAGGGTTGATGTTCATTGGAACAAAATTTGCCAAATATAGGAGTTAATGGGAAGAACACTATTCGTAATTCCGGTAATTTTTAAAACCTTTAAGAACTAAACCGTATGTATAAAGGTGTATGAAAACTAAAAACAGACATTCATTAAATGATTTTTTATTAGTACGTTAAGTTATTTACGATATAAAATTGCTTATTTGTATATATTATAGCATTCCCTTGCATATTTTTTTTAAATTGCAAAAAATCATCACATTTTTAAAATTTTATTATTAAATACAAGGAAATAAAACTAAATACGCCGGGTTTTGGTTGAAGTTTTAGTTTTTTACAGGCGTTAAATCATTTAATTTTAATATCATTTTACTATCTGGAGTTATCTCAGGCAGATGGAAAAAGTTAAATATTTGTATTTTTATGATAGTTTTTGAAGCAAGGGTTTGAAAAATAGTATCAATGTTTTGCTCTAATATACAGAAACATGCAGATTTATTTTTGTATTAAATTACAAATTAAACAATATCTAAAGCATCAAAAACTAATGCGAATGTTGATGTTCATTGGAACAAAATTTGCCAAATATAGGAGTTAATGGGAAGAACACTATTCGTAATTCCGGTAATTTTTAAAACCTTTAAGAACTAAACCGTATGTATAAAGGTGTATGAAAACTAAAAACAGACATTCATTAAATGATTTTTTATTAGTACGTTAAGTTATTTACGATATAAAATTGCTTATTTGTATATATTATAGCATTCCCTTGCATATTTTTTTTTAAATTGCAAAAAATCATCACATTTTTAAAAAATTTTATTATTA
Organism: Pardosa pseudoannulata; assembly: GCA_032207245.1. Lineage (NCBI taxonomy): Eukaryota > Metazoa > Arthropoda > Arachnida > Araneae > Lycosidae > Pardosa > Pardosa pseudoannulata. The sequence goes on from CM063504.1 coordinate 132,548,218, forward strand.
AATACAAGGAAATAAAACTAAATACGCCGGGTTTTGGTTTGAATTTTTAATTTTTTACAGGCGTAAAAGCATTTAATTTTAATATTTTACTATCCCGGGTTATCTCGGGCGAATGGAAAAAAGTTAAATATTTGTATTTTATGATAGTTTTTGTAGCAAGGGTTTGAAGAATAGTATCAATGTTTTGCTATAATATACAAAAACATGCAGATTTATTTTTGTATTAAATTACAAATTAAACAATATCTAAAGCATCAAAAACTAATGTGAGGGTTGATGTTCATTGAAACAAAATTTGCCAAATATAGGAGGTAATGTGAAGAACACCATTCGTAATTCTGGTAATTTTAAAAACCTTTAAGAACTAAACCATATGTATAAAGGTGTATGAAAACTAAAAACAAGCATTCATTAAATGATTTTTTATTAGTACATTAAGTTATTTAGGATATAAAATTGCTTATTTGTATATATTATAGCATTCCCTTGCATATTTTTTTTAAATTGCAAAAAATCATCACATTTTTAAAATTTTATTATTAAATACAAGGAAATAAAACTAAATACGCCGGGTTTTGGTTGAAGTTTTAATTTTTTACAGGCGTAAAAGCATTTAATTTTAATATTTTACTATCCTGAGTTAACTCGTGTAAATGGAAAAAGTTAAATATTTGTATTTTATGATAGTTTTTGTAGCAAGGGTTTGAAGAATAGTATCAATGTTTTGCTATAATATACAAAAACATGCAGATTTATTTTTGTATTAAATTACAAATTAAACAATATCTAAAGCATCAAAAATTAATGCGAATGTTGATGTTCATTGAAACAAAATTTGCCAAATATAGGAGGTAATGTGAAGAACACCATTCGTAATTCTGGTAATTTTAAAAACCTTTAAGAACTAAACCATATGTATAAAGGTGTATGAAAACTAAAAACAAGCATTCATTAAATGATTTTTTATTAGTACATTAAGTTATTTAGGATATAAAATTGCTTATTTGTATATATTATAGCATTTCCTTGCATATTTTTTTTAAATTGCAAAAAATCATCACATTTTTAAAAAATTTTATTATTAAATACAAGGAAATAAAACTAAATACGCCAGGTTTTGGTTTGAATTTTTAATTTTTTACAGGCGTAAAAGCATTTAATTTTAATATTTTACTATCCCGGGTTATCTCGGGCGAATGGAAAAAAGTTAAATATTTGTATTTTTATGATAGTTTTTGAAGCAAGGGTTTGAAGAATAGTATCAATGTTTTGCTATAATATACAGAAACATGCAGATTTATTTTTGTATTAAATTACAAATTAAACAATATCTAAAGCATCAAAAATTAATGCGAATGTTGATGTTCATTGAAACAAAATTTGCCAAATATAGGAGGTAATGTGAAGAACACCATTCGTAATTCTGGTAATTTTTTAAAACCTTTAAGAACTAAACCGTATGTATAAAGGTGTATGAAAACTAAAAACAGACATTCATTAAATGATTTTTTATTAGTACGTTAAGTTATTTACGATATAAAATTGCTTATTTGTATATATTATAGCATTCCCTTGCATTTTTTTTTAAATTGCAAAAAATCATCACATTTTTAAAAAATTTTATTATTAAATACAAGGAAATAAAACTAAATACGCCAGGTTTTGGTTGAATTTTTAATTTTTTACAGGCGTAAAAGCATTTAATTTTAATATTTTACTATCCCGGGTTATCTCGGGCGAATGGAAAAAAGTTAAATATTTGTATTTTTATGATAGTTTTTGAAGCAAGGGTTTGAAGAATAGTATCAATGTTTTGCTCTAATATACAGAAACATGCAGATTTATTTTTGTATTAAATTACAAATTAAACAATATCTAAAGCATCAAAAACTAATGTGAGGGTTGATGTTCATTGGAACAAAATTTGCCAAATATAGGAGGTAATGTGAAGAACACCATTCGTAATTCTGGTAATTTTAAAAACCTTTAAGAACTAAACCATATGTATAAAGGTGTATGAAAACTAAAAACAAGCATTCATTAAATGATTTTTTATTAGTACATTAAGTTATTTAGGATATAAAATTGCTTATTTGTATATATTATAGCATTCCCTTGCATATTTTTTTTTAAATTGCAAAAAATCATCACATTTTTAAAAAATTTTATTATTAAATACAAGGAAATAAAACTAAATACGCCAGGTTTTGGTTGAAGTTTTAATTTTTTACAGGCGTAAAAGCATTTAATTTTAATATTTTACTATCCCGGGTTATCTCGGGCGAATGGAAAAAAGTTAAATATTTGTATTTTTATGATAGTTTTTGAAGCAAGGGTTTGAAAAATAGTATCAATGTTTTGCTCTAATATACAGAAACATGCAGATTTATTTTTGTATTAAATTACAAATTAAACAATATCTAAAGCATCAAAAACTAATGTGAGGGTTGATGTTCATTGGAACAAAATTTGCCAAATATAGGAGTTAATGGGAAGAACACTATTCGTAATTCCGGTAATTTTTAAAACCTTTAAGAACTAAACCGTATGTATAAAGGTGTATGAAAACTAAAAACAAGCATTCATTAAATGATTTTTTATTAGTACATTAAGTTATTTAGGATATAAAATTGCTTATTTGTATATATTATAGCATTTCCTTGCATATTTTTTTTAAATTGCAAAAAATCATCACATTTTTAAAATTTTATTATTAAATACAAGGAAATAAAACTAAATACGCCGGGTTTTGGTTGAAGTTTTAATTTTTTACAGGCGTAAAAGCATTTAATTTTAATATTTTACTATCCCGGGTTTTCTCGGGCGAATGGAAAAAAGTTAAATATTTGTATTTTATGATAGTTTTTGTAGCAAGGGTTTGAAGAATAGTATCAATGTTTTGCTATAATATACAAAAACATGCAGATTTATTTTTGTATTAAATTACAAATTAAACAATATCTAAAGCATCAAAAATTAATGCGAATGTTGATGTTCATTGAAACAAAATTTGCCAAATATAGGAGGTAATGTGAAGAACACCATTCGTAATTCTGGTAATTTTAAACACCTTTAAGAACTAAACCATATGTATAAAGGTGTATGAAAACTAAAAACAGACATTCATTAAATGATTTTTTATTAGTACATTAAGTTATTTAGGATATAAAATTGCTTATTTGTATATATTATAGCATTTCCTTGCATATTTTTTTTAAATTGCAAAAAATTATCACATTTTTAAAATTTTATTATTAAATACAAGGAAATAAAACTAAATACGCCAGGTTTTGGTTGAAGTTTTAATTTTTTACAGGCGTAAAAGCATTTAATTTTAATATTTTACTATCCCGGGTTATCTCGGGCGAATGGAAAAAAGTTAAATATTTGTATTTTTATGATAGTTTTTGAAGCAAGGGTTTGAAGAATAGTATCAATGTTTTGCTATAATATACAAAAACATGCAGATTTATTTTTGTATTAAATTACAAATTAAACAATATCTAAAGCATCAAAAATTAATGCGAATGTTGATGTTCATTGAAACAAAATTTGCCAAATATAGGAGGTAATGTGAAGAACACCATTCGTAATTCTGGTAATTTTAAAAACCTTTAAGAACTAAACCATATGTATAAAGGTGTATGAAAACTAAAAACAAGCATTCATTAAATGATTTTTTATTAGTACATTAAGTTATTTAGGATATAAAATTGCTTATTTGTATATATTATAGCATTTCCTTGCATATTTTTTTTAAATTGCAAAAAATCATCACATTTTTAAAATTTTATTATTAAATACAAGGAAATAAAACTAAATACGCCAGGTTTTGGTTGAAGTTTTAATTTTTTACAGGCGTAAAAGCATTTAATTTTAATATTTTACTATCCTGAGTTAACTCGTGTAAATGGAAAAAGTTAAATATTTGTATTTTTATGATAGTTTTTGAAGCAAGGGACAACAAAGTGATACCTGACATTCTGAACAATGACATCTGGTCTTTTTTGAATAATGACATGCTGGCCTTCGGTACCGGAGTTCGTGAGTTCGAATCCCACAGTAATATGGATGTTTGTAGCCGTTCGGAATCGGCTTTAAGCTGTAGGTCCCGGTATCATTAGCCTTCGCATTGCAAAGAGTAGACCGTAGCACTCCAAACCACACCAAAATTCAGTTGATTAAGAAAATTCAATAATCATTAATATTTGTACAGACACTGAAGAAATTAGTCAAGTAAAAAGATAAATTGCCAAATAAAACAATGTATATGAGAAGAAAATTTAAAAAGAAATGTGGAATTAGTTATTTATAACCAAGTTCTATGAGGATAAATGTAATGCCGAAAAATGTCGAGATGTCATCTGTGCCCTTAAGGAGCAGGTGTCCATCCGAATAGTGAAAAATTGATGAAAATGCTATCAATTTTTCTTGCTAAATCCGATAGTTTTAACCGCTTCCCTTACAATTTTTTTCTTTTTCTTAAATTGCAAAAAATAATCACATATTTTTATTTTATTATTAAATACAAGGAAATAAAATAACACTAAATATGTAGGTTTTTAATTGAATTTATATTTTTGTACAGGCGTAAAAGCATTTAATTTTAATATTTTACTATCCCGAGTTATCTTGGGCAAATGGAAAAAGTCAAATATTTGTCCTTGTATGATAGGTTTTGAAGCAAGGGAAAACACAAAGTTATACCTGACATTCTGAACACTGATATCTGGTCTCTTTTCTTATTGGCTTACCTCTGAAATCTGTTTTACGAGAGCACAGTACACTGCCTCATTGGATTTGATGTTTTTTCAGTAGCAAGTACAACATCTGTAAAATACCTTGAGGTTAACCTGAGTGCTAAAGGACTTATACTGGGTCTTCCAAATGTAGCAGAAAACTAGTCACGATGATTTTCTTAAATAAGTTTTCTAATCAGTGGAAAACACTTCACCAGTTCCGCCAAAAGGACCGCAAAACCAACAAAACTTGGCAAACTACCTATCAAAGCTCAATATTTCTTTTAATTTCCTCCAGGTCGAGTAAAACCGTGATAAAACCGAATCATAAGACAAATTCTGATTCTCCCGAGTTTTCCCGGGATAATTAACTGAAATATATACGAACCCGAGATAACTCGGGATAATCAGGCAGGTGGTTACAGTAATCTCTTACCTTAAAAATTTTTAAATTTTCATTTTTGGCTTCATGTTGAAAATAAAATCCGGAGCTATCTTCAAATTTTGAATGGCTACTGTTTTATAGATTAATGGTCAATGAAAACAAAATGGCTAAAATACATAATGGTTCATTCATATTACGTTTGTTAACACAAATATGAACCTAGCAAATCTTGCTAAAAGCATTTATACCCATATAAATGCATAATAAATTCGAAATGAAAACTTAATATGTATTTATCTACAGAATACAAACATTAATATAAACATTTAACCATGTAATAAAGCTAAAATGCATTGGCGTATAAAAACGAAATGCCCATTAATATGCAACTAGAATCATGGACCACTGGAATGTTAATAAAAGTTTCCAATAATCCATACAGAACATTTTAAAGCTAAACTTATTATGAGAAAAGTTAATTACATAAGGAAAATACAGTGTATCCAATTTCTTGATATGATATAAAGGAAATCACTTCCGCATAAAATAAAAATGCTAAAAAATCCACACTTTAATTTTTTATGAAAATAAATTACTTGCAATTAAAAATGATAAAAATGCAATAAATAAATGTTCCCGATGCCACATTGACAACATTGCATACATACATAATGGATTTTGTGTTTTCGGTAAATTGAGCTCATTAAAATAAAGCCTTTTCAAATGATGGCGAGACTGTAAAGCAAGAAAAAACTACCAATATTTCATTTACAGACACTGGTGTACAAATTACACTTGGTGTACACTTAAACCACTTTCGAAAAATTATAATGAATATTTTGTAGTTCATAATATTTTATGCACCCAACACTCGTTCAATTTTAAGGGGACATGATAATCTTTTAAAAGAAAACAAGTTTATTCGAAGTATTGTTGGAAATATTGGAATATCAAGTTTTATTTTTTCTCCAAAATAATCTTTGAGATCAATTAAAGCACCCTACATAAGTCTGTATAGGAATTTTTAAATAGCTCTAGATTTATATTGTATAAAAATATTGATACAGGGAAACCAATCATTTTGACAATTACTTTACTTTATATCAGTGTATAACATAATAAAACAATTTTTTGCTTATCCACTGTGTTATATATTATAAAAAGATCTACACAAAACTTAACTCTTGTATTTTCAACATAAAATACTGGTTGGTTGGTTGGGAGCACTACGGTCTACTGTTTTGCAACACGAGGGCTAATTCAACATAAAATAAGTAGAATAATTTCAGTATTGTGAATGCCAGGAATTTGGAGGACCACAAACATGGAAAAAAGCTATTTATAAGGCATTTTAATTTAAATAAAGGCCCCATATAAATGAAATTATTTGCATAAATTTAAAAACATTGAAGATGCAGGTTTCAAATTTTTCATTCATGTTTATAATGTAAGGCAATTTAAACAATTCGATATTTTTGTAGTTAACATCCTCTTAAATTGACTCATTCATGCGAAAACAGTGCAAGAATTTAATAAATTTAAAAATAATTAGTGTTTGAAAGAATTTTTAAAGAATTAGTATTTACCATAGATCTCCGTTTGATATATTGCCATCAGAAACCTCGCGTATTAAACGAGTATCAAAGAGAACCCCGTAGCTCTGAATGACACTCGACGAACTGATGAGGGAAGAAGAAAAACCTGATGCCATACACAAACCGCATTACCAAAAGATAATAAAATATCAAATAGAGCAATTTCATGCAACGTCATAACGGCTTTAATGCCCTTCCCATTCATTTTTATGTTTACGATAGCCAATAGGCAACCAATAATTTACAATTCCGTTTGAAATTAAAGCCAGAATCATCATAAGTTGAGACCTGCACTGCTGCGTGAAATCGCCCTATTGAATCTTCCAAAAAATGTTAAAATCTGTTTGAAACTGCTAGGAGCTTACTCTAGACGTTGCGAGTCAGGCCGAACCTTCGTTGTGACGTCACTTTGACGTCAGCTTGATCATTTACTCGCAAATATCCGCAAGCTGGCTTCAAAATAACGTCACAACGAAGGTTCGAAGTGAACCTCAACTTCCAGAGTAAGGGCCTTAGTGCCACACTTTTCTGTAGCATTTTCAGTTTGTTGCTGCAAAAGTTGAGAACAGATTTCAAAAGTCGAGAGGTGTGGCAACAAGTTAGTTGTTTTGAATTTGCACACAAGTATATACTCCTTTTTAATAAAATTTAGAGGTAACCAAAAATAACAAAAGTGCAAAGCACTTTATAAAAACCATTTCCACATTATAAATATATAGAACAAAGGCCTGGTCTTACTATTATAACTAATCAGAGATTAACAACACATTTAATTATAGCGAATTAGAGATAATCGTAAAATCAATGTTGTCTCACGGAGATTAACTCTCTAGTTCAATTGCAAAGCGTTTAATCTGTGATTAGCTCTAATCGCTAATTAAGCAATACAGCCTTAATCTGTTACGCGCATTTTGAGGTAGAATCTTTAGGTTTAAACTTAAAATAATAATAAATTTAGAATTTTTTAATAAGTGAAGCCATTATTTTTTTAATTCTCGCAGACAAAGTCCTCTAAAAGGGTTTACGCGTCCCTTTTGATTTACAATTCTTACTTAGTTTTATTTTGTTTGTAGTATCTGGTATCAAAAAAGTGGTATTAATGCTGTATTTTTAATTTTATTGCAATTGATTAGAGATACTTTGTTAATTGCAATAAGTGGTTTTGATAAAGATTTTGTTTTCACAGATAAGAGTATTTAGTTAAGTATACAATGCAAAAAATGATCTTATGCTTTAAATATGTATAGAATATTAATGTGATATATTTTAATCAAGTCTTATTTAAGCAGTGAATAATAATATTTGAGACCAATCAATAAAAAAATGCATTTCCGGTTAAAATTAAGTTACAACTTCACAATCAAATAAAATTTTTTTAAAATGTAGACCTCCAATGCTTAGAATCTAAAAGTGATCTTCATATTACCTCGATCTCATCACAAACTACAGAAATAAATAACAGTCGTGAAAGAAAAATTTTCCAGTTATCTTATCATATATGACCTTCCATTCCAAATTTTGCTAGTTTAAATACAGGTAAAATAATAGCAATTTCATAAAGTGAAGTTTCAAATGTCAGCACTGAAAGACTCGGAGAAAATAAGTTTGATCGAAGTTTTAGAAGTATCTCATCACCTAGATTTAAAGAATTAGGGAACACATACACAAATCTAATTATTGCATTGAGAAACTGTCTATAATTGTTTGTACCGACAGCTTAATGCTACAAGCTATTCTTGATGGTATATAAAATGAGACATTAGGCATTAAAGGGTTATAGGCAGAAATAAACACATCATACCCATACCTATACATTAAGCTACAAAATATACTACAGAACCAATTGCTTCTAAACTTGGAAATATATATACCATTTTGGTATATATTCCTTCATACGAATATTAATCCTATCGCTTACTCTCAGATATCTTGTTTAGGCTGCGAAGACTCCCCTTTGTCTGAGCCCGCGCCAAAACAGCTGATCGGAGTACACCTGTTTACCAGGACAATAGCGTAGTGTCGCAGAGTCTGGGGTCTTGAAAAATGGACTGAATAGACGAATACGCCCCTGATGGATCTCGTTAATGAATGCTCCGAAATTCCTTAAAGGGACAGCCAGCGAATGAGAATTTAGCTAAAAAATATAACTGTAACTTTAGCTGGAGTTCTCAAGTAACTGGGATCTTAACTGACCCAAAAAACAGTTGGCGGGACCGTAACTGACCCCCCCAGGTATAAAAAGCCTACAATTTTGCGACTCGGGGCTTTTCATTATTTTTTTCGTAGGTGTGTTGACCTCGTGGAGACTTTCGTCTTTTTTTTTATCAGAGCCAGCTTGCTAGTTCGGGAGATTCGTAAAGTCCGCTCATATAGGGAACGGCAGAGTCTGGGATACCGAACGGAGAAATTGATTGCACCTTGATAAGCCTCCCCACTTGTAAGAGATGATTAAATCTCTTGTTTTTCTTTCGACTGTGATCGTCGTGAGGAAGTTTTACCGGCAACCATCCTTTGCAGTTCTACATGATTTGGGAATTAACATTCCTTTGTAAATAGCCGTAGTTAATCAAGAATAAAAGTAAATTTCCAATTTTATCTTTGACTGTGATCCATTCTTCACGTTACCTCTCATTTGAGAATATTGAAGGCGTCACAAGGCACTGAGATACACATACAGTGACATTATATTAAAAAAACATTCTAAAGTACATGCAGTTAGTCAAAGTAGGGAAAAGAAAACTGGTACACTTTGCTTTTTCTCTTCAATTTAAGATTTTCAAAGTAAAACATACGAATAAACACGTAAGGGGATCAGGACAACACGATACTCAGTAAAGTATTAAACCATTATCAAAGCTTTCTAAAACTAAAAATGTTGTACAGTGTAACAGTTTTGTATCCTGTTTTTTCGTATTTATATTAATACGATCTGTATTGTTTAAATATTGTATAAAGTTTAAATCTCTTTATGTAAGAATGCTTATTTATTGTTTCAATCCCTATTTATCTAAAAAAAAATGTGTTAAAATTTTCACTTTTAAATTGAACAGAAAAAGTTTAGAGTAATATGACTTGCTGTAAATGGGCTTGTTTGTATGTGCTTGTACAGGGTGTTTCAAATATGACCCGTATATTTGAGAAATCAATAAATACTAAACGGATAGTGATAGGAATACATATTTTATTGCAATATGCTTGGGACAATATTAAATTTTTAGGCAGAAAAACTTTCAAAATTAGTTGCAATGTTCCACAACAGATGACGCTGCAGTCTGGAAAAATCTAAACTGCGATATTTTCCAGATATCCACCAGGCTCAGCAATAATATGGCTTATTTTCAGAACGAAATTATCAGAAACCCGTGTAAATATCTCAGGCTACATGGCTTCACATGCAGAACAGATGTACTGTTCCAGTTATTCAGTTGTTTCTGGATAGTGGTAGTACACCTGGTCTTTTAAGAGTCCCCACAGACAAATATCGTAGTTCAGATTTTTGCAGACTGTAACGCCATCTGTTGTGAAATATTGTAACTAATTTTAAAGTCTGTCTGCTTGACAATTTACTATTGTCCCAAGCATATTGCAATAAACTGAATTTCAATCACTGTCCGTTTAGTTTTTATTGATTTTTCAAATATACTGGTCATTTGTGAAGCACCCTGTATATGATTGTGTCTTTATAAGTGAGCTCAATAAGTTCAAAACTAAATAAATTAAATCAAAGAATTTAGATAAATGAATATTAGAACATGATACCAGATATGTATTTAATATTAGACCCATCATTTTTGATGGGTCTAATATTAAATATATACTATACTTGTGTCTTTCTAAGAGAGCGTAAAGTAAGACACAAGTATACGTACATACTTGTGTCTTTCTAAGTGAGCACAATAAGTTCAAAACTAAATAAATTAAATCAAAGCATTTAGATAAATGAATATTAGAACATGATACCAGATATGTATTTAATATTAGACCCATCATTTTTGATGGGTCTAATATTAAATATATACTATACTTGTGTCTTTCTAAGTGAGCGTAAAGTAAGACACAAGTATACGTACATACTTGTGTCTTTCTAAGTGAGCACAATAAGTTCAAAACTATATAAATTAAATCAAAGAATTTAGATAAATGAATATTAGAACATGATACCAGATATGTATTTAATATTATAGACCATTGGACTGTCAGAATACACAAATTATTTCCAGTTCATTTTTTGAGATCATGTTACACTTTTCTGGTTACTTTCTGAAATGGTTGCCAAAATATGCATATATTTATTGTAAAAGTGTTTTGATGATATTTAAAAATTCATTAATGAAAAATCCTTTTAAATACAATTATTACGTTCTAAGCAATACATGGGAGTACAGTAGAAAGCCTAGGGGATTTTTTTATCCAGTAATTTATCTCTTTAGATGAACTCTATGCCTCACGTTAGTCAGCGGAGAAAAAAAATGAATGACCTGTCAACTGTGTAAGATTAGTGATACCCTGTAACAAGATGATAGAAATGTCAGGTCATGTGAGATATAAAGCAGTCGCAGGCAAATGGAAACTCAATTAAAAGTCAGAAAATTCAAATTTCACCCGACTTGCCTGTAATATATCTTTACTTGGGGGGGGGGAATATATTTTAAGTATTTACTCTGGTATAACGCGTGCCCTGTTATTTACAAGAAAAATAGTGAAAATTATATCTTGTATAAGTAATATATAATAAGTATTTTCGGGATTGTAAAACAACTGATGGGATGACCTAATGAATCAAGTTTCAGAATTCTTTCAATATCATTCGAAATATTACTATATTCCTAAGCTTATCATTAATCGTCTTATCATTTAAGGTTGTTAGAATGAGGATAGATCTGCTATGGGATGACAGTAAGGGGTTAAAATTTAAGATATCCTGCTTTTGGTGTTTTATATTAAGGATTGTAATTTCTTTATTTCTCTTCATTCTATAAGAAACGAGTGTTTTATGACAATGTACGAGTAATATAGAGAAGAGATCTAATCATAATTTAGCCTCTAACTAGCAAGTAGTACAATGAGCAACAGAAAAAAATGAGTCAACAATTAATGTGCTAATATATTTTTTAAACTTGGCATGCAGGTATACTTTACCGCCAAGTTTGGAGTGCAATGGGCCTTTTTTCGTGAATCGCACGAAAGTTTAGTTATTCAGAAAAATCGCAGTAAATCGAAAACTACTTTGTTTTTATGAACGAAACTTTTTTTTATTTTACACTTTAATATATACTATATGATTATTTTAAAAAAAACAATATTTTTAAGAAATCACAAAAATAAACGATTTTTAAAATTAAAGTCTGATAATCTGCCATCGCATATTTCTTCATCACTATCATTGTCACAAAGTCTCACTTTATCAATTTTGTATTCAACAACAAAAAACCAAGCTTCAAATTGACAAAACACGACTTGTACGTTCTGGAGCTAGGAATTCGATTGAAGACGAAATAACGCAACAAAAGACCGAGTAACTCGACAATCATAACTTTCGGAAAGAAAAAATGCAAAGAGATGAATAGCAACGCAAACAAAATGCATATAATGTCACACATATAATTATAAGTATTTAGTAGATTTGTGGTGCTTAGCGGGTATCCACCACAAATCTACTGAATACGTATTTTTACGTGACCCTCGCTCCAGTGATAGACTGCAAAAAACGTAAAAATACATTGCCCGCAAGCGAAGAGTTAACTGTAGAGATCCATCTCATGAACTCGGGTACCAAGAAAAGTTACCAGTATTTTAGCCATCATCCCACTGATTTAGACCAATAGATAATTTCACAGCACCGAAAATGAGTACATCCCTTTAAACTACTGGGAGACTACGTTGAAATTTTATAATCCTAAAAAAAAACTCTGTTAGCGACCAAAAAAACTAAAACAGCAATTCAGCATTCCATCCATTGTGGGCTAAATCTTCTTTTCAATTCAGTAACAGCAGTAGCTATTAGAAAAGCACACGGATTTTTGTACTAAGAGGAAGTTACTTATATTTTGCACATTCATACAGCTGATAGAGACTAGTACACAGTTTAACAGCAACATGGGATTTTGTAGAACAAATATTATTAGATTTTCGCAGCGATGAAATTTCAAACAGAATTTTAGCATTCTACCCTTTGTGGGACAGATCTTCATTTGGAACGAATGGCTGAACAGCAGCAGTTTTAGGAAAGTACACGGACTCAAGTAGCAAGATAAAGTGAATTATATTTTACGTCATCGTCCAGCTATTTCATCCACCTATTCTAAGCTATAGTTAACACGTCTATAGCAATTAGGAAGAATAATTTCACTATAACAGATGAAACAGGTATTGAATATCTCGCAAAATTCTGTATGAATTTATTAAATATTTAGAAATGTATAATAGGTCAAAACAGACACATTTCATCAAACACCAATTTCCTTTCGGAGATATGAAACCTCTTAAATAAATCTGAGAATTAGCGTGTAACATACGTCAGTTGACCATAGCTTGTCTAAATCAATTAGGAAGAATAATTTCGCTTTAACAAGTGAAACAAGTATTGAATACTCCACACACTTCTGTATGAAATCACCAAATATTTAGAAATTTATGATAGGTCAAATCAGACACATTTCATCATGAAACGATATTCTTTAGGGGAGATGAAATATTTTATTATCAGGACCAGGATGCCTGTTGACCATAGATTACCTAAACCATGATTCCAGACGTAAACACTATATTCATTAGCTCTATGAAGGTACACAAAACTTGAAAACTGAAAATAGTCGGATCGATTAAATTTCTAGAAATTCAAGAAATAGAACCGAATATTCTGGAAATTTATAGCTTATATTATTTCACAAAATGAAAATTTACAGCAATAAAAAAAAAACGCGAAGTTGATAAAGTCAAAGTTTAATCTTATGTTCCAATAAAGTATTTCATTAAAGACTGTGACAACTTGAATGTTCTCGAGTGAAGAGGTAGCGTGAAGAAAGATCACAGTCACGATAAAATTGGAAATCACTTTTATTTCTTGAGTAAATACGGCTATATACAAGGGGATTCTAATCTCCCAAAGTAAATCGAAATGCGAAGGACTGACGCCTGCATAACATCACCACGACGATCACAGTCGAAAGAAAAGAGATTAAATAATCTCACACAAGTGGGAACGCTTTTCCAGGGTGCAGTGCAAACCCAATTTATCCTCCGTTCGGTATCAGAGACTCTGCCTCTCCCTATATGAGCGGACTTTACGAATCTCCCGAACTTAATCACTAGGAAGATGGCTTCATTCAAAAGATGAGAAAACCTCCACGAGTTCAAAGCCCCTACGTAAAAGAAAATGTCAAAAAGCCCCAAGTCGAAAAATTCTAGGCGTTTTATACCTCGGGATCCCGCCAACCGTTTTTCTGTCTGTTACGATTCCAGTTATCTGGGAACTCCAGCTAATGTTACAGCTAGTTTTTTTTAGCTGAATTCTCATAGGAGGCTTCAAATCAGCTGATTCCGGTCGTTAGTTCTGGACAAAGGGGGTCTTCCCAATAGATTGTCTAAACCGAAATTCCAGACGTAAACACTATATTCTTAAACTGATTTCATAGCTCTATGAAGATAGACAAAACTTGAAAACTAAAAAATATTAGAATCGATCAAATTCCTAGAAATTCAAGAAATAGAACCGAATATTCTGGAAATTTATAGCTTATATTATTTCACAAAATGAAAATTTACAGGAATAAAAAAACACGAAGATGGTAAAATCAAAGTTTAATCTTATGTTCCAATAAAGTATTTCATTAAAAACTGTGACTGTAAACTCACTCTATATACTGAAAAATTTCAATATAACAGATTTTAACGATTTCCGTTCGCCGAATTCAACGATCGAATAAAACGAAAGATTGGTTGGTTTTGAGTGCTATTATTTCTTGCTGCTTAAAGCCGATTCCGAACGACTACGAACATCCATGCCATAGTCGAATTCGAATACATTCTAATCTCCCAAAACAAGTCGAAATGAGTAAGCTAAACTTAATGGCCATGTCATATTACCAATTTATCCCCCGTTCGGTATCAGAGACTCTGCCGCTCCCTGTATGAGCGGACTTTAATAATCTCCCGAACTTAATCACTAGAAAGTTGGCTCCGGTCAAAAGACGAGAAAGCCTCTACGAGGTCAAAGCACCTACGTAAAAGAAAATGTCAAAAAGCCCCGAGTCTTTAAAGGCTTTAAAGGTGATGTGGCAACTGGACCATACGGGCCGATCCCTTCAATCCAGAGGCTTCTGTCAGTAAGCACAAAAATGACAACGATGTGTCTCGAGTACCTTTCTAGTTTGTTTTCGCAAATAATTCTGTTCTAAAGAAATGAGTTCATAACACAAAACTAGAGAGTAGAGAGTTTAGGGATAGAAAACATAAAATATTTTTGTGGCCAATGACATCCGTACAAAAAAGCCGCAAAAAATAGAATAATAGTAATCAAGATCGAAAAAATTAAAAATTTTGGAAAAAATAAAAATATATGTTTTAAAAATAAATAAATTGCATTAAAAATCCGAAAAGAGCCTAAATAATAATATTTAAAAGTAAAAATAATTTTTATTAATTTAGATTAAGTTTTATAAATTTTTGTCTATTGAATAATTATAATCAGAAACGATAAAGTTAAAATTTTTGAAAAAATAAAAATATATGTTTTAAAAATAAATAAATTGCACTAAAAATCCAGAAAAAATAACTACTACAGATTATATATATATATGAAATAAAAAAGGTGAATTTTGATTAAATTTTAGAATTCTTGCAGTCTGAATTTTTTTACCGATATCTGTAATCCCACTCTATAGAAGGAAAAATTTCAATATATCCAGTTATCTGGGAACTCCAGGAATTCAACAATGAAATAAACAAAAGAAAAATTACGTATATATTGATAAATTCAAGAAATAGAACTGAATAGTTTGGAAATTTATAGCGTATATTATTTCACAAAATGAAAATTTACAGTAATAAAAAAAAACGCGAAGTTGATAAAGTCAAAGTTTAATCTTATGTTCCAATAAAGTATTTCATTAAAAATAGAATAACGAATAACTTCTGGCACTCATATTTTCTTTCGAAATTTATTTTACGTTTCGAAATCATTTTCTAATATTGCAGTCTACCTTTAAAATTAAATGAAAGATTCGACTTGGCCAGAATACATATTCTAAACGTGAGCGCCGAATGGAGTAATACAGGATGTTAAAAGAAAAAAGAACTGTTTTGTTTCAGTCCCGTATTTTAAATTAAAGGGTAAGTTTAGCATTGCATATTTCGACCCTGTGAGCGCCACATGGCTTACAGTTTTGTCGTCCTTCTTAGAAGTCTATCGCGTTTCAGAATTTTCTCATTTTCTTTCCTTTTCATTTGGAAACAAATTTCTGTTACATTAATAAATGTATTTCCATGGAACGTTTTCGAAACGTAATATTATTTTTCGGTTTTTCTAATGAACATTTGCTCTCTCGTATATGAGAATACGCGAGAATATCCTTATGTGAAACTATACGAAATATACGAGAAGATAATATAATTTCTTGAAAATTCAGTCTCAAGATTGTGATGAATTTTCAAATTTCATACTTCCTCAACTGAGTTCAAAGTAAAATATTTGATGATTATGTCTTCCTCTCTCTATCTAATTGTCTGTTCTTTTGTTCATACATTCGTGTGTAGATGCAGGCCTTTATATATGTATCAACAAAATCCTTCAAAATCTCAGTAAGATTGTCAGAGGAAATTTTATTAAGTGTTTTTCACATTAAAAGAGTTTATCTGAAAGGTCAGATCTAAATAGCGTACTGGGGTGAATTTACAAGTTTTACACTTCCCTAACCATAGTTCGTAAGATTTTGGATGATTATGTATGCTTCTTGGTCTCCGGTTATTTGTGCTTGAGCGTGTGCGCGCGCACGAGGACATGTCGGTGAAAATATCAGATTTCAAAGTATAATAGATACTCAACCTGGAATGACAATGGAGGCATCTGTCTGCGAGTCTGGGAAATTAGCACTACTGAAATCCGGTCCCGCCTTTGAAAAGCCTTCTTTAATGATTGAAGGAAGAGTTCAGGAGCCGGGTGAAATAGTCGAGCACTGGCTAATGGTGAATCCCTTGCTATAGGAGACGTCACTTCAGGGACGGAATGACTAACCAAGGACAGGTTACTAACTGACGTTAGATGGTATGAGCAATCCACAGAGGAAAAAAAAGAGTTTGGTTGAAAAGGGAGAAGAGAAGCCACAGAGTTTAAGGGGTGATAGCTGTTTTTTTCTGGAGATGTCTCCTTTCCTTGTTGTCGTCTCGATAACATTTCTGAGTACATCAAAACATTTTTTTGGAGATTTAAACTCCTATCTAATATTTTTGCTCTTCAAGAGGTCATTGATAGGCTCGCCAGGAGTCATTTAACCTTCCAGGCAAATTTCCACCTGTCTAAAAACCCCGTCTCTTCAAAAAACTGTTTTGAAATTTTAATCCGTGCAGTAAAAAAAAAAAACATTTTTTGTTTTTAAAGCTGTTTTCTTGATCTTTGAGTTTCTGTGACACCTATCCGACACTCAGAATAAAGAAACAGTATATGAAAAAGATCACCCAGAATCTCAGTTATATAATTATGAGAGTGCAGCTATGTTTTACATAAGGTTTGCAAAACTGATTTTCTATCTGCACTCACACGTTGTGGGTTGCATGCCCAGGTATTTTTTCACATCTCCAAGAGGCGTGTGATGTATCCTGTGGAAAAGATTGCACTTAAACTTCACCAAATATCGAGAATTGTGATTGGCAGTCAGGGGGCGATTCAGGACCATACTGGAGTCCCGGTCAATCTGGACAGAGAGGAAATCAGTAAAGCTAACTTAGGGCCATGTCATTTAAGTACAATCTCTAAAGGCATGAAGTAACCAATTATTGTAATAGTGAAAATTTCTGATTTCTAACTATAGGGTTGCTGGAGTAATTTAGAAGAAAGGAAAAGAATTCAGCCTGCTCTTAGAATTTTTGCAATTTTTCTTTCAGATGTAGCACGCGGAGTGCTTCTTTTACTTTTTATTTTTTTTATATATTTCCTTATATTTTGTTCTACATTTGAATATTGTAATATAGATGCGTGGCATTTTACTATAATTAATATTAAAGACGATATAAAGCGAACTTGGATTATTAATGGATTTGAAGTAACAACAACAATGTACTACTCCACAGCATATGTAATTGTGATGCATGTATTTCCCATCAAAACGATTTACCCAATTTTGGAACCATGTAATCTATTTGAAGAATTGATGCAGTTTTGATTAAATTTTTATTATTATTATCTACTTTTTGTTTCACGAGGTCGTAAAACCTAGAGCTTAAAGCCAATCCAACGGCTACGAAATATTAGGCCTGCAACAAGATTCGATATTACAACCACCAAAACTAAAAGACAGTGTCCTACTGATTTGAGCATAGTCCGGCAGAAGTATTGTAGGATATTCAAAAGATATTGGATATGTAGGACACAGTTAACAGGTTAACGGTTTGGAAAAATTTTGAAATCCAAGTAAATTACCGAAAGTTTTTCGAATTATTTAAAAATTTATTATTAACCCCTTCCGGTAAAATGACGAGTCTAGCTCGTCATTGGTTTTTCATTCCATACCGCACAATGACGAGCTACACTAGTCATGCGACTAAAGTTACTGATAAATATGATAATTAATTTAGTTTAAAATTTCTAATGTACTGAATTTAACAACACTTTTGTTACTTGTGGAAATTCCAGGTCCCTATAACATATTGTTTATTTAAAGTTTCTTGGTACAAGTCACTGCCAAATTGATGAGTCAGAATAAAAGAAAACCTACTAAGAAATGCCGTGTGTGTTACAAGAATCAAATTAGAAGTGAGACTCTCTGGAGATGTAAACAATTCAGAATTCCTTTGCACTTTGTTTTGAAAAGCACCACTAGCTTGAAGACTATTATCTTAATTTTACCGTTTCTGATACTTAACACTATGTAAAAAGTGAATTTCAATTAAGAATATGTCAGAATTGTAAAATAAAACAAGTTTTTTAAATAAAAAATAAATGGTTACTTCACGGACAGTTTTTCATTATTAAATCGTACCGGAAGGGGTTAATAAACCATGATAAAAAAATAAAAATACACAAATGCTTTTAAACCTAGTGTTAACATCATAGCAAATGAGATAATTTCTCTATTCTGTATTTAAACAATATTTATAGCACACTTTTTGGGAGCATGGAAGAACAATATTTAATAGTAAATACTGGGACAAATTTAAATACCACCAAACCTTTTATGCATATAGTTTTAAAATTCCCATTTAGAAATCTACCAGAATTGAATACTGACAACAGACAGACTAGCACATAAAATGAAATTAAAAGCCTTTACGGAAACCAATTTTATGATCATGTTTTATTAATTAGGTAAAAGCTTCTTTATCAGATATCAACACATACATTTTCTTCCTTTTTCTAGAGTGTAACTAAAACAAAATTATAGGATCAAATTTTGTGATCAGCTAAACTTGTTAATCAAACTATGATTTTAACAGATGGGAGCATTCTTTTATGTTGATTTTGGACTTCCAGATGTAGGGTTCCTTATACTGAATCTATAGTTTTTCACTAGCACTATAAGGATCGTTAACCCCTTCCGGTATGATTCAATAATGAAAAACTGTGCATGAAATAACCATTTAATTTTTATTTAAAAAACTTGTTTCATTTTACAATTCTTACATATTCTTAATTAAAATCCACTTTTTACATAGTGTTAAATAATATCAGAAACAGTAAAATTAAGAAAATATCAAAGCAAAACATTAATAAGGTATACAAATAATAGTCTTCAAGCTAGTGGTACTTTTCAAAACAAAGTGCAAAGGAATTCTTAATTGTTTACACCGCCAAGTAGTCTCACTTTTAATTTGATTCTTGTAACACACACGGCATTTCTTAGTAGGTTTTCTTTTATTCTGACTCATTAATTTGGCAATGACTTGTACCAAGTAAACAATATGCAATAGTGACTTGGGATTTTCACAAGTGATAAAAGTGTTGCCAAATTCAGTACACTAGAAATTTTAAACTAAATTAATTATCATATTTAACAGTAACTTTAATCGCATGACGAATGTAACTCGTCATTGTGCGGTATGGAATGAAAAACTAATGACGAGCTAGACTCGTCATTTTACCGGAAGGAGTTAATTTTTAAAACGTTTTGGGTGTTAATGGAACATGTAGTTAAACCCTGAGAATACATCTCATGAACGGCTTTCAGTGAATATATAGGAGTTGTAAAGTTTATTATTGATGCGACAGTGTTTATATATTTTATAAAAGTAAGAACAAGTTCATGATTAACGTAAAATATCACCTTTTCTCTGTGAGTATGCGAGAAAACCAACATGAGGATTTTCTTCATTTTTTATCACCTTCTGTCCTTATTCCACTAATTTACAACATCTGCAATGTCATTTTCGAAAAATCTATTTAAGTGACCTCTTTATGAGAATTTCATGCTTGTTGAAAAAGCTCATGAGAAAACATTTCAAATTTATTCTTTAAAACAATATACAGGGTGTTTCAGAATGACCGCTTAAACTCTGCACAGCTAGATTCCTCATTGGGAGTACATAAAAACTTTCCAAAGAAGGGTTCCTGAACGATCCATAGTTTACGAAAAAAATACGAAAAACAAAGTATGATGTCACTTCCGGTGCAAGAAAAAACACTTTATTGAACGTATCAACAGCATTATATGCACGAGCATACTCCCTAGCAGTTTGTAAGCCATATCCATTACATCGGACGTATATAGGGTACATGTCGCAGTAGTCACGAGCGGAATTCATGGCAACCATACGAAGACTACCGGTGTCTGCAAGATACAGCCTTATAAATGCCAGTTCAACGGCGGTTTAACGCCATTCCATGGCATGCCATTTTCGTATTTTTCTCGTAAACTATGGATCGTACAGGAACGCTTCTTTGGGCAATTTTTATGTACTCACAAAGAGGAATCTAGCTGTGCAGAATTTATGTGGTCGTTTTGGGACACCCTGTATAATTACTCCAATTAGAAATAAATATAAAGTTCAAGATACAGTGCGTTCAACTTAAAGTACGGTTTTTTCAGTCTTTTGCAATGACGTCTATAAAATTGTGGTAATTTACCAATAATTTCTTTCAAAGTGTTGCGATAAGTAAAGCAAAGGTAAAGTTTTTACCATTAATTCCTTTAACTTAATAAAATATTAAATGGCTTCAAAAGCTACATATTTGTATTTCTTTTGTTATTGTTAACTTCATACACCGCTCACAATTAAGAAGGATATTATTGCATTGGCAAAAATTCCCTCTATTTAATTTCTCTAATTCTAAAATTGTTACGCATATCTCTGGAATAAAAATTCTAATGCAAAATTTCTCCTTCTAATTTGCAAGCACAAAGTAAATCTAAAGAAATTAAAAATGAAATGTACCTTTCAGTTGGGCGAATGTTTGCTCAAAATAAAACTCTGTCTAATTTAATCATAGAACAAAATTAAGTATCGAAAGAAAAATAGCTTCTAATGTAAGTAGTCCTACAATGAATGCAATCATCCGTACAAATTGCAATACATTTACTATGAAAAATAATTTTAAATATATTTTCAAACGAAAATTATTGTATTTTTAAAATATTTGAAATACTCCGAAACCATTTTTAAATATCATATATTTTTGAATCTTTATCAACTGTTTACCTTGTATCACATAAAATAAAAGTTAGTTAAAATTAATACGTTTTGTAACACATAATATATCGTTTTGTGTATGTAAAAGAACTGTTATAGATATTTTGTAAGGAAAAATTGATATCTTAACTATTATTATGTTGTCCTTCTAATATTTATAATAAATGCCTGTGATAACAACTAAATTAAATTCTGAGGCCAAAACAGTAACTTATAAATAAAAAATAGTCTTCACATAAACGAAAGAAAAGACATTTTCAGTAAAATTTCCTTAGAAACAAGTATTACTTAATGACTCTTAAATTAATGAACATTTTATCTTGAAATTTTATCCTCTTTTTGTGAGATATACTAATGTTGTTAATGACATATTGAATTTTCAAGCACAATTGAAAATAAAATTAACTACTAATTTTCATAGTTTGCTGTCCTTTATTTAAACAATGTATCAAACTAAAGTGCTCAATTATAAAATTTAATGTAAAGAGAAAGCAAGGTAACTAAAAATTGGACTCGATTTGACACGGAGTGTTTAATTAAAATTGTATACACTTCAAACAAATTCAAAGTTCTTGAAAAGAATTCTGTTAAAATTCATAAAGTGATTTCTGTAGAGGAAAATGTAAGTGTGTTCTACGCTGACCCATCCGAAGACATACAGCAGCAACTAATGATGACCATGCCGCAACAGCCCAGATAACAAATTTAGTTTGCAGCAAACTTGCAGTAGTCTTGCTTTGCAAGTCTGCAAACTTGCAGTAAGATCAGCATGACAAGTCTGCAAGTTTGAAACAAGACTGCAGCAAGTCTAACAATTTTTGCTTGCCTGAAGGTTGTCCTGACAAGTTTGCCACAGTTTTGCAGCA
The DNA here is from genome assembly GCA_032207245.1 of Pardosa pseudoannulata. Lineage (NCBI taxonomy): Eukaryota > Metazoa > Arthropoda > Arachnida > Araneae > Lycosidae > Pardosa > Pardosa pseudoannulata. The sequence goes on from CM063504.1 coordinate 132,570,638, forward strand.
AAATAGCCTTTTCAAAGGTGTGATCACTCTATGTTTCGTCTTACTTGCAGGAGTTTTGCTGCAAGTTTGTCGCGTCAAATTTGTTATGACAAGATATTATTCAGAAAAAATCAAACTTGCTGCAAGTATGCATGCTATCTGGGAGGGACCCATAAATGGCTACCAAGCCACCGCTGACCTACGAGAGGCCCATCATGGTCCGATTTTAATGTGGTCCAACCCGGTAAGGAGCAAACACTACAGAGGTAAGCTCATGACTACCAGGAAGAACGTTAGGAAATGATCACTCAGGTACCTCGGGATCGTGAATCGCGTACACACCTAAAGGAGGTGTGCCCCTGGGGGCGTAGAAGAACCTGTAAGCAATTTGAACCGCATGACCTATATTTCTCAGATATACACCCTTGACTATATCTGCAAAATCGCCCCCATTGATCGCTTCCACCCGGCGTTTCCTGGGAAAATAGGAACCGGCCGGCTAAGGGGAGCTGATAAGGTTTTTCGGATGTGTCGCTTGTTTGTTCTTTCAGGGCATCTAAAAAGAGGACTTTCTCTTTTCGGAAGGGATCAAGCTTCGAGAAGCTGACCCCCGAAGAAGGGAGAGAAGATCTACAAGAGAGGGATTCGGGGAGTCGACATAGTGCGAAGACTCCCCTTTGTCCCGAGCAAGCTCCAAAATAGCTGATCGGATTCCACCTGTTTACCAGGACAAAAGCGTGGCGTCGCAGAGTCTGAGATCTTGAAAATCGGATTGAATAGACGATTACGTCCCCTGACGGATCATGTTAAAGAATCCTCGGGAATTCCGGAATCGGGACAGCCAGCTAATGAGAATTCAGCTAAAAAATCTAACTGTAACTTTAGCTGGAGTTCTCAAGTAACTGGGGTCCTAACTGACCAAAAAAAAAACAGTTGGCGGGACTGTAACTGACCCCCAGGTATAAAAATAACTCGTTTTGAATATAACTTACTGCAATTTCACAGTATCTTGTCCGAGTGTCCGTGACTGGGGCACGTAAAATATGTTCGTGGTCTCAAAGTACTTCGTTCTCAACCACCATCTCTAGAGATGACAGACCAAGCCTATGGGTCTTCTGCTTTGTCCCTCCTTCTAAATTACGAGGACCCACTTGAGCAAAAGTCCTACTTTCACCCTAGCGGTACCCGTTAAAACAAAAGGAACACCCTTTTGCTTTAATACATGTAGCGTAAGGCGCAATCGTACTTTCTTTGACCAAGTGGCTTTTGGTTTGGTTTGGAATGCTACGGTCTACTTTTTTGCAACACGAGGGCTAATGAGACCAGGACCTACATCTTAAAGCCGATTCCGAACGGCTACGAACATCCATTGCACTGTTTTAATCGAACCCACGAACTCCGGTACCGAAGGTCAGCACCCTAACCAATAGGCCATCTTTTGGCTTTGACCAAGTGGCATCAGAAACAACAATAACAATATACTATCATGTACTCCGTAAAACAATTTATATTGACACTTACCTTAACGGAAAGATAAAAAAAATACCTTAAAACAGAGAAATCCAACATTCTTAAAATAATGTATCTACAAAATGAATTTCGAAATTTTGCCATCTTTCTTAAATATTTTCATCGTCTCTCGTCTTCCAAATGTGCTTAAACAAATATGTATTTCAGAGAAACGTTATACAAAATACATAATTTATCCTTGCGTGTTTTTCATGTTCTTTGCACTAAAAAACACTGTTAAGAAACATGCATTCTCATACAAGTTACAAACTCTTACCTAAAAATATAAATTTAGATGTGTTAACTAGAAATTATATATAATTAACTATTTCACAAAAATTAACAAATGTCTCGTTTTAATAAAAAAAAATAAACGCTCACACTAAACAACTTCATGGTTTGTAAACAGAAACTCTATTTAATTTATTTTACTTTTTAACTTTGTCTTAAAATATTAAAGAGCGTCATTTTGACTGTCATTCTTAATTATATTCTCATAGTTATATAACATAAAAATATTACACTGTTACCGTCTTGAATGTCATATATTTGTTGCAAAGAATAAGAATCTTTACATTCAATAAAATATTTGTCACGCGCATTATTTTAACATTCTTCCAGTTTTAATAATATTTAAATCTAGCAAATAAAAAGCAAAAAGGTAGAAAATTGGGGTTGGGGCAAATTAATTATAAATATGAAATTTAATTTAATATCGGACATTTCATTTCTTTCTTTTTCGAAATCTATGCTAAGCTATAACGCATTCAGTTTTGATTAAAACAATAACTTACCGACTTTAATTAAAATTCTATAAATGAAAACAAATTAAAATCGCTCAGGCAAAAAAGTTGTAGTAGAAAAATAGAAATAAATATAATTTCGTCATATAGATGTAACTTTGGAAGATTCCTTTCTTTTTATTTTGCTACTTTTAAATAAAGATTTGAATAAATGAAATATAGTTTAATATTTGGTTAATCAATAAGAGTTTAAGTACGTTTGTGGTTTTGGATGAAATGTTAAAAATTGTTGTTTATGCTGAACAAACCAGTAAATAATGATTAAATGTTATACAAATATTAGACAAATAGCATTAAAGCCATTACTGTGGTTCTTGTTTCTCAATATTTCGTCAAAATACATTTCACAGCATTTATAGTATTTGACACATCAAAATGGTTTTTGTCCAGCATTTCATAATGCAAAAAGAGATGGTCATTTACACGCATTTAGGATTAGTTTGAGAGGAGCCTTTTTGCATAGGCACTGTGTACAATGTCGTTTGACATACGTCCTGAAAGTAGCAAATTTTATATTGAGAACTCTTGCAAATTATAAGCAAAACAGTTGGAGCATATTAAGATTTTTATATTTTAAAATCTTTTCCGTATTTTTGAAAGGAAAAAATTACTTAGTCATTGAATTTTCAGTGTTATTATAAGCTTCTCATAAGCTTAAAAAATACCAAAGAAATTTTTATTACCTAAATATTAAGAGCATATTAAGATTTTTATATTTTAAAATCTTTTCCGTATTTTTGAAAGGAAAAAATTACTTAGTCATTGAATTTTCAGTGTTATTATAAGCTTCTCACAAGCTTAAAAAATACCAAAGAAATTTTTATTACCTAAATTGATTTTTAAATTTAATTTTTAAATATCTAAATTTTTATACTTCAGAAAAAACCACTTTAATCATTTTGTAGGAACAAAAATGTTTTCAATGAACTGAACATTTTACACATGCTCTAAGAATCTTAACCAGTGTTATTATAAGCTTCTCATAAGCTTAAAAAATAACAAAGAAATTTTTATTACCTAAATATTAAGAGCATATTAAGATTTTTATATTTTAAAATCTTTTCCGTATTTTTGAAAGGAAAAAATTACTTAGTCATTGAATTTTCAGTGTTATTAAAAGCTTCTCATAAACTTAAAAAATACCAAAGAAATTTTTATTACCAAAATTGATTTTTAAATTTAATTTTTCAATATATAAATTTTTATACTTCAGGAAAAACCACTTAAAGCATTTTGTGGGAACAAAAATGTTTTCAATGAACTGAACATTTTACATATGCTTTAAGAATCTTAACCAGTAGTACTTGTTCATTTTTTGCCATACAAAATCTATAATTAATGCAAACCAACAAAGGGTAAAACAAAAAAAAATCACACCATTCAAAATGTATGTATACATATTTATTTAAATAAAATAATTAAACATTAATATTCTGGTTGCAAAATTAATCAAATACATGTTTGTGAATGAAATAAGTTTCAAAAGAGTAAATGCATCAAACTATTTAAGTTTGATGTGCAAGAGTAATACTCAACATCATACAAGAGATCACAAGTATAAAACGCGACAAGTGAATACAACGCTACATCCAGGCTATTGGACTTTTTCCCCCGAAAAAAAAAAACTGTACAAATGACTAGACTTCACTTTTAATAATTGTGTATTTTATACTCTCCAAGCTCCAATTTTTATCATTAACATATCTTAATAAATTGAAAACTTTATTTTTTGTCTTAAAATAGTTTAGAAATATCCACAAAAATTCTTACAAATTCTGCAACCTTTCAAAATGAAATGGTAGATCATTGAATATGTTAAAAAGTGATGCTGATAATAGTAATCAAATAGTAATTCCAAACATTACATATAAATTTATAAGTTTATTGCTGAATTAAAATATATATATATATTGTAACGAATTCTCGTTACATTAAATTCCTGATACAGACTTAACTAAAATCGTAAGAAAAAAAGGCATAACGTAGAAGAATAGCAACCGTGCCTTTTGTGAGCACTTGAACTGAGCTCTTCTTTACCTAGTGAAAGGACGTTGTTTCACGCAGAATAGGATGCTGAATAGATGATTGTGAACACCAAGGACCATCTAAATCATTCTGTCTGAAAAAATTCATTGGGATGCTGGCGAAGTGTTTCCAGTGTTAGTTTCAATGGCATCCCGAAGAAAGAGTCTCACACGACAGAAGTCCTCTACATTGTAAAGGAAGCAACAATACTTTACTATCTTGTTCTCCAAGAGATTGTCCAGGGACGGCGATTAATGGATCGGCGAGATTGCTCCCGATTTCGGCAAACCGATTACTGGCACCTGCTGGCGCTACGCGCGCTTTCCCCACCACGTCATCAACCAGCTGTCCGATCAGCTGAGATGGACATTCTTGAGGTCAGACGACTATATAAAAGAGCAGAGTTCGAGGCCCAGAGAGGATTTTTGACTGATCAAGTCTCCGGTGAACTCATCGGCCCAGAACGACGAGGGAATGACTGAGTGTCCTCCCTCCTTTTTTTCTCTTAGGAAGCTGATTCCTGCATCGATCATCTTTTCATTTGTAGATATTCATCGTTTCATCTGTATTTATCGTAACTTCAATATTGTGTTTCTAAATAAATATCATAGTCTGTACGTAGGCCTCCGCTATCCTTTTTCGGGCTCACTTAGAGCCCCAGTACGCTACAATATAAATAAATTAATATAATAAGCAAAACAGTTGTTTTATAAACAGCTTAATTTCTCCACGAGTATAAGTGATATATCAATAAGACTGAAAAAATATTACATGAAAAAATTATGTAATACCACGTGCTCATAAGCTACGTAATAATTATATTGTGTAAATTTATTTTTTCACTAATAAATAATTTCTTTTCGAATCAAATCAGAGGAATTAAATATAACACCAAAGTGAATTTTGAATTTTTCTATATATTTTATGATGAATCAATTTTAAAAATAATTAAGAAATATTTAAGATTCCTAAGCTCTTTGTGACAGAATCTGGAAGACAAAATTTATTTTGATGTCATATTTTTGTCAGTAATAAACAAACTGTTCTGAATGGGGGGAAACGATTATTTCAGAATTAAATTCATGACCGTAAACCACTGAAATGAAATTATAATACCAGAAAGATGTATTAGCTTTCTAAAGAGATTGTAAATATTCAATTAGTTTTACAGAAATATTTAAATTGAGGGTTTCGTTCCTAAAATAAAATATGTGGAACTGCATAGGGTAAAATGCATAATCATTTAATGAAAATAAATACATTTTTTTCATATCTTATAAAGTAATGGTTTAAGTTTCAAGTTCAAAATATGATTTAATAATTACCCAGATAACAAATTTAGTTTGCAGCAAACTTGGAGCAGTCTTGCATTGCAAGCCTGCATACTTGCAGCAAGTTCAGCATGACAAGTCTGCAAGTTTGAAACAAGACTGCAGCAAGTCTACTCAAACTTCGAAGTCACCATACCTCCAACATGCAGCAAACTTGTCATGCAAGTTTGCCGCAAACTTGTCTTATCAAACTTGCAAACTAGTCATGCAAATTACAATACACGTGCATGAAAACGAAAACCTTGCTTAATGAATTAATAAAATTAACACATCTATTTAATTTATAAGGAATTTTAGATAGTAGCAAATTATAGAGAAATGCTACTTTAAAAAATAACCACACTTAAATAATTAAAATAATAAATGCCGTTTAAAAGATTCATAGCAGCTTGCGGAATGGCGTGTGTGCCATGTTGTCCTTTTTGTCTGTGGCCGGGAAATGTTTGCGCATGCTCTCTTTATCTTAACTCTCATGCAATGATGGGAATTTTCGCTTGCTCCAAGTTTGTCATAACAAGATTGCCACAGTTTTGCAGCAAAATTACGTTGCAAAGGAGTGGTCGCTTATGTTCCGTCTAACTTACAGGAGTTTTGCTGCAAGTTTGTCGAGTCAAATTTGTTATGACAAGATATTATCCAGAATAAATCAAACTTACTACAAGTATGCATGCTATCTGGGTATCCTTAAATGACTTTTACTTTTCAAGATGTTTTATTGGGAAATATTTACAAGATTTATTTGCTTCGTTTGTTTCATGTTGTAACAATAAGTTACACTCGGTTCAGCTCTTTTTACCCCTCCCCATGGGTCTTCATGGGGGACATGCTGGGGAAGGACCGATTTGAACTGCAGATAAACTTCAGACTTCTCCCAGCCAATAGAGGTGTCCGTTTGTTTGGGGGATTTTACCCCCCCCCCCACCCCGTTCTGGAGTGGACCCGCGAGATTTTTTTTTGAGAGGACAAGGTTGTTACCAGAAGAAGAGAAAGTTAACGGCTGACATCCGCGGCTTGTGGATAACCCTTTTGAAAAAAATCTTCGCATTTTTTTTAGGACCGATGCCGATTCAAGAGCAGTCTTCGATATCTACAAATGATAAGTTGATTCCAGTTGTATTCCTTAGGCATTTATCTAATTGTATAAAATATTTTAATCAAGACCTATTTTCCATGTGTTTCTTAATGAGTTTTAATTTCTTCTTTCTCAAGCACTAAGCCAAAGTAACATTATTTTTACACATGTGTCTTCGAATTGGAAAATATTTTTTTAATCAGCCGGGGTATTTAGAGTTCGGTTCGGAGCTCTACTGTGTACTTTATGCAACACGAGGGCTAATGGCACCAGAACCTACTACTTAAAGCCGTGTACTACCTGCAACCAGCCACCCACCCGAAATCGGGTGTAGGGTGTTGGATTGCTGGTTCGGTCTGACCGTCCTGCAGTAATGCGTTACTCGGGAGCTAAGTCAGCATTCCGACCATATAATTTAAAATAACAAAAAAAGTAGACAAACTAGACAAATAAGTACAACCAATGCAGTTTCCGGAAGTGCGGGGGCTATTCCGCATTAGTCCTGCCCAGGTTAAAAGTCCGGTTGGCCCGGTGTACTACATGGAACTTTCTGACATGAGAGTAGATGTTGGTGAGGGAAGCAATAACTGCACAGGGCAGTTGTGATGGCCTTAAGTGAAAGTGTACTTTGCTCCTTACGGTGCAGTTTTAGGCTAAGATCTTCATGAACACACGATGGCTCCTTGATTTGCGGTGAGCCAGTCAACCAGGCTCCTGGCCTTCCTACCAGGAAACTAGCCTAAAACCGAACCACAAGGGGAAAAGTACAACTTCACTTAATGACCACCACTACTGCCCTGTGCTATTATTGCTTCCTTCACCAATACCTACTCTCATGTCAGAAAGTTCCATGTAGTACACCGGGTCGACCGGACTTTTAACCTGAGCAGGATTCTTGTGAAGTATGCCCGCACTTCCAAAAACTTGTACGTATTTGTCTAATTAGTCTACTTCTTTTTGTTATTTTAAAATTCTACTAAATCCGATAGACAACTTAAAGTGGATTTCGAACAGCTACGAACATTCATGATACAGTGACCATTTGAAACCACGAACTCCGGTACCAAAGATCAGCGCTCTGACTATTCTCCTTCGGCTGAGGGGAGAAGCGGTAGTAATTTCGATACACCCGTAAGCAAGGTTCTAGCGGACAATGAAGAGTAGACAATCAGCATATGCTAAAAGAATGAAAACCTTATTTTAAAATATCAATAGAAGTCAATAGAGAAGAAATTAGAACAAAAATTATATAATGGAAAATTTAATAACTATCAAGGAACTGAAAATACATGTTGCAATGTAAAGACTTCAATAAAGAAAAACACTTTTTCAAAAACAAAAAAAACTTATATTATGCCGTTATATACAACACAAAAACAAGTAAATGACATTAAAAAATTTGCATGGGCAAAACAAAATGAAAAAGGGACATCATTCAGCTGCCGTGCGAATTCATTGTCTTGATGCGAAGTACGACTACTAGAGAGTTCTAAATAGCGCCGAAAAAGAATCATAGTAATGTTGAGTTGTTTTGTTCCAGATGCAACGGAACATACATAAAAATATTTAATTTGTGTGTGTGAACAATATACACATTAACAGATAGATAGATCTTTTTAATGTAGCATCTCTTAGCACTGTTCTAAATAATTCCAAATCTTTCATAAGATCTTCAAAGAGTAGAATAGGAGAAAACGAAGCAAAACTTTTAAAAAGGGAAACCAAAAGAGAAATGGAAATTAATTGAAAAGTTAATTTAGAGAACATGTAGATGAAGTGAAAAAAAATGTCTTTGTAATATATTCACAAGTAAATTCCCGTTTTTAGTAAAGGATAAAATCCCATATGACTTAATTTAGGTGTACATTTCGTAACACTGAAATTAAACACTAAATTGTTAAAATAAACTCTAAAATACTGAGAATAAACAAAGTAAATTGTAGTACAAATACTAACTGTAAACTCTACAATTCCAATTTTACAACTCTAATAAGTAAAGGTTTTACGTTTATTCTTAAATAAACAGTTCTCAAATATATTACTTATGTTATGGATGACAATCTACACAAATATTAAAATATATTCCAAAATAAGACTTTAATGAATTCACTTTTTCACATTTATAAACAGTTTTCTAACTGAAGCACAAATTAATTACCTAAGGGAATCGGGCAAATTTTTCTTGATTTTGTTACTTTTGTTTGTAACAATCAAAACTTTAACTGTTCGAAAAAAAAGTCTTACGAAATATTTTTGATTTTTTGTAAAAAGGAATATGCTCACACTTTAAAATGTAAGGAATAATAAGACTTTTCCCTTGTTATTTCGAATTAGCACGAAATTGAATTTTTTTAGCTTTATTTTTAGCTTTATTATTTGAAAGGCATATTCTCTAAGGCAGTGGCTCTCAAACATTTCGCCTACAAGTACTACAACAAACTTACAAGTAGCATGAGGCCTGAAGTAGTTCTATATTACTCGGTATGAGTACTTGGTTTGGTTTGGAGTGCTAAGGTCTACTTTTTGCAACACGAGGGATAATGAGACCGGGATATACAGCTTACAGCCGATTCCAAACGGCTCGAACATCCATGCCACAATGCGATTCTAACCTACGAATTCCGGTACCGAAGGCGCCGAACGCTGGCCGATTGGTTAGGGCGCTGATCGTCGCTACCAGAGTTCGTGGGTTCGAATCCCACTATGGCATGGATGTTCGTAGCCGTTCGGAATCGGCTTTAATCAGTAGGTCCCAGTCTCATTAGCCCTCGTGTGCAAAACAGTAGACCGTAGCGCTCCAAACCAAACCAAACCAAACCGGTACCGAAGGCCCTAACCAACCGGCCGTCATTTGGCCGGTATGAGTACTACTGAGTAGAATGAGGCATGGTACTGCCTCATGCCATTCGGAAAATTTCATGTCTCCAATCGATATTTCGAAAGCATAACTCATTTAACTTTAGTATTTAAGTTCTATTAGAGCAACATTTTTAGAATCCTAAAAATCCTAAAATCCTAAAATTTTAATTTATAGACTGTGGTTTACAACAATTAAGAACGGGATTGGTGTTTTAATGGAGAGTCTTGTAGCACTATTCTAAATGGTCTAAATCTTTCCAGAAGTTACTGAAAGTATAAGAATCAGTAAATGATGCAAACATTTTAAGAAAGGGAATCCAAAATGTGCAAAGAATATTAGTTGGGAAGTTTAAGTGGAGTAGAAGTATATAAAACATCAAAAAAGAAATTTTTAAGATGTGGTTTGCCTGAGCATTCCCCTTTTTCATAAGCGACATGATAACCCTTGATTTAATAGTAGTATTTCCTTTGTCCATGCTGAGCACGATATGGTTAACGAGCTTTTAAGGTATAATGATCTATGTTTTCTTAAAGCAGTTAGATGATGTCACAGCGTCATGTTTCACTTGATTGCTTTGGTTTGGTTTGGAGGGGTACGGTCTACTGTTTTACTACATGGAGGCTAATGAGACCGAGACCTACTGGTTAAAGCCGATTCCGAACTGATACGAACATCTATGCCAGACACGGGATTCGAACATGCAAACTCCGGTACAGAAGAGCAGCGCTCTACCATTGGACCGTCATTCGGAATGTTTCACTTAAAAATGTCCATGCATATTCAATTAGATTCAATCGGAAATATGGAATGTTGATACAATCATTGAATATCATCGATTTCCACGCTAGCCTTTGGTGAATAAGCTAAGACATTCGGACTGTTCACCTATCTCACTTCTAAAATACGGATATAAGAAACGAGGGACTTATTCAGTATTGAGTAATAATATCTGAGCCTTCTTTGCAGATAAAAAAAAAACAAGTTTACGTCTAACCAGTGACATTTCCTCAGACGGAAGTTCGAAAACTTCCTAACTGGTCTCCTTGATGATGGTGTGACAATCTGTTACTCTTTAAATGCTCGTAGTCAATAATTTTGAGTTAAATTAAATCAGTTCTTATCAATAAACAAAACATTACCCCACTATTGATTTGTTCAGATATTGTGGTCTTTCCACCATAGAAATCATCATCCCTTTTGAGCATTTGTTATTAGCATACTTGTGATGGAATCGATCCATTTATGCAGACGTCTGGACATAATAAAATGCAAGATTGGGTGCGAAATAAGCAAACAAACTACCAGATCCCTCAGTCAACTCTAAAAAGTAACCAGAGAGGTGACAAACGATAACCACTCCCAACGGGCCAAGCCTACGAGCACAGAAGACCTTGAGGTACATATAGCTATTTGAAATTAACTGTAAACAGCAGGTCCCTGTCAAATAAAACCTCCAGTGGCAAAAAATTTTTACGATTAAAATATTTCACTGAATATTTCTTATACGAGTCAGTAAAAATCAAGGTTTCGCACCGGAACTGAACTGAAAACTGGAAACTGAACTGAAAATAAATATCGGTTTATTTCGATCCGATATATCTACATTCAGGTTATTACTGTAACCAACTTATCAACATTTTCTAATTTAACTACAACCATATAATTATCATCATTGCTGTACATTGCTTCTAGATTTCCTGTTTTGATGTTCACTAATAGTTTCTATTTGAGTTTAGCATGAAACTACTTATAGAGGGCAGTTTTAATTCAGTTGAATGTTCAGTTGTCAAATGCGATGTTGATAATGGATAGAATGACAACGTTTACCGTTCTCTGCTCACCGCTTGTTTCTAACATGCTGGTTAACACATTGTATGCGGGACATGTACTAGTATGTTTTATGACGATTGATAGTTGAACGCGGGTCACTTACTACTACGGGTTAGTGTAATAGCATGGTTTGTTTGTGGCTACAAAAATAACGGTATATACAAGAAAACGAAGCCGAATGTTCTTGTCTACTACATAGATTCTGGAAAAATTTAGACGTCGTAAAATTAAATAATTTTTTATCAATTGAGATTTAACTGAATAACTAAATTTACGAGCAAAACGCCCGCTCCCGGTACAAAATGTTCCGCTGCGAAATGTACCAGCACACAATGTGTTAATTGGAACAATTAACATAGTGTATTCATTAAAAAAGCATAAAATATTTTAAATTGTAATATAATTACATACTTTGTTTCTGATAGAATTATATTTTGAGTACAAATAAGAATATACATAAAATAAAATATTTCCTTTTGAACTAAACCTAAAACCGTTATTTTTGGCGGAACGAAAACCGGAACTAAAGAAATATACGAGACGCATCCAGAAAGGAAGTTTCCCTATTTAAAAGAAATAAAGAGCTCACACTTTCATGGACATATTTATTGCCAACAAGTACAGCAACGTTTCAGCTATTTTTTAATATAGCCACCACCAGAATTGAGACACTTGTCGTATTGTGGGATCAACTTTTGTATGCATCTGTTGCAGAACTCCGTGCAATCCCTTTCCTTACTGACAGCGTCTTTTTGAATTTGGTCCTGACATAAGATTCATTATGATGCCAATGCATTGACTTCTGTTCGGTTTCGGGGGTAAAGTACGAAATCGAAGTCTCATTGCCCGTGACGATCCTGTCGAGGAACTCGTCGGCGTCATCGTGATACCGTAGAAGAAATGTCAGTGCTGCTCCTAAGAGTTGAATTTTATTATTAGGGTGTCAGTTTCGACTCATAGACCTGACAGAGCTGACGATGAATTTCAATTGGTGCAATGCTTTGTGCATTCAAAATCACCGACCGAACCTTGCAGGCGGCGGGAGAAGGAATTAGAGTTTCCATTTCGGACCAATGCTACCCCGCTACTGGCACGAATCGAGACTTGTCCAGCCAGCATATGATTAATACGTCATAGATCTGTTACGCATGCGCAATTGATGCGTCTAATTACGTTTACTTTAAAGGGGAAAACATCGGGATACTTACATTCTGGATAAGAATCGTATATTTTTATAGTTGTACCGGAACGAAATAAATTAAGGTTCAAAGCCCTGGTAAGAATAGACAAATTCTTAAATTGAACGCATCACAAAGTATACGAATAGAGAATTAATATAATAATAAATAGGTAGTGGTTTCCCCACAAGACAAGCGACGAAATGTATACTTTTTAATCGTCTTCAAAGGATAAAAAACTGAAGACATAATTTATATTCATTGCGAAATCAAACTTATTTCCCGCAACTGCGTGACATTTATTCTAGAGCATAAATATTTTGCAATAGCATATCTAAATCATATTATCTTTGAAATTTGGGAAGTTCCTGCATCAAAATGTTGCTAAAAGTTTTGAATTTGGTCTGAGCAATTTATTTTTAGGAGGAGAAAAATTAAGCTTTGAAAAAGATTTCGAAAGTTGTTTAATTATCTCCCACGTTCAATTTTAAAAACCTCGCGGGCGTTTTCGTTTCTACTTTCTTTCATGGGAAATGATTTATAACTATACAAGTTTTATAGTTTTATGATAAAATGCATCTCTATCTACCGCAGCTAGATTGCGAAAGACATTTTTAAATTGAAGGGTAATATTAGTTAAGGGGTAAAAAGATAATGTGTATTTGATTAATTACTAATGGTTTATTTTAAGAGTTTTATAACCCCTTAATTTCAGCATCATTTTGAAAATTTTTCTTCAAAAAATCATACATATTCTAATGATGTTTTTCTAAGAATCTGAAACTAAACATCTGATGTGGATATCACTTTACTTCTTTGTAGACTTATCTAAAGAAAAATATTAATTATTATTCCGAGTAAATCAAGTAACTGAAGTAAGTAGTATTCCAAGTAATAATATTTGAGAAACTGTATCGGCACCAGTAGAAACATGTTTCAATTCCCCGCAATCTTCTATATGGGAGAGATTTATTACCTCCCACGTTCAATTTTAAAAAAAAAACGCGGGCGTTTTCATTTCTACTTTCTTTCGCGGAAATGATTTATAACCACCCACGTTTTATAGTTTTATGATAACGCATCTCTATCTACCGCAGCTAGATTGCGAAAGACATTTTTAAATTGAAGGGTAATATTAGTTAAGGGGTAAAAAGATAATGTGTATTAGATTAATTACTAATAGTGAATTTTAGGAGTTTTATAACCCCTTAATTGCAACATCATTTTGACAAATTTTCTTCAAAAAATCATACATATTCTAATGATGTTTTTCTAAGAATCTGAAACTCAACATCTGATGGGAACATCAGTTTACTTCTTTGTAGATATATCTAATGAAAAATATTAATTATTATTCCAAGTACATCAAGTAATTGAAGTAAGTAAGTAGTATTCCAAATAATAATATTTGAGAAACTGTATCGGCACCAGTAGAAACATGTTTCAATTCCCCGCAATCTTCTATATGGGAGAGATTTATTACAGTAATTTTAAAATTATATACATTATTTACATTAGTAGTAATACATAGTTTCCAATTTTAGCTTCCGCGGTGCTTTTACCACAGTCAAGTATATTTTTATGAAACAAGACAAACTTTTCATATATGCATCGCTCACAGAGCCAAACTCAACATACAAAGAAATTGGAATTACAACAAAAAGAACGTTGGTGTTTCGCGCCTAAAGTTTACGGTTACAGTGAAACAATGAGTGGCTGGAAATACCGGGTGGCCATAATTAAACTGATAGTGCTCAAAGTGTTCTGTTACGCGATCTATTTGCGAGAATGACGCCACATTTTGTAGGAATATTAAACAAAATGAAGGATTTAAAAAAATTAGTTCTTAAAGTCACCGATAGAGGAATATTTGGCGCTATAAAAATAGAGTGTTAACAAATGCAAATCAACACAAATATTTCTCAACTGTGCCAAAGGATGTAGCGTGAAATTTGAATAAAGAAATTCTTCTTCTGCTCAGCGTACCTGATATTGCAGATTATTGACTTTATCGGTGTTATGTAGATTTTACGCGTTTTTAAAAGTGTTGCCATATTGCATTTGAACTATATCAGAAAATTGCATAATAAAAGTAAATTTATTCTATTAATGTGCATTTGTTAACACTCTATTTCTATAACAAACGCCAAATATTTCCCTAGCGGTGACTTTTGGAACTAATTGGTTTTTTGCGGAATCCTTCGTCCCCCGTCTTGTTTAATCTTCCTGCAAAATTTGGCGTCATTCTCACAAATAGATTCCGCTACAGAACAGTGTGAGCACAGTCATAAATTATGGCCACCCTATTTCCAACAGTATCAAATCAAGATTTTTAATTTAATTATACGATGTGTCGTCAGAATTATCATTTCACATTCCTTAAGGGATCAGACTGTTAAACATAAGAATCGTATTTTGTTAATTCTTTTTGAGGCTTAACCTTTTTTAGTTTTACTAAAATGTCTGATTTTTTTTTTTTTTTTTTTTTTTTTTTTTTTTTTTTTTTTTTTTTTTTTTTTTTTTTTTTTTTTGTAGAAATCTGTTATGTAGAGTGTGGTGGGGTAAAATGGGTATTTTTTATAGTTTCTAACAGACACATCGTAATTTTTAACAATTATATTTTATCTTTGTAAAATATTTTTAGACATTTGTTGAAACATTTATTTTCCTTAAGAAGTTTCATATTTGCATCTGTAACATAGATTGTGTTTGTAATAGGAATACATTCTTCTTTACTAATCTTAAAAATTTTCAAAAAAGTAATATTTTATTTCTTTATCGTCAATATTTTTTCAATATCCTTTCAATAATCCCAAAGATCCTAAGTGTAAACAAAAAGAACTCCAGCAGACACACACATATGAACCATGTGGGCATAAGACGCAATTTTAATCCCATTTTGACGTTACAGAAGTCGTAAAATAAACGGATAAATTTACTACAGAGTACAGATTTAAGGAAGTTAATTCGCATGCCAACCACCTGTCTAGCATATTTTGTCAGTAGACTAAAGACATAAGAAAAGTGCAAGAACCTATGAAGAAAGTCTAAAAACGATAACACGTCGAAATTCTAAATGGCATCCACAAAAACAACCCCAAAATCATATTAAAATTTATATTTTCTATAAATAGTTCACATTCTCTATTACCGTCAGCCAGCTATTTAGTATATTTAGCTGTCAGTTATCTTTAGTATGTTCTCGATCGTGAGTTAAACTAGACTTGTCATTTAGACTAGTCATGTCTTTGAGATCAATAGCTCTCACGTCAGACTTCGTATTCGTGTTAAGTATGTTAGTTATATGTAGATCTAAAAAGAGAATGAATTTAAAGGAAAATTAAAGTCACGACTGCTTAATTAAAGACAGACATAGACATGTCGTATGTAAGGGCAACACTTTTCGACGACAGGGTACGCCTAAATGTAGAACAAAATAACTTTGATATCACACAATTTTAGTAGTTTAAGTGATATATTATTCTGCAAATTTCTAACTATCTCTGTTAGAAATAAAGACACCAGATAGCGAGTCATATGAAATAATTTAGACACCGGAGATATGAGTGATGAGAATTTGTCATTATGACATTATCGAGAAAATCATAACTCGCCAGTTACAAAAATCAGTACATACACGGACGCTAGGGGAGGAGACAAAAAATTGGAATCGGAATCGATTCTAAACCGCGAAATACGTTGATACTTCAACTCATCTTTTCATTTCACACACGTCAATCAAAATAAATGAGTAGAAATTTTTCACTATCACACGAGAAATCAATGGAATTATAAGTAGTCTTCAAGTAATTTATAAACTGAATCTGTTGATTTTCGACGCGTACAGGTAATGTGTATTAATCAGTGATATAATTGGTTTTGTTGTAAAAAT
>CM063504.1:132602116-132604616 GCA_032207245.1 Pardosa pseudoannulata
TCGCCAAGGTTGGTATTGAACTTGCTGAGAGTATAACAGCTGCGATAAGACATTTGCATTAGAGCAAAGGGCACACACACTCTAATACCAGTTGTTATACTCTCAACATGTTCGATACCCGTTTGAAGACTCAAAAATAAATAATCTGATCTTGTTATGTAAAATTATTAGATTAGAAATGATAATTGAAAATAATTATTTTAGAAAAGAATCAGTTTAGGAAAAGTTTCGACATCAAACTTAGAAGTCCAAACATATATACGAATTATATTATTGATGGCATAAACACAGAATCACGTCTCTAAACAATGTCAGTGAATAAATAATCTATTCATCTGGGGTTTCTATTGACGGCATTCTCTGACAGTTATCGGACATTATCGCTTTGATTATTGTACAAAACACCTGTTCATTTGCATGCAGCCGTGAAAGTTATCGATCGCTTTTCTCCGAAAACGGCGATATGGTTCTGATTCTGGGAACCCCGGTCAGTTGTTTAGCAGTTCTTATCTCTAAGTCCAGCCAAACTGTTATCAGACGGAGAAACTACGGTCCATTAGGTCCAGCATAAGGAGCCTCGATGACAACAGCCGAGGGGCTTGCAGCCATGGAAACACGATAACTGCGGTGCGACGAACATGAACTTGAGAAAAAGAAGACAAACATTCGATCATTTAGAAAAGTAATATCCGAGACGCAGAGAGGAGTGGCTTATTTTTTTTCTCTCTCTTATGGATAAAGTATTGTAATCGCAAAAAAAAATTCGAACTAGAGAATGGGACTCATACAGACGTTTTTGAACTCTTTATATCCTTAAAACTATTTTTGGAACTTTGTATTTCGTTTTTTTGCGTCTGTATGCATAAGTGTATTGTATATTAGCCCTTGTGAGCAAAAGTTAAAAAAGAAATAGACTAATTCTAGTACTTATGAAATTTAGGACTTAGATTTCCCTCCCGAATGCTAGATCCGTATTCCATTTTTACTCATTATGGGAATTAAAAAAGGCACTGTAGTATATTTAGTATCTGAATTACCTCTTTTGGTACAGGTAAATTTGAGGTAAAGCCATAGCTTAGAAGGTTAACGGTAGGAGACTAGTCAAAAAATGAAAATGAAGCCAATCATTGGTCGTTCAATCTAATGGAATGTCGAAAATGCAGAGTGTCACTAAAGTACTTTCTTTTTAAAAAAATTAAATACATTAAACATTAAAATCGATGTAAAAATTAAACAAAACATATGTTTCTTTTGGTTTAGTTTAGTTTGGTTTGGAGAACAACGGTCTACTTTTTGCAACATGAGGGCTAATGAGACCGGGACCTACTGCTTAAAGCCGATTCCGAACGGCTACGAACATCCCTCCCACAGTGGGATTCGAACCCACGAACTCCGGTACCGAAGGCCAGCCCCCTAAGCAATCGACCATCGTTTGGCAAAAAAATAAATAAATAAATAAAAGGCACTGTAGAATATTTAGTTTCTGAAGTACCTCTTTTGGTCGAGGTAAATTTGATGTAAAGTTTTAGCTTAGAAGGTTAACGGTAGGGGACTAGTCAAAAAATGAAAATGAAGCCAACCATTGGCCGGTCAATGTAATTGAATGTAGAAAATGCAGAGTGTCACCAAAGTACTTTCTTTTTTAAAAAAATTAAATACATTAAACATAAAAATCGATGTAAAAATTAAACAAAACATATGCTTCTTTTGGTTTAGTTTAGTTTGGTTTGGAGCGCAACGGTCTACTTTTTGCAACATGAGGGCTAATGAGACCGGGACCTACTGCTTAAAGCCGATTCCGAACGGCTACGAACATCCATGCCCCAGTGGGATTCGAACCCACGAATTCCGGTTCCGATGGCCAGCACCCTAACCATTCGGCCATCGTTCGGCTTGTTTCTCTTGGAATTTATAAAACTCCGATACAGGAGTTCCAAATTTAGTTACTAATTTTGTCAGTTGGTGATACTATATGCTGTAATCATAATTCAGTATGGCACAATAGTTACCAAAAATATACCATTAATGTAAAGACATTTCAGTTTGATTTATTTTTATTTAAAAAAATTTTTGGTGGTAGGGTGTTATATTTTTAGCAGTTCCTATAAAGCGTGCTGAGCGATTGCGCTTTCGAATAATTACACTTTTGAAACAGGTAATAAAATTAGTGCTCCAAAGGAAGAGAATGAAATCATGAATTTTAGAGAATGTGTACTTGAAATATCACTGGTTAAATTATTCTTATTATTTACAAATATTAAAGTGACTGATGATTAAATGAAGAATGTTAGCTCCTAGCAATTTATAGTTATTCCTAAATGTCGCAACAATTTCTGCAGTCATTCAATAAAATCTGAGGAAATCCATCAGACAAATTGCAGTACTGAGGAAAAAACTAAAAGATTTAAAGTCACTTATGCTGTCTAATTCCAATAAGAAATCAATATGCCCCCACAATGGTTACTAATATTATTCGCCTTTTTTCACAGGTATAGTCTCA
>CM063504.1:132609616-132624616 GCA_032207245.1 Pardosa pseudoannulata
ACACTTTGTGTTATCTCAGCATGACCTAGTATAAGTCACTGGTACGTAATACATTGTTACAAAATTTTCATTAATCTGTATATAATATTTTAGACGTAATTCCAGTTACATCGAATACTAAACTGTCTTTAAGAGAGTTCTGGAAAAATTATTTCAATGTTACCAGCAGGATTAAAAACATATATTAGATTTTGCAGAGAGTGACATCCAGGACAGAGAACTCCGTGTAAATATGACCAAAAATATGCTTGAGAGAGAGTTTAAGGGATTTAAGCATTAATGTACTAACCATACACGTATGGTGCAGACAGCTATTGATTTGCAAAAGTTATGTAAATAGAGGTAGAGATGGGAAAAGAGTAGGAGGATGAAAGCGATGAAGAATTCAACATCTAATGCTTGATAACATTCGAGTAAAATTACAACAAACGGCTAAGGAATAAGTTTCTTCAGTTGAGGAGCAAAAGACAGGAGAGTATCATCTTCTCCGGGGATTAAACGTCTCCCTCATGAGGAGTGGGGTACTGTAATTTTTGAAAAAAAGTTACCCATACAAAGTTGTTGCAGAGTCAACTTTTTCAATGAGAATGTCTTACCTCATTTTAGGTAAATCTTAATAAATCAGCATAAAGCGATGTTTTTAAACAGATTTGTTTTTCGACATCGATCCGCAGGCTTTGAAGCTATTTGAATACCGAATAGGATAGTGACTTCATATATAGTGCTTTGATACTTATAGTCTTTATGGTGGAGGATTCCTCTACCAAACAAAAATATTTTTACCTCTATCACCCCTACTTGAAATTTTCTATACGCCAACAATAGTCTTCAGGATGTTAAATATTTCTTTATTCGTTTTATTATTCTCATATTCACTTTATATTCTTTTTAATTTCAGCATTTAGATTTCAGCGCATATATATATATATATATATATATATATATATATATATATATATATATAGCATATCTGTTCTTTGAAAGTAGAGGGCACTATATCACAAATTTCAAATTT
Source organism: Pardosa pseudoannulata (assembly GCA_032207245.1). Taxonomy (NCBI): domain Eukaryota; kingdom Metazoa; phylum Arthropoda; class Arachnida; order Araneae; family Lycosidae; genus Pardosa; species Pardosa pseudoannulata. The sequence goes on from CM063504.1 coordinate 132,610,632, forward strand.
AACAGGCAAGCATAAAAAAGGTTTTTACACAGATTTGTTTCAGTTACAACGTTTTTAGTGCAAAACTTTATAAAAATCTTTGAGGTAATAGAGAAGACATGGGGCTTTTAAATATCCGGAAATAGTCGAAATAAGAAGTTTTATGTCGAAAAGGGGGTTTTACCTAAAACATTTGTTGGTTCATAGTGACTTTTCTAATTCGCTAAATCTCTCATTTTAAGGGGATGCGAGTAATACTTTTATCACATAAAAGGTAAGAATAATTAGTAAAAGAATATGCGAAAAAAAATTTGATTTTAAAGCACGTATATAGTGTCCTTTTATTTCCGATGTACATGTATATATATATTTCTGTAATTGAAGGACAGAGGATTAACTGCTGCATTTATACTATATTTTTAGTCTAAAATATCTGAAAAGATAAATTTGAGTATTTAACCACTGTAGTCCAATCCACTGTAAATGTCTTTATTGACAAAATCTTGATAATTATTACCTAATTATACCTAATTTATATTCTCCAGAAAATTCTTACAGTGTACTCTCATACCCAAACTATTTTCATTAGTTATTTAACTCCTGTTCTTTTATTTTATCCAGACTGGAATGTTGTGTTGTTAGATTTCAGGGCGCATTCATTCAGAATGGTAGAAACAGGCTCATTTCTAAGGGGAGGTATTTACAATTTGTTCGTTTAGGATATGTCATACCCATAATTGGAATTCTCTTCTAGAGGGAAAATGGAATCGTTCAGAATATTTTTTTAGCAACGATTAGCTTTTTCCTGAAGGCGGTTTAAGATCTAATGCCGAGACATGCCAAGTTTTAACTATTATTTGAATGAAACTAGCACTGGGGCAGAATCAAGATTTAATATCCAGAGGTGAATGTTATGCTGGTAAACACAAATCCTTTTGAAAGTACAAACATTGTTCAAAGTACAAAGGAATGTTATAAAACTATTTTCAAGAACTATAATTAATAGCCTTCAAGCAAATAAGAGACATTTAAAAGATTTCTGTTTGCCTTTAAATTTAGGAAATATTTTATTCAATGGTGAAACGCTGAATATTAATGGTGCAGTGCACAAGTATTATGACACGTACAAGAAATTTAGCAAAATCCTTAACACTTCGCTTGGCAAAGTATTTTTACGTTTTTTTGCAGTCTGTCACTGGAGCGCGGGTCAAGTAAAAATACGTATTTAGTAGATTTGTGGTGGATACCCGCTAACCACCACAAATCTACTAAATACGTATAATTATATGTATGTGGGACATTATATGCGTGTTGCTTGCATTGCTATACAACGCTTTGCATTTTTTCTTTCCACAAGTTATGATTGTCGAGTTACTCGGTCTTTTGTTACGTTATTTCATCTTCAATCGAACTCCAAGCTCCAGATCATACAAGTCGTGTTTTGTCAATTTGAACCTTGGTTTTTTATTATTGAATAAAAAATTGATAAAATGAGCAGTTGTGACAAAGTTAGTGATGAAAAAATATACGCTGACAGATTATCGGATTTTAATTTTTAAAAATCGTGTTTTTTTGTAATTTCGTAAAAATATTGTTTTTTTGTTGTTAAATAATCATACAGTATATATTAATGTGTAAAATAAAAAAGTTTCGTTCATAAAAACAAAGTAGTTTTCGATTTACTGCGATTTTTCTGAATAACTAAACTTTCGCGCAATTCACGAAAAACGCGCGCTGCACTCGTAACTTGGCGGTGAAGTATACCCGCATGCCAAGTGTTAACCGGCATTTAGGCTTCAGGGCATTTTTCTCTCTAACGGTTAATCGTAGACATTATCGTAGACATTATATACTATTATAAAGAGGCTTCAAATAAGGTTTGGTTTGGTGACGGAGTGCTATGCTCTACTTTTTGCAACACGAGGGATAATGAAACCAAGACCTACTACTTAAAGCCGATTCCGAACGGTTACGAACATCCATGCCATAGTGGGATTCGAACCCACGAACTCGGGATCCGAAGGCCAGCAACCACCGTTCGGCTTCAAATAAGATAAGCATTAATTTTAAATTAGTTTTAAATCTAGCCATTAAATTTTCCAAAATTTACGAAATCTAAGTTTTACATGTTTTTTTTTCTTTCCTGTAATTTATTTAGATAAAATTTAAACTCATTCTAAGTGCCGTTACACAAAAAGTTATACTTCTGTATAAGAAAATTTGGACCGAAATATTTAATTTCATAAATTGTGAAAATTAAAAGTATTACTCTTCTTTCGTTGGGGATTGATTAAAAGATTACAATAATTCGTGGTTAAAATCAGGTTCCAACACCCTCTTTATAGCAAAAGGGGGACGATTCCTAGATTATATGCAAGGTGTATACATAACAAAGTAGTTATACACAATATTTTCCAGCAAAATAAGCTCTTAGCACCTATCTCTCGTTTCATCGTAATTCGAATTTCACGTTTATAACCCAATTTAAACTTCAAACTATTGTGATTTACTTTCAAACTAATCCCCCACCCTAAAAAAAAAATCTTTAATTTTTTTCTAACTTTTAATTTAAATATCTCAATCCATCTTTGTCATAGGAAACAAAACCTTTTCTGTTACAGTTCTTAGAATGAATTTCAGCTTTTATAAAATATAATGGTAGATAACGAGAAAATGTATAAAAATTTAGATTTCGAAATTTCAACAAAAATAAATTTTTTAATTTAAAATGTATTAAAATGAATATTATCGCATATGAAGCATGTTTGTAATTAAAAGTATCTGCCTACGATCAATGTCTGCCGAGACAATTACAGCCTATCATAATTAATACATTTACTATACGCACTGTATAGTATATTTATGTTTACTCTTTTTTAACCACATTTCAATATTCAAGAGTCTGATACCAACAAAAAGAGTCTTGGTTCAACCTGAAACTATGTTTTTCGATAGATCTGAAGGTGGCAGGCCAAGCTTGGGGGTCTTCTGCTGGGGGTGTTCCTAAATTGCGCCGACCCACATTGTGTGTTTGTGTTGTTTTAGGGAGTACTGTTGCCCACATATATGGTGCTTTACAATTAAATGGACAGCATTGTACGGATGAATGTTTAACAGGTAGACGTCCCCATGTTATTAAAAAAATGCTTTGATAGATAATAAAATTTTATAAATTCTTAATAAAATTATGCAAAAATTTGTCCAACATTTAACATCTTTACCACTTCTTTGAAATTTCAAACTTTGAAAAAATCCCTTCTTTTAACTTTACTTGTTTTAATTTCCCCATTTTTGAAATAAATCCTGAAACAATTCCTCTCAATTTACACATTGTTTACTAAAGAAATAGATTATTTATACACTCACTTGAAAACATTAAGAACGGAGCGGTAAAAAGCGAAAAGATGGAGAGGTACTGCTTCGGTTAACACGAAATGATGCAAGTAAGGAGCTTTATGTTTATTCCTGAAACAAAACAAAAAAATTACAGAGGTTTAAAAAAATATTGCATTTTTATGAATTACAAGATGATGTCATATTTGCATCTTAACAAAATGATGTTTAAATGCAAAATAAACAGCAAAAACAGATATTAATAAGGTATGTGAGTACCTTTCCCCTTCATACAAGTGTACAGATAGTGATTATGCTTGTTACGAGGTGATCAACCCTAGCAGAGTTTAATAATCGTCCTTCCTCCTTTAAGTCATTTCTAAATCTCAGAGTGGCTGGAGGTGGGAAACGTCTACATACAGCACAGCCGAGGGCATGCCAAGAATTTTCAGTTGGATTAAGATCTGGAGAGTAAACCGGCCCCTCCATACTCGCAATTCCTTCACTATCTGGGCCGAACGCTGGCCGATTGGTTAGGGCGCTGATCATCAGTACCGGTGTTCATGGGTTCGAATCCCATTATAGCATGGTTGTTCGTAGCCGTTCGGAATCTACTTTAAGCAGTAGGTCCCGGTCTCATTAGCCCTCGTGTGCAAAACAGTAGACCGTAGCTCTCAAAAACCAAACCTTCACTATCTAGAAAGTGATCAACGACTGCAACATTATTGATGACAGTCTTATCGTCCATTAAAACGAATGGGGAGACCAACTGTTTCAGCTTACAGTTTCTCAATGGGGTATAGGACTTTATCTTAATACCGTGCTACTGTTACAGGACCACGCCTGTAGATGTGCAGGTTGGTATAATATTCCAATGGAATCGCAGCCCAGATTATGATGATTCCACCGTGGAATGAGATATGTTCGATGATGTTCATGGGCGGATTGCATATGCCGTATAGACAGAAGTGCCTCAAACCAAGCCAAAGCATATGCCTTGTTCCTTCCAGACATTTACACGCTTATTATTGGGTTGTAAAGCAAATTTGCATTCATCTGGGAACATAACGTTGCCTAGAATCAGACACAATCCACTTAACATACTGGCGTCATCACTTTAATTGTACCCCTCTGGATTGGACAGATAAAGGAACGCAAACACGTGGTACCCCGGCGTACAGATCATTCAAGTGTAGCCTTCGACGAACATAAGTTACAAATACTATCTTACCAATGACCGCTGTAACTATGCATGTCACACGTATGGAGGTTGATTTTCAATTCCACTTGGCTACAACAGATTAAAAAGCTTTCAGTTGAACCTAATTTCTAAACACAGAGCTACATTGCTGCCTCGAAATACATAGCTATTTATACTTTTGACGCAAAATAAAAATTGTATTTTATTATATTTTATCACTTGAATACGCGTAGAACAAAATTTAAATGTGCGACTAATGTAAAACTTGTTTATATTTTTTACTTCTTCGTAACATTTCGTAGTAAATAATTTAAAATTATCTTCTAGAATATTAATTTCTATCGAAGTAAAATACTTTTGAAAAACATTTTTCTAGAATGCTTATATTTTAGTCATATTAGGATATGGCGTAAAAAGGCTTAAAAAGTATCATAAGGAAAATGTCTTATACCGATATACCTTTGTTGCATATCACAATACAAAATTTTTCACATCTCCCAGTACTATTTATTGGAAAATATTTAATATTTTGATCACGAAAAAATATTGATGATAGTTAAAGGTCATGACTGAAAATTTTTTAAATGGAACCACTTTTTGCCCTACTACTTTGCTCATTTGAAAAAACTAACTGCTCGTGTTTAAAATTAACAACCAAAAATAAACCTTACTGTAAAAAGTCAATTGCAATAAATTGTCTACCAAACGCTGGCTCTCTGTACTTTAATTGAGCCCCGTACCTCTCAGGAATTCGGATTACGTTCTGTTATCTTACGATTGAGACGCTAAACCCCATTATACAAAAAGGTATCATGGAAAAGTTCTGCTGGGATTCGAAGAATCGAATCAAAATTTATTATTTAAAATCCCTGATCCACCTTCTTCCGAATGAACTAGGAGATTTCTTTATTCTTAGTTTATTTACCGATTCAAACTTAGATTTATATGCTACCAACTCTAAGAAAAGAATTAAATAGCAGTTAAAGTCAAAATCGTTATTTTTGTCTCTGATTTATGCTTTTTTCCATGTTATTAAAAAAATAGACAATAAATTTCTATCTGTGTTACTTTATTACAACTGGCGTGTTGAACAGAGTTTAAGCTCTTCTGGACTAGCTTAAAGCTATTTTAATTGTTTATAATGTTAATATAATATAATACTTCACCTACTCCGAGAACTCTGTAGGATCAATTCGCTTTATTAGGAACTAACATTAGGCATTAACACTAGATTTACGGACCGAGCTAATTTGACTCATTAAAAATTTGATCAGTATATATATAAAACTTTAATATCACTTTTCAAAAACATACGTTGGTTTTTAGTTCAAAAAGTTTTCAGTTGGACCTAATTACTAAACAGAGCTCCATTGCTGACCCAAAATACAGAACTATTTACACTTTTGACGCGAAATAAAAATTGTATTTTATTCTATTTTATCACTTGAATACGCATAGAACAAAATCTAAATGTGTGACTAATGTAAAACTTGTTTGCATTTTTTACTTTTTCGTAACACTTCATAGTGAATAATTTTAAATTATCTTCTAGAATATTAATTTCTCTCGAATTAAAATACTTTTGAAAAATATTTTCCTAGAACGCTTATATTTTAGTCATATAAGAATATGATGGGAACAGGCTTAAAAATTATCATAATGAAAAAGTTTTATACCGATATAAATTTGTTGCATATCGCAATGCAAGATTTTTCACATCTCCCAGTACTATTTATAGGAAAATATTTCATTTTATATTTTTTATATTTAATAGTTTGATCGCGAAAAATTATTGATAGTTAAAAGGGATGACTAAAAAATTTTTTAATGGAACCACTTTTGGCTACTTTGTTCATTTCAAAAACTAACTGCTCGTGTTTAAAATTACAACCAAAAATAAACCTTACTGTTAAAAGTCAATCGCAATAAATTGTCTACCAAACGCTCGCTTTCTGTACTTTAATTGATCTCCGTACCTCTTAGGAATTCGGATTACGTTCTGTTATCTTACAATTGAGAAACTAAACTCCATTATACGAAAAGGTATCATGGAAAAGTTCTGCTGGGATTCGAAAAAAACGAATCAAAATTTATTATTTAAAATCCCTGATCCACATTCTTACGAATGAGTGAGGAGATTTCTTTATTTTTCTTTTAGTTTACCGATCCAAACTTAGATTTATATGCTACCAACTCTAAGAAAAGAATTAAATAGAAGTTAAAGTCAAAATCGTTATTTTTGTTTCTGATTTATGCTGTTTTGTATGTTATTAAAAAAATAGGCAATAAATTTCTATCTGTGTTACTTTATTACAACTGGCGTGTTGAACAGAGTTTAAGCTCTTCTGGACTAGCTTAAAGCTATTTTAATTGTTTATAATTTTAATATGATATAATACTTCCCCTATTCCGAGAACTCTGTAGGATGAATTCGCTTTATTAGAAACTAGCATTAGGCATTACCACTAGATTTACGGACCGAGCTAATTTGACTCATTAAAAATTTGATCAGTATATATATAAAACTTTAATATCACTTTTCAAAAACATACGTTGGTTTTTAGTTCAAAAAGTTTTCAGTTGGACCTAATTACTAAACAGAGCTCCATTGCTGACTCAAAATACAGAACTATTTACACTTTTGACGCGAAATGAAAATTGTATTTTATTCTATTTTATCAGTTGAATACGCATAGAACAAAATTTAAATGTGTGACCAATGTAAAACTTGTGTCTATTTTTTTACTTCTTCATAACACTTCATGATGAATAATTTTAAATTATCTTCTAGAATATTAATTTTTCTCGAAGTAAAATACTTTTGAAAAACAATTTTCTAGAACGCTTATATTTTAGTCATATAAGAATATGATGGGAACAGGCTTAAAAATTATCATAATGAAAATGTTTTATACCGATATAAATTTGTTGCATATCGCAATGCAAAATTTTTCACATCTCCCAGTACTATTTATAGGAAAATATTTCATTTTATATTTTTTATATTTAATAGTTTGTTCGCGAAATATTATTGATAGTTAAAAGGGATGACTAAAAAATTTTTTAATGGAACCACTTTTGGCTACTTTGCTCATTTCAAAAACTAGCTGCTCGTGTTTATAATTACAACCAAAAATAAACCTTACTGTTAAAAGTCAGTTGCAATAAATTGTCTACCAAACGCTGGCTTTCTGTACTTTAATTGAGAACCGTACCTCTCAGGAATTCGGATTACGTTCTGTTATCTTACGATTGAGAAGCTAAACCCCATTATACAAAAAGGTATCATGGAAAAGTTCCAATCAAAATTTATTATTTAAAATCCCTGATCCACTTTCTTCCGAATGAGAGAGGAGATTTCTTTATTTTTATTTTAGTTTACCGATCCAAACTTAGATTTATAGGCTACCAACTCTAAGAAAAAAAATTAAATAGCAGTTAAAGTCAAAATCGTTATTTTTGTTTCTGATTTATGCTGTTTTGTATGTTATTAAAAAAATAGGCAATAAATTTCTATCTGTGTTACTTTATTAGAACTGGCGTGTTGAACAGAGTTTAAGCTATTCTGGACTAGCTTAAAGCTATTTTAATTGTTTGTAATTTTAATATAATATAATATTTCACCTATTCCGAGAACTCTGTAGGATGAATTCGCTTTGTTAGAAACTAGCATTAGGCATTACCACTAGATTTACGGACCGAGCTAATTTAACTCATTAAAAATTTGATCAGTATATATATATAAAACTTTAATATCACTTTTCAAAAACATACGTTGGTTTTTAGTTAAGTAATAAAATATATGTAAACTTTCATTCCTTTTCTCCGCAGACCCCTTCAATTCGCATTATCAAATGTGGTATACCTATTTTCACGGTTGTGTGCCAATTTGACTCATAGAATGTTTAACAGTGAATCGCATAACATGAAATTTATTGGTCCTATCAGGCTTGGGCAACAGTCAAGATTTTATTTTCCAATTGGCTGAAGAGCTAAGAAGTAAATAAAGAGAAGTCGAGAACACTTCCATTCCAATGAAAGATGTAGAAACCATTGTGCTAAATGTAACAGAAATGTTTGCGGAAAATGTGTTTCAAAATCAGATTTTATATACAAAAAATGTTTTCCATAAATTTTTCGATAATAAACATTTTATTTAATTTGGAACTATTTTCTTTGAAAAACTTCAATTTTCTTGTATGAGTCAAATTGGATCACTTCAGTAAAAATAGGTATATGATCAACAACCGTATATCTAGTGTTAATGCACACTTTTATTGAAAAAAAAATCAATTCTTTTAAAGTAAAAAACACAATTTAGACCATTGTCTTGCCAAGATGATTGCAAAAATACAAAAATAATCTAAATTTCTACTACAATTTTGGATTTTGATAACATTGCAGAAAATTGTCGACTATTGTAATACTCGACTATTACTACACAAGGAACAGATAAGTCGTAAGTGATAAGTAGACAAAAAATATATATTTTATACTTGAATAAATAAGTATTATAGCTTACAATATAAAGGAAAATATCAATAAAACAATTGGGTTTTTTTTTTCTTTCTTTCTTTCACATTGTTATTTTCAATTCTCAATTGTATTCGAGTGTGAGAAATTATAGCACATAAAGTACACGCCTCTCGAATTATCTGGAGTGTGCACAGTTTAGCCAATTGAGCGCGCTCGAATTAACTCAAGTTAAGGGGTTAGCCCTTTAAAGGTCACCTACATAAATTCTTTGGAATTTAACGAAATTAGTTTATAAATATTATCTGTGAACCTTATGCAAAATGCATTAAATTTTTTTTGTAATCATTAGAGGGGTTTGCCTTAGATTATACCATAGGAGGGATTGAGGGAGGTTAAGTGACAAACCCATCCCTTGGATACCTTGAAACAATACTTTTTAATTTTTTAATTATATTGGAAGAACAAATAAGTGTTTATAATAAATTATAAAACTTATAGTATATAATTTATAATTATAGAATTAATATACAGTCCAACCTGTCTATCTCAAATCTCTTAATAGTAAAAATTCGAGATAAACAGGGTTCGAGATAATTAAGAAAATTCCTTAGTCTATTTTCAGGTTTTATGGGAATAGACTAAAAAATTTTCTTAACACAATACAAAAGATTGAAATATTGAAGTACTTTTAGTTTTATTTACATGCACGATTATTTTTCATAGTTTTGCAGCCGTTTTCGAAGTTCTTTTGTAGGATATCTGTTTTTCATGATAGTGGAAATAGAACTGGGTGGAATTTCAAATTAAGCGGCGACTATGCTTTTCTTCATAGAAGGGTTTTCCTTCAAAAATGAAAGAATTTCCTTTTTTTTTTTTTTTTTTTTTTTTTCGATAGTCAAAACATTCAGTTTTCTTTTAACACCTGCCATTTTTAGCTCTAAATTTGAGGCAGCAAGATGCGAGAAGATACTTTAGTCATTAAGCTGTAGACTGAGAACCAGTTCTATTTCCAAAAGAAATTTATCTCGTCTCCTTCCCCCCCCCTCAACCACGATCCCATATTATTCCAGAGCATACAACCCGATTTAGTACAATTCATCCTGACTAAATAACCCTCCGAGAGAGAAAAATAGAAGCGTAATTCCTGGAGATGGGAACTTGTGTGATTGTCAACGCAATAAGGTTCTGAACTGGAATGTTGTGTTTTCTTACGAAAATTCGAGATAGACAGGTTTGGGAAAAAATAATTTGAGATAGGTTTGGAAAATAAGTTAAATTTTATTGAAAATCCAGGGAAATTAAAAAAATTCGAGATAGACAGGTTTTCGGGAAAAGCAGGTTTCGAGATAGACAGGTTTGACTGTATACATTAATATATATATATAACATATATATAACATATATATATATTATACATAGATATAATATATATATATATTAAACATATATATGCTATATAATTATATATTATATAATTATACAGTCTATAATTATAATTATAGAAATTATAGAATTATAAGAAATAAATAATTTAACAATTTATAATTGTTGTTTGAATGGTTTTTTGTTTTCATAAGTGAAAAAAATTGAATTAAAACTTTCCAGGTACAGCAAGTATAAATACATATGCTTCAAAAGAAAAAATTATATAAATGTAGTACTGTAGTCTACTGTAAGTTTTAAATGTCAAAAACACAAAAAAATAAAAAAAACCATTTACATTTGTCCAAAAATTAGAGAAAAAATTGTTCAACAGGAGGTTTTGCTGCTAAACCACTGTCCGCTAAAGGGTTAAACAAAGAGGACACCAAAAAAAGTTTTGTTATAATTCTAAGAAACAAATCAAATTTTATTATTTAAATACCCGAGCCACTTGCTTCATGACCGGTGATTATGGAGAAACGTTTTACCCTTTTTTTCGGCTTACCAATCTGAAACCAGATTTGCAAAGATACCGACTCTAGAGAAAGAGGTTTATGGTAGTCGAAAAGAAGAAAGAGAACTAAGCCATAATCCGTTTTCCAATTTTCCCTTTTTTACCGTGTTCAAAGAATATAAAATAATTTTTGGGGGATTTTATTTTATTAGAATTGGTTATGTTTTTATATAAGTCTTGAATATTCCCCATCATTTTGGATACGACAGACCAGAAATAAGTTGATGGTATCAACTAGAGAAGAGATGGTGTTGCGTACATCAATGGTTTTAATATTTGTTTTAAAATATTATCGTTTGTCATTAGCTTTATTTTAATTTTTCTTTTATGGTGTGGCAACTTTTCTGAAAAAAGAATATATGATTCTGATAAGATTGGAGTATTGTAAGATAACGTAAAACATATGAATGAAATTAATAAAGAAATCTTATGGTGCTTCTTGTCGTATTTCCATGAAACTGTCTATACCATGCAGTATTTGAATAAGAAAACAACAGATGGGGTAGTAAAACCAGATAATCTGTTACAATATCGTAGAGTATATGTTAGAATTATACCAACAGTACTATTCTGGAATTTTTTGCATTCTTGAAAAACAAATTAACTAATAGGGCTTAACTAACTAGTTAAGCCCTAATTAACTAACTTAACCCTTAATTAACTAACAGTTTCAATTTTTTTACCGGAATCGATCCAAAAAATATCACATTTGTTTAGTGAATATTTGTTAGTTTTACATTTTTAAGCTTAAAATGTTATTTAAAGTGGAAAAAGACCATAAAACTTATCTACCACTTTTTATTTACAAGGTATTTACATCAGCGGCAGCAAAACAGCATAGCCACTTCTAACCGCCGCTCTACTAGCAGTTAGTGCTGGGTATTTATACCCGTCGGGAAAGTTCCTGGCGTCTTCTTCACTCCGGAAATTTGTATCTCCCACATGGTGAAATCTGTATATCACAGAGCAGAAGAGGCGACCATGGTGAAAGTGGTTTGCATTGCAGAGTGACGCCTCATATTAAAAGTAATATTTCTAATTATTTTAAGCATGTGTAACAACCTTTTTACAGGAAATAAAATGTTTCCCCTGGAAGTTGATTTTTCCTCTCTCATGTACGCCCGACAGGGAAGTTCGTTTACAGTTGTGCCTATAAAAAAATACAAGTATTTTCGATCGTAATTACTAGACAATTATTTTCGAATGCAAATACTACAAGTACATTTACTTAACCTGTTTTTTCAAAGATCAGATTTAGGGTGATAATTCTTGAAAGAAGGCAAGAAATATAGGCCAACATAACAGTCCGGACATAAATACCTAGTTTCTTTTCTAATTCTTTTGCCGCTGGTATTTTTCTTTATCGAACACACATAGCCCTGATTTGCAGGTCTTAGTTTCTTTTTCTTTCAGTAAAATTACCTCTAAAGATTCTCTTTTGGTCAGTTGCCCAAAAACTCAAGCCAAAGTTAAGCCAAAATCTCAAAGATATAAACTCACGGAGTAATGCAAAACCTATCAGAAAGCTCGCGCTTTAAAACCAAATAGAATACACTTCGAAATTTGACATCTTGTGGACATCTATACGACTAATTTGGCAAAATACAAAAGATACATGCAAAACAGCCAGAACAACAAAGAAATCAGATTGCCCGTTTGCTATACGGGCAAATCACTAAAGGAAAGGTAACCGAGCCCGTACAATATATATGCAACACAGACAAGGGGTTAATATTTTGTATACGGTTTATCTTAACTTTCTACTGGTTTACATAATCTGATGACACGAAATAGAAAGCGAAGTCGAGTGAGAAGAAAATAACTATTAGTGATTTATTTTGCTTTTGTTTTATTTCTATTGGCTTGGTGCAAACTTCATATTAGTAATTCAACAAGAAATAAGATATATATATACTTTTAATTTTTCCCGACTTCTGGATCAACCAATATATTAGAGTATATTTTCCTGCCCTCAGATACCATACGTGTTATTTATTATAAAGTGTTAAGAGAATAAATTATTTATTATAAGTTGTTAAGTCCTTAGGATGTTGTTCCAAGAGTGAAAAACCTTTAAACTAGTGCACAGCACGATTCTTCTCAAAACAGTCATCTTCTAATAAGAATTTCGAAGATACTCTTAAATAAGGATGTTTCGTAGAATATAGACAATTTACGCAAACGGTTAGGTTGTTTCCCATATTTCGACAGAATGATGTAATCCGCAATTAAACAAGTGAAATGACCCCGGAGAAATATATCCTCGGACGAAGAGATTAAAACAGGATTGATAGCTTGATTCGTTGCAGAATTCCCGATCGATATTAAAGCCTAAACCAAATGCAGTATATTTGCCGTTAAAATTGAAATGTGCTACATATAGACCTAAATGTGTATATGTCTGTTTAGAACATGGAAAACTATGCCCCACCTCAACTCGAAGATTAGGATGAAAGTTTTTAGAATTGTGGCCACCTGGGTAATAATTTCTTAGAAATGTTTTCCTTTATTCTATAACCGATCGATGGCCGAATGGTAGATCGCTGTTCTTCGGTACCTCACTTCGCTCGTTCGAATCCCGCTGCTGAAAGGGGTGTTCGTAGATGTTCGGAATCGGCTTTAAGAGGCTTTCTGTGGTTTTCTTAAGAAAAGTGAAATCAATTAGACTGAGTGGAAATGCGGCAGTAAATGCCCTCCTTACAAACCACGGACCTTTCCCTCGGTATCTGCACAGGTTCCACGTCTCGGATAGCTCCTCGGAAGATTGTGTCTGCTGTGCAGCCGGTGACTTCAGTCACTATCTGCACGACTGTCCTCTGACACACGATTTGCAGCTTAAGAAACCCTCTGACACGTCCCAAGGAACTTTGGGCAAAGAGCCTAATCAAAAACTCAGTACTGATATGGAAGGCCAGGAGTTTGTTTAACTGGCTCACAACAAATCAAGGCAAACCTGAAATTCCCGGAAACATGTGTCATTATTGACGCTCCAACATTTTCCAAGCGCAACTAAAAAATAAATACATGATACAATAATCCCATGCCTCGACAGCGGTGACG
>CM063504.1:132649616-132652116 GCA_032207245.1 Pardosa pseudoannulata
TTCAATTGCAAAAACAAAACAAGACAAAACAAAAATTGGGATTTCAAAAGGCTGTTTTTTTTCTTTCCTGACCGTGCACTGGAACACATAGAAAATTGAGGTTGAGAATTAACGTAAACAGGCATACCGCCCCGGTTATCTGATGCTGTGTTTGAACAAAGATCAAAGTGCCACTTAAATATGTTTCTTGTTGGTTTAAATTACAGTTGGGGTAACGGGACATCCAGTGGTAGCCACCAAAAATTAATCGTTAGATATGTTGGTCGCAAGATATGAAAATGATGAAACAGATTATCAAAAAGGTGAGCTCTTAAAAGTGATAAATGAGTATCCTTGGTGTGTTGAGATAAAACCTTTAGCAATATTTTCATTCAATTTTTAGAGCCGAAGAACTAATATGGACTGTGAAACCATTCAGAATTAATGTGGAAAATATTACTCATTTGACATTAAAATCACAAGAACTTGTGGAGTTATCAAATGATTCGGGGTTGAAAATTGTCCTTAGAAGATTTTTGGCTTAGAGTCGCAAAAGAATTTTCAATAATTTCTGGAAACTGTCATTAACTTGGGGTTTTTACCTTTTTTCATGACATATTTGTGTGAGACAACATTTTCGTCTTTAACCATCATCCAAGTGTCGATCAAATCTAAAGAATATCAAAGAAGTGTTTTGCCCTGAGGTGTCAACTATTTTGCCAAGATTTGATAATATAATTAAAAATAAACAGGCATACTCTTCCATTGATACTTAATCCTCGCATTTCCGCTGTTAGAAATGAGGTTTTTTTTCAGTAATTACCTCCAAAGTGGCTGTAATTAATATCTAAATATATTCAAGTAATTGATTTAATTTTTATTGTATTGTATTTTAAGTTGGTTACTTATTTAAAATTTTAACATTGTTCTGTGTCTTAAAGTTAAAAATTTAAGTAAATGGCCTAAAATTGTATAGTATATTACAAAACAAGTGAAGAAATTGACAGTGTCACTGACACATTATTAGGATTTGCAATACTTATGAGTCACACAAAATTTTCGTAAATACACAATCCAGTCACATTAATGCATAACCACCTCCTACTTTTAACGTCAATGATAAATAACTAATCACAGAAAGAACGTATCACCAGCAAATTTAGTGGACATATATAAGTACGTTGTAGGCATTCGGAAAATATTTCAGTTCTTTCAGTCATGCTGAAACAGAGTCGTGTAACGTCCAGGACGTCCAAAAGGGCATGATCATTGGCTTTAGGGCCAAGGTTGGAAGCATTTCCGAAACGGCTAATTTTGTGAATTGTTCACGGGCCGCTGTTGTAAAAGTGTACTGTGCATGGTAAAATGCGAACTACATGCGAATTGTGTATGCTGAGGAGGATATACATATATATACACATATATATATACATATATATATATATATATATATACATATATATATACATATATACACATATATATACATATATATATACATATATATACATATATACACATATATGTACGTGCGTGCTTTGAAGAACATCAGGATGAGTTTACTGTACTCTCTTGGCCAGTAAATTCCTTCGACTTGAATTCAATCGACAATGAGACCACTTCCATCGGGTTGTTCGTACATATATATACATATATATATACATATATACACATATATATACATATATATATACATATATACACATATATATATATATATATACATATATGGCTCAATATCCCAGTGAACACCCTCAAGAACCTAATTGACCTGCACGTCTGGCAACTATAATGTTTTTAAGTCTTAATGAAAACATTTGGTGCAAATTTTTTAGGAGTTTTAAGGAAATAACATGTAAAATAAGAAAAGTATCTTTACAGACTCCGTTTAAAACTTTCTTTTCCTTTCAGACGAGATATTAACCCTCCGAGTGGAACTCATCGAGGAAAAAAAAGTCTCCAAAAATATGATAAAGGTTTATTGTGTCAGGGGCCAAAGCGTTCTATGATTTTTTACTTAACCCTTAGTTGACTAGAATGGAATACCCAGCCTCGTTATTGTTCCTTTTAAACACACATATATATACATATATATACACATATATATACATATATATACATATATATAGATATATATATACATATATATGCATATATATACATATATATATATATACATATACACATACATATACACATGCATAGATTTTAATTTTTAATACACATTGTTCAGATATGCTTACAATGAATGGGTTTGATTTCGAGTAAGAAATAATGGATTCTAAAAGAACAAATAAAAGTATTCTCTGAGAGACTTGCTATTTTTTACGAAAGTCATCCACGATATTTAAGTGATGCAATTAGAGATACATCTGTTACAACAAACGAAATACTTCGAAATAGAGATTTACAGAGCCATGAAAAGCTATCAGCGTCTTTGTGCCTCAGAGGGTAGGGGTGCATCCCTCAATAAATGTTAGTCCAAGAGGGATGCAGTTCCTAAACAACCGACCTGACCCTC
>CM063504.1:132667116-132672116 GCA_032207245.1 Pardosa pseudoannulata
AATTGTCGCCAAGTGAAGTTTACAATTTGTGCTTCTTTTTGTATTAAGTTTATACCCAATTTCAAAGCATATTTTGAACAAAAAAAGGTTTGAAATTTTGTTAAGATGAATACAAGTTTAAAAAAAATTGAAAATAAAAAACAGAGCAAGGTTTGCCAGAAAACTGGGTTCTAGAATTTGGCGACATAGGCCCCGCTTGACAACGGCAGTGAGCGGCGGATAAGGCAGTGAGCAACGTTCGGGAGTTTACGAAAAGTTAAATATAAAGTAAAACAATCGCAACCCATTTTCACTTTTGCGAAATTTAAAATAAGTAGCAGAAAATAAATTGATAACCGAGTTTTAGTCGTTCACTTAAAACGAGAAATTTTGTTTGCTTATCTACATTTACGGCTCCTTTACATTTATGGCCTCAGACAAAGATTTCATGACATTCTTCATTCGGTTATCACCGATTCGAAGTTAGTTCTTTTAGAAATCCATAAGCTGGAGTGGCTACTTATTGATGCAGGAGCAGATTATTGAATTATTCACAAATGAGGAGCAGTTTGAACAAGGATGTGACAAATTCTCGGTATAAAATACCTAACTGTTTTACATCCTGCATTATGTGTCACTGTACAGAAGCTGGTAATTGTTTCCCAGAGATTCTATTTAGTAAAACATGGAATTATCATAGCTATGATTTTCGTGACAAGAAAAGAAATCGGCTGTAAATTAGTGCTCGCGAATGTTACTTACAAACGTACAACTGAACATAAATTCACAGGCTCACCCACCTGATTGGTAGTTTTGAAAGATAATGCTTTTATAGTTTAAGACACAAAAGGATGCTTTAGATATCAAAGAGATTTATTTATAATTTTTTACGTAATGTTTAAAATATCAAAGGAAAATTGTAATTTTATTATTACATAGTTGTTTAGAGTTGTTTCACTTTAGGGTTGATAGTAAGGTGTTTTTGTTAGGAAACCCCTGATACAGTCAAACATCGATAATCTGGCAATGGCGAGAAATACGTGCTGTAGGAGCACGATTTTTCAGATTATAGGTGTTTGAAAAAATATCAAATTTGACAAGCAATCGCAGTATTCGACAAAATTTTTCTTTAAAAATAGGTTAAAATGACTAATTCTCTTACAAAGAAATAAACAAATAATTAAAACTACATGTGAAACAGCTTGATCTTAACAATTATTATTTATTAAAATTTGTTATTATTATTTGTTATTAACAAGTATTATTTGCTACTTCTATTTGTTATTAACAATTATTGTTATTATTTTTTGGTATAAACAATTATTATTTTTATTAACAATTATTATTAGCTATTATTGTTTGTTATTAACAATTATTATTTGTTACTTTTATTTGTCATTAACAATTAATGTCATCATTTTTTGTTATTAACAATTATTATTTGTTATTAATAATTATTGTCATTATTTTTTTGTATTAATAACTATTATTCGTTATTAACAATTGTTACTTGTTATTAACAATGATTATTTGTCATCGTTATTTGTTATTAGCAATTATTATTAGTTATTATTATTTGTTATTAACTCATTGTATAAGGGACATGTACTACGTTTTCTGACGACTGATACCTGAGCGTGGGTCACGTACTAGTACGGGTTACTGTAATGGTTTGTTTATGGGTACAAAAATAACGGTATATACAGGAAAACGTAGCCGAATGTTCTTGTCTACTACATAGATTCTGGAAATATTTAGACAAATAAAAACTAGTCTTTCATCAGTCGATGAGGAACCACAGAACAGGAAAGTTAATTAAAAAAATCAATTTAGATATAAAATTAACATTTTATTTATTCTTGCGAAAATAATATTATACATATATATACGTGTATATATATATATATATATATATTTGTATTTATACATATATTTGTTTATTTGTCTCTTGATATATTTGTTAATATATTTCAATATTAAATACGAAAAGTTGGTTAAAAAATTAAATAATTTTCGATCTATTGAGATTTAACTGAATAACTAAATTTACGTGCAAAACGCCCGTTCCCGGTACAATTGCGGTGCGAAATGTACCCGCACACAATGTGTTAACAATTATTATTAGTAATTATTATTTGTTATTAACAATTATTATTACTAATTACTGTCATTTGTTAAAAATAATTATTATTTTTGTTATTTGTTATTATTCAAATTAAAATTTATAACTAAGCAATACAGATCGTTAATTTTGTATTAAATAAGAAATAATAATAATAGCAAAAAATCAGCAAATTAATTAAAGGTTTAATGGAAAACAACATTAGCATTCTAAAAAATACTCACTACATTCAATTAAATACTTTAGTCAGTTTCATTTCCTTCCCCATTTTAACTTTCTGCCTTTTTATGTCTTACACTGATCCAGTTCCGAAATCTATAAGAATGTTTTTTGTCTGTCAATTTTGTTTGAATATCAAATTTGTCTACGATGGATGGAGTTTTATGATGACCTTACTGCTACTAACAACAGACATTAAAGAAAATGAAAACAATTTAAAATTAGATACAATACACTCCTGTGAAAATCCTAACTACTAACAGAAGAAATAATTCTACGATTTTGTTTTAGATGCAGGGAAGACCTTCCAAATTTCCGGTCCCGTACAAAGTTTTTTTTTTTTCTTTCCTTTCTAAATACGTCCGCATTTGTAAAATTAATCGTCTACAGTGAATTTTTGGACGACGCGGGTAATTTACTGCCCTCCCACCTGATTTCATCAGTTCAGTTTCAAAATCTAAAAGCAGGATATTTTAATTAGAACATAAATCAGGCAAAGTAAGAAAAATTTACCGTAAGCACCAGAAAGAAAAATCAGCAGAATTTTTTTAAAAAGTAAATAAATAGAAAATGCCATCAGTGCTTATTTATGGATGTTGCCTGATTATAAGTCTCCATATATATATATATATATATATATATATATATATATATATATATATACACTCATGTCCATAAATTAAGGATAATGAAGTTCAGGCAATGAAAGAGACAAAAGCAAAACAAATTTGACTTATTTGTAAAGTCTATTTACTAAACAAAAGGTAAAGAGCAAAAAAGACGCAATATGTTTGACATAATTAATAAAAATTGCGATTTTTACTCCCTGGAGCAAATTTCAAAAAAGAACCTATTTACAGAAAACAGTATAACATGGTTAGTATGATGGTTAATACGGAGTATGTTTCCCGGACGATGCAATACAAGCATTACAACGCCTACGCATGCTGAGTATCAGATTATCAATCTGATCTTGGGGAAAATTACACCACTCATCAAGCAATGCCCTCCGAAGTTCCGATAGACAGTTGGGAGGGTGTTGACGGGCTGCAATTCGTCGGCCAAGCATGTCCCACACATGCTCTATTGGATTCAAGTCCGGTGAGTATGCTGGCCAATCCATACGGGTGATATCCTCCGATTGAAGGCATTCGTCTACAATGTTTGCACGGTGAGATCGGGCGTTGTCATCCAGATACAGAAATTCAGGACCCATGGCGCCCCGAAACAAACGTACATGTTGTTCCAGAATGACATCCCGATAGATGTGGCCTGTCATCGTTACACTCTGAACATGCAGGTCAGTTCTGGAACCAAGAATAATTCCTCCCCAAACGAGCCATCCTGCACCACCGTAACGGTGTCGTTCAATGGTGTTCTCTTGGTGGTAACGGGTACCTGGCACTCTCCATATAAAAGTCCGGCGAGAACCAGAATGTAAACTGAACCTGGACTCGTCGGAAAACATCACACAAGACCACTGTTGCGGTGTCCACAATGCATGCTCTCTAGCCCAGCATAATCGCAGGCGACAGTGAGTTGCGGTAAGGGGAACACATCTGACAGGCCTACGAGCATATAGACCAATGTTCCCTAAGCGTCTGTACACGGTCTGCCTTGAAACTGTCGTACCGGTAGCTGAAGAGAGCTGACGAGACAGGTCTGATGCTGTGCTCCGTCTGTTTCTTTTGGCAGTAACTGCCAAATACCGGTCATCATTCGGCGTAGTAACTCGGGGGCGACCTACTCACATCTACTCACATTACCATCATGTTTGAATCGTTGCCAAAGCCTGGAGATGACACTCTGGGCGATTCCAAGTTCCTCGGATACTTCCAGCTGGGTACGTCCACATTCCAGTCGTCCGATAATTCTACCACGTAAAAAATCATCCAAATGCTTCCTTTGTGCCATAACTATGCGGTTATTGCACTGAAAGGCTTTTAAAGCGCTTGTGAACAATTTTACTTCTTTGCTACCATTCCTCATATATCCCTTTCATACACTCTCGTCATTGTGACGTTCTATCCGCGCCATCTGGTGGTTTCCTGCAATTTGCATATTCTTCTTCAAGATGTGTGTGATAATTCTAAGAGTGAAATTTTTATTTTAGAGCTCAATTTCTGTGTGATTCTGAATTATCCTTAATTTATGGACATGAGTGTATATATATATATATATATATATATATATATATATATATATACATATATATATATATATATATATATATATATATATACATATACATATTATATATATATACATTTATATATTATATATATATATGACATGAGGCTTTTTGCCTGATCTCGAAGGCAGTTCCGAGCAGATATTTCAGCCCTCCACTCACGGAACCGTAGACGAATGAAAACGAAATGAAAAGCTTTGATTAAAAAAAAAGCACAGTTTATTCTGGCAGCAGCTCGTAAGAATACACTCCTCGCAAACACTGTACATTTTGTTTAAATAGTTGTATTCCCCAGCCAATTAGAAATCACCTACAAGTACACGTGCGTCACGCTGATGACGTAGCTTAATCGTCAGAATCTATTTACAGTTGTTTATGAAACTGGAAGGAATCCACAGGGGAACATTCAAGAACAAATACGATCTCTAAAGTTGATAGAAAGGGATGACATAAAAACAGAATCGAAACCGAAAGTGATAAAAATATCAT
>CM063504.1:132682116-132727116 GCA_032207245.1 Pardosa pseudoannulata
TTTTCGTCATTATTTTTAATATATACTTTTGAATATTTTCGAAAAAAAAATCATATATTGGCAAGAATTGATCAAAAATGAAAGAAGCTATTTCAATTCACGTGCAATGTTCAATATTAAGGTAAGAAATTAGACTAAACGTTTACCATTAACACTTTGCTATGCGCAGCCGAACTATGGCCGATTGGTTAGGGTGTTGGCCTTCGAAACCGGAGTTCGTGCATTCGAATTCCACTAAGGTATGGATGTTCGTATCCGTTCGGAAGCGGCTTTAAGCTGTAGGTCCCGGTCTTATTAGCTCTCGTGCTGCAAAAAGTAGACCGTAGCCCTCCAAATCAAACCTTTGCTATGGGAAAGCGTACAGGTGGAAAAAGCAAAACGCATGCATCACGTAGTTGCGCATAACTCTCATTATTTAATAGTGGGAATAATTCAAAAGTTTCTTAAAAATAAAACTATGTTTTAATGAATATTATTATTGTTATTTTAGATTTAAACAACGTATTTCTTCAATGTAGCTTATTTTATGCTTTGGTTTTAGAGTATTGATTCAGTGTCATAGTATTTGGCCTAATGCTGTTTCTCGTATTTTAACTCATTGGTTTTATTTTTCAAATCCACTGACAGCGGTTATCTTTACTAGCAGTAAGCTTCACTAACTGTTATCTAAGCTGCTACTCACAGGGACTCTTAAACGATAGTTGATTCTTTTCGACTGGCTACGTCATTATGACGAAAATCCCCTCCAAAGTTGCAAAAGCTCCCATCTTCGACATAACCCAACGTACCGAAATGCGTTTCTGGTGACGTCATCAGATAATCTAGTGGTGTAGCTAATCCCCGTGAGTAGCCGCCCTAGTCTGGCGCACATTTATGTGGCATAATACATTGCTAGGAGTCACAGTAACTCATTCAGCAAGCACGACGATCTCATAACCAGAGCATAGAGAGTTCGAGTCTCGAGCCGAGCAAAAATCCGCCGTGTTTATTAATGGCATGTAAAATTGGTTGTTAGGTGCAATATCTTCCAAGTTTAAACGGTGCCGCTGGGGGTGATAGACCCTCTCTGGGGATCTTTTACTTTTAAATGAAGAGGACGTAGCGGTGCAATGTTTCTAGCGTCCGTAGCGTGTTTTAAGCTGCACGTGCTCTTACAGGGGTGCTAGATGAGTAACGAGCTTCGCAACCGTGTTTAGTATTAAGATTTCTGTCTGCACTGCAGACTGCACTGGAAAAAAATATGTTGTTTGTACCGATGTATTTTCCCTTGATGGTCAGCACGTGCATACACAGCTGTGAAATTTTTAAGAAGAATTTATACGCAGCTGTTGACTGGGAGTTCTAATGGGGACCCCTGCGGAGGATTTATATCTGCTGGAGTGGCACAAATGTAACGGACAAGTCCAGGCAGGGATGCAGTCATGAGATATGGGGGCAGGGGTCAGGCAATAATGTCAACTTTCACCAAAGGGGCCATTTTAATTAAAGCACCTGTACATCCGAAGGGGGTACAGATGTGGAAAATTTCACTCACAAGTGATTGGAAAAGAGAAAAAAAGGGGCATCGAACCGAAGTGTAAAGTTGGGAAAGAAGTCGAGGTCGGAGGTGCAAAGGAGAACGGGTGCATCTAGATCCCGTCAGCAAGCCAGAGAGCCCGGGCCAGCAATCTATTCCCGAGCCCGCATGTGTATGACCGCCACGCCAGCATAGATGTCCAGCAAAGTAACGGCCGCTACGCCAGCACCGATGTCCAGCCTGTTGACAGCCCCAGCCTGCTTCCCTGTAATTACTGGAGGTAAACCAACTTAATATTCATGATTATTTCCTGGGTCTCATCACAGTTTGATAAGAAATTACAATTACAAGAATATTGATGAATATAAAAACCAAATAATTGCAGGCCATATCATATATTAGGTTGGGGAAAAAGAAATCCATTATTTTTTTCGGTAGATGGTTGTAGTGATCGATATCTCGTAAAGCATAGATCAAACAATTTCAAATTTTTGCTTGTTTTTAAGGTGACATTTCACGCCAAAAAAATGTTTTTACTGATTTTTGTTTGGTCCATTCAGTTGTGAGTTACAGGGTGTTAAAAATGGAAGTCAACAAAGAAAATTCGTTACATTTTACAGTTTTTCTTTGATAAAATCGAAAATGCAAACTAGGCAGCTGAAATTGTGAATGGTCTTTATGGTGCCGATACTGTAACAGCTAATTGCGTGCAAGTTTGGTTTCGTCGATTCCGTTCAGGTATTTTTGATGTTAAAGATGCACCTCGCACAGGCATGCCCGTCGTCGAAAATGTCGATAAAATCACAGAAATAATCGAAGTTGAAACGGCCAGAATTGGCCAACAGAAGAGGTGTTACGTCTGTAGTGATTTGTCAGAAAATCAGGGATCTTGGTTGAGAAGTTTTAATGCTTCCACCATAGAGTCCAGACCTGGCACCAAGCGATTGCCACCCTTTTCTCGCATTGCAAAACTTTCTGAGTAATAAGAAATTGGAATTAAGAGAAGATTGTGAAAATCGATTACTAGAAGTTTTCGCTAATAAAGACTAAGACTTCTATGAGAGAGGCATTAGGAAGTTACTTTTAAAATGTCAACAAATTATACAACAAAACGGTGAATATTTGACCCAAATCGGACAATCCAAAACATGTTAAATAAAGTCATTAATTTCGCGCAAAAATAATGGATTTTTTCCCCCAACCTAATATTAATCATGTATTAATTTGTAAATAGTGTACATAATAAATGTTTTAGTTCAGATATAAGATATTTACCTTTAATTCCATAGCGTATATTTTACCCCTTTTTTTTAGTTTCCCCTTTCAGAAGGGACACTGGTGTTTGTGTTGTATGTACATTACAACACAACGTTACGTTACTTTTTGCTTTTTTTATATAAGGATTTACTACAATGCCAAAATGTGATTATTGTATAGATCCCATCTTTCATAAGCAATTTTTTGAGGGATGGATAATGATATTTGTAGGTCCTGCTGATGAGACACAATATCATAAACGTTTGTTTTTTAGTTTACCCTAAGTTTTCATTTCTCAACTTCTACAGTTTATGATATATGTATGTAATGATATTTTAAGTTGAAACTGACACCGTAATTATAATTGTATTTTAAAATAAATTTCGGGTGATTCAATCTTTTAAATTGCAACCCTTGACAAAAATCTTTCGTTCTTTCCTTCTTAGTCTGGAAAATTTTCAACTTCGCATACATTAAAATTAATGCCTGCTTACCTCAGTCCTCTGTATATAACTCAGTTACGTTTCGTCCCGCGTCATCGCATGGCTAACAATTAAAACACTAATTAGATGGCTTACACAACTGTATAACGTTATGTATATATTTTTCGCCGGCAAAAGCCCTGTGCAATTGCTGCTGAATAAAACCCACTTTTGTTATTTCAAAATTTCCGTTGCCTCTCTTCGGCCCCACCTAATTCTGGATGAATTCCCTTTTTAGGGTTAAAATATCCATTACACACACATATACATGTGTGTTGTGTGTTTAAGGTAATAAAAATCGTCCCAATAACTGACAAAATTATTTTTTCTGCAATATTAATTCCCACTTCGTGATGGAAAACAGCCTCAATAGGTCTACAAAAAAATAAATAAATAAATAAATAAATAAATAAAAAATTAAATTAAATTAAATTTAAAAAAAAAAGATTAATTTGACAGAATGTTTACAACACTGTGATGAAAACGAACCGTACGCAATACTATCCTCTTTGCACCAGAAGCTATGTTGTAAAGCGAATAATATTGCACGCGTTTTCACGGAATTTTCCGGTACTACACGTGGTATGTTTTACCTTGTACCATTGCAGTTGATGTAGTTTCAGACTGCGCAGTAACCTAAACGGCTCTCACTTCGTTCTATTCATATTCAGTCGACGATTCAGCTTAATGTGATCGCGGTTAATGTTATCAATCGCTTATTGTTATCGAAATCACTTGGTCCCGATTTTCTCTCTTCCTTTGCATGTTAAAATTATCGCTTTATGTGATCGTTGCATCGGTTAAAGTAATCAGTTTTCGAACCAGATTTTAACTGGCAAAGAAATATTCCCAATGTATTCAGAAGCAACCCATTCTGCTCTCTCCCTTCGTTGCTGTTTGGATTTCCGAAAATTCTCCCTCTTCCACCTAGGGAAACAGTGAATGAACAAAGAAGTGGGAAAATTGCATGTTCCTGGGATTTTTCACAAATACGCAAACTCTGCTGGTGGTCAATGGTTGTCAGATAAGCAGAAGGCAACACATTCTTATCGGAACGGAGAAAGAGCGTATTCACATTTCATGGCTTACTCGCTTACAAGAAGCTTGTCGATATGGAAGGCAGAAAGCAAAATGATTTAACATTAAAGCATAAGATAGAAATTTTAAATATCTATGACAGGCTACCAAAAATGAGTCAGCGCACAATTCATCCTTTTTTTAATTATGTATACAATTTTTATGTGTTAAAGGATAATATACAGTACATAATTATAAGGTGGGTTTAATTTTATTTTGAAATTAGTGCGTGTGAATTAAAGGGGAGGGGATAAATTTATCTAATTTTGCATATCGTTTATTGTTATCATCTGTTATTATCAAAATCACGCTGTCCGAAACTGATCACATTAAACGGAGTCCACTGTAATTACTTCGTATTATTTTCTTTCCAATTTGGTACTGTGCAACAGTGGTGTGAAAACGTCGCAATAGTGTTGTAAAAGCAGCGCTCTACCTGGACATTGTCCGTGATTAATAGAAAGATAACAAAAGCTAATCAGGAGCAGCGAAATGGGATGTGACGTGGCGTTAAGGTCTACTGTTTTGCTACAGGAAAGTTAACGAGAGCAGGACATACTGTTTAATACGATTTCGAACGGCTACAAACGTAAATGCCAAAAGTGATATTCGAACCCTCGGATTCTGATTACGAAGTCAATGCCCTACCATTCACCCATCAATGGGCGAAACGGGAAATGGAAGGCATAGAATGGTACACTAACACTGGTATGGCGACGAGTGGATTTACTTAGGCACTAGTATCCCCAGAGAAAATATTTTAGAGCTTTACGTGGAATGCAGTGTCTTCCTAACCATACGACTAAATGGACTACCAGCTCCTGTGTGCAAACCCTTAGGAGTGGCAATTTTGTTTGCACTGAAATCATTTTGATGGATTTTAGTGCATGTAAAATAAATTATTAAAACGTTTAGGAGTTTTTTGTTTTAATAAATAAACTAGCTTCACACCTCACCCAAACTTCTCCCTATTGGAGGAAGAGTGGTAGGAATGCGTTTTCTTATAAAGAAATGTGCAATATTCTTAGTAGCCCAAGAGCACCAAATACCTTAGCATGGCACTCGAAGAATGTAATAATTTCCTTATTATTTAGAGGACAAGAGCTAGGCTATTACGTACGACATTTACATCTTTTGATAACGGTTGCCGTGGCTTAGTTACTGGCAGATAATGTGTATTTGTGCAGTCTGTTTGTAATATTTAAGCAGTACGTACAGATTTTATACGTCGTAATGTAGCTCCTTCCCGTAAACAATGATAATAATAAAAGAAACAGTAGCCAGAAAAAAGATATTCCTTACAAAATATTTTATAATTTTTCTTTTATTCTTATATTTCACACATACTTTGGATATCATCGGTTGTTACGCATTCGTCATATTGGAGGGTGTGGCGACAAAGTTATTAATATCAAAACTAACTTTGAATGTATCTTCCTTCTCCCCCCCCCCAAAAAAAAAACTAACATTTACTGTATTTATCACACCTTTCTCTCCTTACATTCTTTTTTAATATATTCAATGCGCTGATTAAGTAAATAAATCTTTTATCGTTTCTGTCTCTATATTTGAGTTGGTGCACAAGTACTATCGGCAGCATCTTACAGGAATAGCATTTTTCTTACCCACCATTGTAAATGGCAGTTGGTGACAGCACTGAGATTTTGTACGTGAAACATTGGTAGGTCGCTCTGAAGCAACGTAAATATGGTTGCGGTGTCTTTGAGTAGCTTTAAGTACCATAAAGATAGAGCAGAATTATGGCATTTTGGAAAACTACTCGTTGAAAAAGAAAATGGCAAGATGTTCCAGATATATAACCAAAAGTAGCATGGTTACAAATCGAGACAGAACTCAAATATTGGATTTTAGGTCAAAGAAACTCGGAAATATCGCTCTCTGACAACATTATAAAAGGCAGAGAAAATATTTTCGACTAAAAATTGGATATATCAATCGTGATATATCCATCGACAAATTGTGACTTCTTTTAGAAGCTACTTTTGTCCAATGTTTGTGACTGCATACATCTCATTATGCACGAGATTCTAGATTTATTTAGTTCTTGCAGATTCAATGTATGCGGCAGACTGTGTTTCAGACCCTGAAGTCGACAAATCACTTATCGACCCATCCGTGCGCATGTATGCATACACTTTCAACACGTTGACACGCTTTGGCGTATTCCGCTGTGAACATTATAAGAGCAAGCACTAGAGACAAAAATAGGCGAGATGTGGTAAGGCTATATTAAAAAAAAGAAGAATCAGAACTCTCAAAAACTGGACATGGTACATTTTATTAAATCTAAGGGACAATATTTAAAGGGAGAACATTTTAAAAGGTTTTTCCATACGCTGAATAGTGAAATTTTATAAAGCACAGCAAGTGAAACACATCTTTTGACTTGCTTCAGTAATTTTTTTTCTTTATAATTTCTCGAGAAATGCCATAATTTATGTTTTAGTCAGACATGCCAGCAAAACTTTTTATTCCCGTTCTCTGATACATATACACCAAAGAAAATAAATTATAGTAGTTTTGATAACTTATATACATATTTGCACATTTCGCTTCATTTTGATCAAGCCATGAGTGAGTTATGCTGTCATGCCTACACATTATTTGATTTTCGGGAATAAAAAGAAAATATATATATGTATATATATATACGATGTTCGGTGAACAGTGTTGAAATATACGTAGCTGTATGGATTGAGAAATAATTTGCGTTGCTATTCTTTTATCACAAAATGAGAGGCTAAAATGTTTTAAGTATATGATCACTTCGTACTTTCGATACATTCCTCACTCCTTAAAAGACATCCTTTATTTTTTTTAAATGTACATGTTAATGCAGTCAATTTTCGATTAGTCGAACTTTTTTCCGCCTTTTATTCCTATTCGTGTATTTCGTTTACAGCAAATCAGCTGCAGCAAAGAAAGTTATTAAAAAAATTATAAATTCGGTGTAAGTAAACGACAATGTATGATGGATGATATGGGAATGTATTCAGCAGGAAGAAAAATAGTATTAAAAACAGATTTTGAGTACATGGTTTTATACTTTTCTTAGAATTACCGCCAATAAAGGGTAACAAATTTGGAGCAGCAGGGTAGCGATGGTGTAAGGGATTCGGGTCTACCCTGCCACTCGCAAAGGGGCAACTGTTTATTCTATAATTTATGTTTTCAGGGGAAAGGGGCCCAAAAAGATTAAGTACGCTGGGCGCTAGTTATATTTACTACGCCACTAAAAAAAGCCATGATTTTATCCCAGCAAAACTGTTGAACACATGATGTTAAGATTGGCCTGAAACCCAACCTTATGTTTTCTTTGTGCATTTCAGCCAAACGATTACTTGTTTACAAATAATTTCAAATAACCTTACAAGTATTTGCAAATAATTTATGGCTAAAATATCGAAGAAAATCAAATACTCTTTACTTGAAATTTAAAGTTGATCCTATTTCAAACAGTCGAGAAAAGGTATTTTCTCGCTAAAATAATAATAAAAAAAATATGTTTTTTGTTTACTTCTTTACTATAAATACATCCGTTTTCAAGCATGTTTCGTAATTATGTATTAACAGTATATTAGAAAATATTGTTCTCGTTTCCTAACTTTTTGTTTCCGAAAACTAATATTTCAATAAGTTGAAATTACTAATGTTAATCTTTCCTCAACAAGCACATATTCCCCACCTATTATTCTATCTTGAATATTTTGGAATATGTTATTCATATGCTCCCAATAATTAAACTTTTTTCACTTGTACTGGCGATTCAAGTTATCGAGAACTGACTGCATAAATAGGATTCTAATTAAATGAACTAAAGAAGTCTTTTAATAAATTTTCAAAAAATTAAACGCGACAGAACTATTTAAACTGAAAATGAATACAGTAATCTGTAGCATAACGAGCATTATTAATGTTTTTAAAAGAAGAAATGCCATTTTTTTTTTGCAAAATGGCTAGTAACACCGAAATTGAATGATGAGTTTAGAGTAAAACCTGATAATTTTACCTTGTAGCTATTTCAGAAATGTATAATCTTTAATTTCTATTTAAACATGAGGTAATTTAAATGTTTTACTCAGTATCAAATGATCATATTCCTGTTGTAGTCTTTACACCCAATCGAATGTAACAATTTTGCGAATATTATCGTCTATTGTCATTAAACCTTTCACGCTGTACTTACGATGAAGTTACATATATTAAAACAGTTAAGAATCAAAACCTAACATAAGGAAACGTAGGAAACGCAAAAGTTTAAATTCATATCACAGTATGATCGTTCTAACAGACATGAGAATAGTGTCGATATTAAAACGGCTTAAACATTTTAAATTCCAAACATATGCACAGAAAAATATTCTTTCTATTCCAAAATGGTAAGAAAACTCATCCTTCAAATGGGAACACAAAAAGAATCGGCAGATGGCTGTTGTGCATGCGTACATTTTGAATTAAAAATGGCAAAACATCTGTTCCCACACAGTGAATAGTTCTCAACACGATCCGTGTGCGGAGTATCTCGTTTTTTAAATAAATTTTAAATTACTGGAAAATCATGATTAGCAATAGATTTGCCTGATCTACTTTGAATATTTTTATTGATTTTCACATTATATTAACCTTAACTTTTTGATTATTTTACCGGAAAAAAAAGAGTGTTTACATAGACGTTTGTAAATTGTTTTGTTGGGGAATAAATTGAGAAACCTATGTCAGATGCTCAATTTAAATGAAAAATAAAATGATTCTCTACTATAATTTTTTTAATTAAATCAAGGGATAATTTCGCTAAATTTAAGCGATTTGTATGTTAGCAACTATTTACTGATAATTACTTGATTTACAGATACATTAAAGCGTCAATTATTGTTGAATCGGTGCTATACTATTTTAAAAATTTTGCAGTGTAATGCTGAATTTAACAAAATGACAGGGGCCAGACAATGTGATAATGTGAAATGAAATTGCTTTTAAGATGAAAGAATACTCATCTAAATATTTCATGTACATTTATCATAAGGTTTAAAAGATTGAAAGATTTAAACAAAAAAAAAAAAAAAAAAAAAAAAAAAAAAAAAAAAAAAAAAAAAAAACCATTTATGTTACACTTAGCACAACCTTTAAGATACAAAACTTAAAAATTTAAAGTAAATAATTTTTTTTTTTAATAAATTGGAAGATGACGTTTTCAGTTATATGAATATTCTATAAATACATTTGGAAAGACATAATGCATCAAGCTAATATAGAACAGATCGATATTTTGATAGTATTAGAGAAACCAGGCAAGATTTTGATTATTCTCAAGAATAACTACATGCACAATGCCATTCAGCGATTTTTAACTACAGAAAACTCTAGCAGTTTTAAATGAAAGTATTTTGTTTTTCCAGAATGCTTCACACTATGTATTAAATTGTTTGATAGTTAAAGCAATACAAAAGTGTATGTATATAGTCCTGTACAATCATAACTTAGAGCATTTATTCTTAGCTATAACTTGGCACACTCCACCTAGTACAGAATCAAACACCACACTACAATTAAATATCTCAACAAGTACTGTCATTTGAATTACAATCAAGGCACCCTCACCAAAAAACCATTCATGGAAGAACGCTCAAAAATGACCTTATCATACCTTAGCCGTTGATCTAGAGGCTGAAAAATAAAATAAATGATGCTTTTGAGATTTATTCAGGTAATGCGAAATACAAAAACTTCAGAGCAGTCTCTCAGTTTGCTTTGAATGCAATCGCATCTTAAAATGCCTAACAAATGGGAGAGAAAAATAAAAAGAAAAGAGAATAAATAAACATTCCAAGTAAAGTAATTTTTAGCAGACTTGCTTCACGATCACTAGTCATCTTTTGGTCCACATTTCAAACATCATGAAGCAAAAGCTAACTCTAAGGTAGTTGCAAAATGCATAAACATATCTCTTATGCACATTTTTATAAACATTTTACATAATGACAATGCAAATATGTACACACAATAAAACTGACTAGATAATTGGACTGCAAACAAAGTAAAGAGTGTCTAAAATGAAATTTACCAATAAAAAAGTAATTATACACACACACCACTATTTGGCAAATGCATAAATGCAACACAGTAAATTTATGATATTTTAGGTATAAGTGATTAAAAATTAATAATATATAAATAAATAAATATAGTTTAATATTGTATGGCATGAATACTGTGCAAATTAACAGTTCTAACCACTTTGCTTGATGCAGATTTTGTAGCAATGTAGTGAGAGATAGTGTTATAGAATGATTGACTATTTAATCAAAACAACAGGCTTAGTGAGATAAAAAAAAATTGATTACCAGGAGAAAATGTGGTTTATACAATTTTACAGGTTTTCTTTTGAAACTTTTATAAAATATAAATATTTTAAAACAAATATCCAATTTTAATCATACAAGCTGCAATGCTACATTATACATATATTTAATTAAAAATCAAATTTTATATTATTTTTCTCATCTAAGCCTAGTTATTCATTTCATAATAAATTTCCTCTGCATATGAGCAAGTGAACACTGCCTCATTTTGTTTCCCTTTATAAAGATGGCAGGGAAGATTCTTTTAGTGCATTCTTATAGCTGTCTCTTAGCCACACTTTTATTTTGTATAGCTGAAATTACCCAAATCTTAAGCTTTAAAGTGGCTAATATGTCTACAGTCTTCAATTTCCCTACAGTGCTGCATTTTTTTCTTTTTTTTTTTAAAAAAAAAAAAGAAAGAGAGAGCATGGAGCAAAATTACACTTCTTGCTCTAAAGAAAAAGATAAGTTAGTACTCCTAACCACCGTTTTGAAAATGTTCAGATGCTCAATTACACCTATACAGATTAATATGTGTTGTGTATATAAGTATGCCAAAACTTGCATTCTAAGCTCTTCAAGTTTAAAATATGTCTTTTCTGAGCAATAAAAAATTCAAACTTTCTTTACATTTCCTGCCAGTAACAGTATGCATATATTTATGGATTTTATGACTACAAATTATGCAAAATAATTTTAATATTATATGCAGCAGGAATAATAAGGAAGATTAAAATATATTACTTTTAGGCATGAAATGTATCATCTCTAAGAATAATTAAATAAAGATTGAAAACGTAATAGAAATATTCTCAGAGGGATTATAAATTACACAAATTTATGCAGCTCACATACTTTTGGATATTTTGGCGTCAATATTTTATACATGGCAGGCCCGTAACTAGGGCATGGCAAAGGTGGCATTTGCCACGGGCGCGTCAGTCTTAGGGGTGCTGCACCGTAAGAAAAATGGTATCTGAAAGAGGACTATTCGCCCACAGTAGATATAAGGAAAATTTGACAAATAATTTTTTAATTATGAAATCCAATGTACTGTAATGTGTTTAAAAATTACTTTTTTTTAATGAATTTTCTTATTTTTTAAAATGCTTCGAAAGACTAAACTTGTTATAGATTTTTACAAAATGGTTACCAAACACCACTAATATGCTTTAATATAAATCTGGGTATTCATTTTGAATTTTGAATTTATTGAAGTTATTAAAACTAAATTTAAATTTAGAAATTTTTTATGAAAATTCAATAAAAAATATTCCCCTCAAACAAACTATTCAGTTTATCAGCAAAATAATATCCCTAAAATGTTCAAAAATATCTTTAAGTATTAATAAGGTAAAAATAGAAGAAAAATTAAAAATTAATATGTAGGAACATTTTAAGGACCAACAAAATATTTTGAATCCATTCTGAATATATGATATAAAAAACATGTTTATATATTTTCTCACTATATTTGGTGGTAGGGGCACAGACTAGTTTTTTTGCCATGGCTAAAGGACCTAGATACGGCGGCCCTGATACAATTGCACCTCCCCTGAATCAGCCAAAATTTTGACAAATGAGAGATTCACAATACAAAATTTCTCTCGATTTTTACTATTACCTCGACAGTGTAAATTTCTCACCTGCTTCAATCAAAACGAATGCCTATAGTAAATGGCCATAAAAAAATTAAGGTGTAACAAACATGGTAAAATAATGTTCAACAAAGTATATACTTTGTCATTTTATATTTTTGCATATTCCCAATTTGTGTATAACCAATCACACAGACATGTGTTCCCAGTGGTGTACACAAGGGTGAGGTTACTTCTTTCATGGACAAATCAGCTGAAAATAAAAGCTCATAATTTTATAAATAAAGACAATGCCTAAACTTACGAACTTGTATTATATTTTGACACTTCCATTATATTTTGCCAAATCAAAATATGAAATGAACTTCTATTATATTATAATTTGACAAAACAGCAGGTATGTTACAAAAATGTATCAGTCTTTGATGCTTTTGCCTAAAACCCCACACATAAAAGAAGACTGTGTATATCATTAAGTGTCCTTTCAAATATAGGCTGGGAAATTGCATTTTAACTGACAATGGAAGTAAAAATTATGAAAATTTCTACATTACATATTTTATAGTCAGACATGTCTCAGACACAATTTTAGCAGCAATATTTCATCTTTGAAACAGTTCAAGCTGTTCTGCATAAATTAAGCAATTTTTTTTTTTTTTTACCTGAAATCCATTCTACGTGAGGTAACTTTTTACTAGCAGATTTCATCTTAGACAAGAATAATCACATAACAATGCAACAAGATTCACATAATAAACAGCGTTACTGAAAGTTATTTCATAAATAATATTATTGATATGTTGCATACATCCGTAATGCATTTTGGCATAGAACTATAAATAAGATAACTAAAATATGGCAGTGTGAGCATGTTACAGTACACATATATCACCTACCCTCTACTAACTTGTAACAAAATAAATTAGACAAAAAAAAAGTAGTATGACTAAAAGGATAACATGCTCAGCATTACTAATTCCTAGTCAGACTAAATGAATCAGTAACATATAGAGTTGAAATGAGCATTGTTATAAATAAATTAAGAAAATATACAATATAAAAGGAAAGCATATCAGTTTTAATAAAAGATCCCGATAGTGATTTTAGATATTTTAAGAATACTAGTTAGATTGAGCAAGTTCAGAATCCAATTTAGTATGTTATTCCTTTTCATAATTTAGAGTTTTATAAACTAAATTTGCTGTGCATTTTATTAACCAGAATGTAAGAAATGTTTAGTTAAAAATACTATGCACTCAAAAAGCTTGTGTTAAGAAATAATTTTTAAAAATTTCACCTATTCTCTACAGCATCTGTTACACATGGTTTTTTTTTTTTTTAATATACTTTGTCACCAAAACTGCTTTAAATCATTCATAATATATCACGATGGACAGTTTTGGAATTGATATAAAAAAGGTTGATTGCATTAGTTGTTCATCAATTCCGTTCATTTATTTCTGCTTATGAAAATTTTTGTTACTAATCGTAATACTCTTCCAAAATCATAATAACCATCAATTTGCAAATTATGGAAATCCGTACAGTTGACAGTGTGATATATCAGCAGGTATATATATGTAATATGTGATACAATCCAATTTGTGACACATACCACACTGCTATTGCAAAATATACAAGCATTCAAATTCAAATCAAAGCTGTAACACACTTGTAATTTACAGAAAAGATTAAAACAGCAGCAACTTATTGAGAAAAATAGAGTAAAAATGTACAAGCAATATTATAGTCAAATTTTTTTTTTGGTTTCTTTGAGTGTTTTTTCTCAGTTTATAGTGAAAACAATCTTGAGTATTCAGTATTATCTTTTGTTTCAGGCACTAAGTAATTCTCCAGAAGCATGGTTCTGAATGAAACAAACAGAACAAGATGAACTGTTGAAACAAACTGTAGGAGACTTAGAGAGCTCGTAAATTGACGTCACACTGAGCACTAACTATATAATAAAAATACAGGCATTTCAAAGCCTCGAAGTCATCTTAGAACCAGATTGCTGAAGGGAAAAATGACCCAAACGAAAGAAAAATTTCTTTAACTGTCTTTGTGACTAGTGAAGTGAAACACACAAGCTGCTCGCAGCGTCATCCAGGCACCTACGAGCACATCATCATACCTTGGAAGAGAAAGTGCAGAAAATGAGTTTGTCTTTACATTTATGACAGACACAGCATTAAGCAACCAGGGAATACAAATGCACATTCCATGAACCAAGACCTCCATTGCTGTTGCTTGATGCTTACGTATACACACACACACAGACACACACACATTCACACACAAACCCTGATATGGCTAAACGAGATGAATAATGTTTTGTTGTTGCTTTCCCTGTGGTTTTGCACATCTATGACTACATATATCACTGCTGTAGAGAAGTGAACAATTTGCCGGTGGCTGCCATAAGAATGGCTGCCGCCAAGAAACTGGAGGCACCATTTGAGTCTTCCGTTCATGAAGACAGATGCGACATCATCTTTCAGATGTACAGAGGGGATTCTTGACCCGTTAACAACCGAAACATAGATGTAGGCATTGTTTTCATATGAATCTGAAATACACATAAAGAAAATGTGTCAAAATAGCTTCAATAACTGGCACATCAACAAACAAGAAGCATTAATCTGAAGTGTAGAAAAATTTAAATTCTTCAGCCAAAATATTTTTACAAATTCAATTTTTCTTTTTGAAATTCTTCAGTAATATAAAAGAAAGCAATCAATTTCTAAAAGAAAAAGATTTAAGCACATTTTGATGAGAAATTTATCATTTACAAGTATCTTTAACAAACATCTTGTAGGCAAATGGAAAACTAAGACAGTTAAATTGAAGTGAAAATTCAACAACTATAAGTATGCATTTTAACAGCTAAAGAGGAAAAAAATCTTGTCTTACTTTAATATCATTTAAAGCTTCACACACAATTAGATAAATAACATTTCAAAGTAGTAATAAGATAACTTCCCAATTTTCTATATCATAAATAAAAACATAAATTTCAACTCAGATAAATTAAAACTTGCCTTTCAATGGAAAAACACAGAAGATTTTATTTTTTTTTTAATTTCAGGAGAACTTTATATATATATATATATATATATATATATATATATATATATATATATATATATATATATATATATATATATATATATATATATATATATATATATATATATATATATATATATATATATATATATATATATATATATATATATATATATATATATATATATATATATATATATATATATATATATATATATATATATATATATATATATATATATAATATATATATATATATATATATATATATATATATATATATATATATATATATATATATATATATATATATGCATGCAAGTTTATTAACTGAAACTACTACTTACAGCCACTATATAAATTAATTGCATAGTATACAAATCTATAAAAGTGTCAATAAAAAATGGCAAAAAACATATTTAGAATTAAAAAAAAAATCTATATACTTTAAGTAAAAAATGCATAAGCTATTTTTTTTTATTTCATTCAATATATTTATTTCATTGAATCTACTTATCACTATATTAAAAAAAATCTACCAATAAAATATTGGTATCAAAAAAAGAATGCAATGCATAAAAATTTTCAACACTGACTGATGAGACCACATACATATGGCTTAACTTAATACTGTTTCTCTTGGTAACAGCACGGCTATATTCCAATTTCTGATTCTGATTCAGAACTATAATTTTTGCCTTTGTGTAAGGACTTCTTTCCCCATGCTTAACTAGCCAAGGGAAGAAAGTCAGTGTGATTGAAACAGCTGATAAGCATTTTCTGTTCCAGAGTGGTTAATAATATCATTCAAAATGAATCTGGCTATTTTTTAATGGTATTACTAGTTAATAAAATATCCATCTAAAAGCAATGCTATAATTTTAAGTATGTCAGATTACAAATAACATTGCACAAAACCAAAGAAGTTCTTGAAAAAATTAACCACTTGAGGACCAGCACATAAATGCTATACCAGTTGGCCATTGTGAAAACTGTTGCTGTTTATGCCCTCTAGTAATTAAATCTAGCCTTTAAAAATTAAAATAAAATGTTCAGATCTCATTATGCATACACGACGCTGGTCTCTCAATATCAACCAGTCATGCCGGTATGCTATACGAGTGTAACTGTTATGCCATGAGTCGACCATTGTGAAAACCATTGCTGTTTACGACATCTAGTAATTAAATCTAGCCTTTAAAAATTAAAATGTTCAGATCTCATATTATGCATACATGATGCTGGCCTCTCAATATCAACCGATCATACTGGTATGCTATATGAGTGCCACTGGTATCCTATACGAGTTGACCGTTGTGAAAAATGTTGCTGTTTATGCCATCTAGTAATTAAATCTAGCCTTTAAAAATTAAAATAAAATGTTCAGATCTCATATTATGCATACACAATGCTGGTCTCTCAATATCAAATAGAGATTACTGTGTGCAGGTGACGTTGGACTGATAAGAGTTAAATCGCTGCGCTGGATATGTGAGACTTGGTCGTGAAGGGGTAAAAGCAAAATTAAAATACATGTTTTCCTTATGATTATAAAATACTCACTTCTCCTACAGATGTGGCTAACAAATTGACTATTTTTTCATGTGGAACAGCTACTACACTCTGTCCATTTATTTCTATTATCCTGTGGCCAACTCGAACGCCACCCCTTTCAGCTATACCACCACGTAATAGGCTACATATCTAGAAGAAGAAAAAATTGAATGTGTCAATCAGAAATATTTCTGGCATAAAGATTTGGGGAGAAAAAAAAAGAAGAAGAAGAAATCTTGAACATTGAAAGAAAAGGAAAAAAGACTAAATGTTAACATATTTCTAGTTATTTCAGTAGTTTCATGGAGGTCATAAGCTACCAGCAAAGTAGACTAATGCTAAAAGTAGACTAATATGAACATACCTTCCAATATTTTATTACAGTTACTAAACCCTATTCAAGAAATTTCAGATTTGTAGAAACATAAAAAGTTTATTAGAGAATAAAATAGACTGCATTTAAAAAACTTGGATTCAGGATTTTATCTTTGAAATGAGTACCCCCCCCCCTCTAAATCTTAAACAAATATAAAACTATAATTTCAGTACAAAACTTTTGTGACATCAAAAAAAAAAAAAAAGAAAAAAAAAAAAAGAAAGAGTAAAGTGAAAGCATACAACGTTGAAAACAAGAATTTAGTTAAAAACTGAAATTCTTGTTTTCAATATTGTTTTTAAAATAACAGATTGTAACATTCTAAAACACTTTCTTTGTGCTTTCAGATTTATTAATCTAAATTTAAAAAAGCATATATTATGAAAACAATATTTAGCTAACTTATTATGGATATGTCTTATGAAAATTCACACGGGATATTGATGTGTTTCATACTATAAGGAGATCTACAACCTTATTTTTCTTACAAGAGGAACAACATTTGAACAGAACACCCACCTTACCATTCATAATATACAATGGTTTTAAGTTTGGAACAAAAGATAGGTAATGAGTAGCTA
The DNA here is from genome assembly GCA_032207245.1 of Pardosa pseudoannulata. Taxonomy (NCBI): domain Eukaryota; kingdom Metazoa; phylum Arthropoda; class Arachnida; order Araneae; family Lycosidae; genus Pardosa; species Pardosa pseudoannulata. The sequence continues at coordinate 132,699,989 of CM063504.1, forward strand.
GATTAAAAAAAAAAAAGAGCTGAAAATAAGAACCATTTTTTACAGCTTAATATGTCAAATATGAACAGCAATTGATAATTCCAGGCATAAGATGCAATAATAATACTGCACTAATATAAGTTAAACTGTAGGTTGATAAGCATATAAGATTCTTCTGAAGGTGGTGTACAATAAGTATTTTTCTCACCAAGCTACATACAGGAGTTTTCACGATCTATTGTGTAGTTTACATTAGCTATAATACAAACACACACATACATATATGTGTATATATATATATATATATATATATATATATATATATATGTGTGTGTATGTGTGTACATGTATATATGTATGTATATATAAGTATATGTGTATATATATATATATGTGTATATATATGTATATGTATATATGTATGTATATATATATACACACACACACACACATATATATATATATAATATACACAATATATATAATACACACACATATATACACAATACAATAATATACATATAATAACACACACAACACACACACACACACACACACACACACACACACATACACACACACACACACACACACACACACACACACACACACACACACAAAACACACACACACACAAACAATACACACACACACACACACACACACACACACACACAAAAACACACAAAACACAAAACACACACACACACACAAAAACTAAAACAAACACACACACACAGAAAAACACACACACACAAAAAAACACACACACACACACACACACACACACACACACACAAAACAAACACACACACACACAGATATAGAAATATATAAATAAAAAATTGGAGTCCCAATTCTCCAATGGTATTAGCAAGCTTAGGATCCATTCCTTTGGATTTATAATTCTTATCTGAAATCTAGTCATTTTTGTTTTTTAATCTGATGATTCTGATTTTAGTATTCCTTATTTCTATAGCTTTATATATAGAAAGAGACAATCCTAAACTTACCAAATGGCAGGGTTCATTCTAGACTTAGAAAAAGAGCAAAATACTAAAAAACAAGGAAAAAGAAGGGGACACCACATTTTGAAAAAAGGACTCTGTCTTGAAAAAGAGCTATTGTTACACACAAAAAAAAAGCACTAAGTCTTTTTTACATTATCATTAAATAAAAAAGACACTGTGCTCAAAAAGAGCCATTGTATTTCACATTAAAGGTACAGTTCCTTTTAAGAAACCAATATTATTTTTTATGTCAGGGACGTAATGAGAATCAAAGGGCATGTATATGGGGGTAGAAATTTTTGGTTCAAAGGACAAATAGGATGGAGTGTCCCATAAACCCCAACAAGGATGAACCACACCAACTGGTTTGAACTTAATTTCTGCAGCAAACTCTATTTACACATTATTTTTAAGTGAATAAATAGTATATAATAATAGTTTACCTGACTGATCTAAAAAATGTTCAGAAACAAATTCAGCTAAATTAAAAAAAAATATTGAACAAAAATTAAAAAAACATTCAAGTTAAAAATAATTACTAACTTAACTCCAAAGTTTCCATTTAATATGATTGGTGATATAACATTTTTTAACTATAAATAATACATTATTCATCCCTATTTTTTTTTTAATTTATGCTATACTGTAAGGAAATTTTTTATAGAGAAGGGCTGAAATAATTTAACTAGGTCTCACAAATAAAATATCACTTGAAAAGAAAGAAAATATTTACCAGTATAAAATTCAATAGAAAACTAATAATACAATAAAAAAGAACTTACAACTCCATTTTGAACACTGAAGCCTAATTGATATTTTGTATCGGGTCTTTTGATTTTTACTTCCACAACTGGTGCACATGGTACCACTGTCAACTTTACAACAGTTTGATTTTTTGTATTCTGCAATGAGTGAAAAAGTTCTCTTTAAAACAATTTTAATTTGTTAACTTCGTGCAATGTTATAACATGTAGTCAACAGAAGAAAAAATACAGTAAAAATATAGTTTTAAAAACATTTAAGAAGTTTTAAGTGATAATTATCCCAGCAATTATATTTTAAATAATATATATTAAAAACTTTTTACTAAGTTATATCTCTAAAAGAACCCACAATAATATAACATTCAGACTTTTCCAAATGTGTATATACATTAACAACATAGCACTATAAAGCATTTGTATACTTTTAACAATACAAAGAAAAATAGTTCTTACCCCTAAACATCTTGAAAAAAAAGGGGGAAAAAAAGGAAGAAGAAGAGAGAAATAGGTACAAAATTACTTATACCATATATTTCATTTGAATGGAAAAAAAGAAATTAAAAATTGAAACATACAATCAATGTCATTGAATTTTATATGGTTATAATCTAAAATATATTAGCTTATGATGAGCACCTATTTAAAGACAAAAAGATTTCCAGTTGTCTCCACAACTCAACAGGTAGTATTGTCCAATATTGAATGGATGTTCTATGAAACAACATTAAATTAAATAAACTGTGATTACTTAAGAATAATGCTTTAAAACTATGAATGTTGGGTGCTTTATGTTAAGAAAAAATAAATACACATTTTCTGTATGTTTAAAACTGGTAACTTATTTAGTTTACCATAAACAAAAGTCAAAATAAAGAAAACTATATAAATTGTTCATTAGAGAATAAACTTGGAAATTACAGTGAAAGAATTCTGAATCTTACCTTAATATAATTTTGACATGTAGATAAAGGCAATCCAACTAAACTTATTCCATTAATTGCAATAATTTGATCACCAATATTGAGTTGACCACATCTAGCAGCAGGTCCACTCTGTGCCATATTTGCTATTACAACAGTTGGTAGCATGGATCCCCATCCAGATTCTACAATAACCATGCCAAGAATTTCCCCTTTTTGTTTAGGAACAACAACCTAAAATGAAATATTCACATTACAGTAAACAAATATACATTAAAATTTTCAAAAAAAGATTTATAGAATTATGAAAACTCCCCACTTTTACCAAATTTGTATGTTATTACATTCTTAACTTCGAAGAACTTCCCATACAACAAAGATATATCAAAGCTGTCATGTAAATATGAATAAAAGATTACAAAAGAAAGAAAATTTTAATACTCTACAATAAGTATTTTTACTTATTAATATTCTTACTAGAATTAAAAAATTGGGAATGTTCTAACGTTACTCTTTCATGTTATACTCCTATATCAAGATATCACAAAGTGAAAGTTTCTACAGCAATAATTTAACAACTGCTGCTGTATTAATACAATTTTTATTTTTACTCTTTTCTCGCCTAGAGTAATGATAACAAATGCATCTAATAATGTTCTATGGATGTATAAAAGATGGTCAGATAAAGTTTTCTATATTTTTTGTGGTGAGAAGTGTTACCACTCAGCCCACATTGTATAGGTCAAACATCAATATACTCTTGAATAAAAAACTATTACAGGCTGAAAGTCACAAAATGCAAAATTCAAAAATGTCAACAATAACTGCTAGCCTGTATATTATGTAATCTAATATCTTATAGAACTTTTAAACAATGATCTTAAAACTGGATACAGATCAACCATTTTAAAGTAAAATCCTTATACAAAATTTTATTCCTTAAGTTCCATTTACTTAATGTTCACATAAAAATACACAAACATAATTCCTCAAAAATTTTTTAAGAGGTTTAACTCTCTGACTGCTCATCCCGCAATTTCCACAGGCAATTCAAATGTAGCAAAATTTGCTCATCCTGTGATTTTTGCGGGCAATTCAAATGTAGCAAAATTTGCTCAACCCATGATTTTTGCGGGCATGTGTTTTTCTTCCTTTTTTAAGAAGCACATTTTGTCTTTTTACCGTTTTTAACCAGTGGAATAAATTATATCCAGTATTAGACATTTAATTAGGTAATAAATAGAAGTATATGACTAGAACTATAGTTATATTAGATAATAGAATTATAAATAGTATGCTTATATATATAAACTATGCAACAAAAAAATACTCAAATTTTAAAGAGATCTCGGTTTACAAATTGAGCAGTCAGAGGGTTAAATGATACTAATTTTGAATATCATAAGGATAAATTTTTGGACAAATAAAATGTTTTATATTGCATACAATAGAATGTAAATAGACATTTCACATGTCTCCTTCCTTAGATATACAAAATTAATTGAAAAAATATTTTATAAACAATTTTATAGAATATAAAAGAATAAAATTCTTCATTCTAAAATAAAAATTATGGTTTTCAAGAAGAAACAAATTAGTGTAAATCATCAGCTTTAATAATACCAAATCAACTTACTTCTTTCTGTTTTTCTTTCTTAGCAAACATTTCTAATTCATTTCCAAATATTTCTTGTGAATTGAGAACTTCTTGGTAATCCATTTCTTTAACAAAACTACTGTCTTCGATACCATTAGCTTTTAGGAATTCCATATAGGCCACTTGGAAAGCTTGTCCAATGGACTGAGCAATAAACTGAGCCTGAAAGCAAGACATTATTAAACATGTCACACCATTAGTAGGCATATACAGCATTACAAAATTCTTCTCAGGATACTAATATCAGAAAAAAGAAAACTTACTTCTTCTGACTCAAAAACATGGCAAATCATCTTTGGTGTGCGCTTAATTTTTGGTTCATTAGGATCATCTGGACTGTTCATTACACGTCGCCGTGCCATTAAAACTACTAAATCACCAATGTCAGCTATGTATGAAATAGCTCGAAGAGCATGGTCCATCATAATTTCCTGTAAAAAAAAGTATCATAATTTTTTTTTTATTTATGGTAGAATGTTAAATCAGTTTTTGGAAGAAACCATTATTTTCAATTTAAAGGATTAACCCCTTAATTTTATTATGATTAAGTAAACTGTTGGTAAATTTACTACCACTCTACTAACAAGTAAAAGGCTTTGTAACTGGTTGGAAAAATAGGTAATAGACATACAAAGGGAGGTACAAAACTTGTACATAAACTAGCATAAAACCTGTTCAATTAATACAAAAAAATCTTGGAAAATTTTTGGCCATCTAGTTGGGATTCAAAGATTTAAAAGCTGAAATACCTAATGTTCAAAACTCTATGATATTTTAAATATGTACCGATTAGGAGGGTTCTTGAGTTCATGCTAACATGATAGCGCTATAATGGACTTACTTTTGACAAAATACTAGCAATATGAAGATACATAAATGTGATGATGTTGGTGTTAAACAAATCTTAATTAACTATGGATATAAAAACTTTTCCTATTTTTTTACCAACTAAAATTATTTATCATATTATTATCTATCATTTGTATTTAGAATAAGATTTTTAAAGAAAAGTATTTAAATTCTCATGAAAATGTTTTATTTTAATGAAACATGCTACAAGAATTTATTCATATTTATAGCTGTATAAAAATTAGACTTAAAGCCCTAAGTGAAACCTGCATGGCTGAACAAGTAGCATGCTGCTTTTTAGAACTGAAATTTGTGGCTTCAAATTAAATAGCTGATAAGGATGTTCACAGTTATTTGGAATTTGCTTTAAGGTTCTGGAATAATTAGCTCTTCAATTATATAAAAAAATAACCACAGTGTTACTAAACAAACATAAATCCTCATCCTGTGATTCATCTGTATGTATATTTCATAAAATACAATATTCAACAAAACTACAAGAGCATAAGATTTATATACTTTATTTCTAACCAATAAAATATATGAAATATTTAACCCATTAACACCCAGCGTCCTCATTTGAAGACAGTCAAAAAAGTTTGTACAGTTTTTGTTTTCTTGAAACGATTCTTCCTTTTTAATGGAAATAGATATTAATCTTATGAATAATCTCCCAAGTTTTCAAATATGATCTTATCTATAATTTTGTCATTTCGATCGGCATTTTATGATTTTCAAGCTTAGAATAGGAACGTATTATGACCGGTATTCTGAACGTATATCAGTCAAAATCATGGCGAATAGCCATATCTGTAATAAGTCATCTCTTTTCAGTACTTTTCTCATATACGATAGCAAATAAATCCCTTATCCCGAAGTTTTCCTTTTTTTTAAGGACATCTTATTATGTTTTGAAATGACACCTCCTCACTAATGATGACTTGATGTCATATTTAAAGCTGTTTAAATTTCATATTTTGTTTTACTTCCAGGTGTCTATAATAGCTTCTATGTTAGGAATTTACTAATATATAGTCATCAGAAATATCCGGGCGTTAATGGGTTAAGTTATTTTAAATACTACTATATAGAATTTTAGAATTAGAATTAAGGTGGGGCGGCCCACAAGGGCACCAGTACTGCGGCCCAAGGCCTATTGTACTGAAAAAAAAACCATTCACTGGAGCAAGAAGTTCCAGCACAAGGTTAAGAAATATTAACCATTAGATCTCAGAGAAACCAATAGCTGAGATAAATTTAAGCAGCAATTTAACCGGGAAGTTAATCAACTCCCACGGCTCGATGAAGTGATACCCAAGGAATTCAAATCTCTTGGCGCAGTAGTAGTCACATTCACACAAAACATGTGATGAACTCTCCTCTGCCATATGGCACCCCCTACATACCGGGCTATCCATAATGCCAATAATGTTGAGGTGCCTCTTAAGGCAACAATGGCCAGTCAACAGGCCATTGGCCACCCTTAGCTCTTTTCTACTGAGCTTAAGTAGCTCATTAGCCCTCATCCAGGGATATCCCTGGTTAAGCTCCTTGGCTTGCCTTTGATTGTTAGAATCAAGCCAGGCTATATAAGTCTCCCCCATTAGGAGGTCCCTTACGGTCCTTCTCACTACATTATGAGGAAGACCAAGTACAGGTTCTGGCCTAATGAAGGGCAACTCAGAACCATACTAATACGACTATATATAAATATATTTTTTATTTAAATTGCTTTTCTTTAAAATAATCACAAAGCTACTAGTTTACTCCAAAGGAAAAAAAAATACTTGCAATGCAAAGGATTAAACTGGAGCAAAATACCTTGTTTCTAATAGATCAAAATTATGTAGATCAGCAGTTAAAAGTAAGTAATATTCTATAGTTTCATTAAAAATACCAAATTAAAATATTACTATTAAGAAATTTTAAAGATACATACTTTCAAATCAGTATTAAGAACCATAATTTTTTCAGTTGATATAAAAAGATCAACTTCTGTACTCGGCTGAGTTTCGCCCTCTGGTGCCTAGTAAAAATTTGGGGTATTTAGAGAAACATACTAGTTTAATAAAATTATAAATAAGAAAGAAAATTTCACAGGTTATAGAACAATACAGACAATACGTCCAAGCAAAATAACATTGAGCTAAAAAACAACAATTTTAAAGCAAATTGGTTAAAATGTGTACTTAGATAATCACATAAAAAAAATAAAATATTCAATAACTTCCAAACATGCACAGAAAATGTGTAATAAAAATAAGCCTTTACAAGTGAATCTGATAGACAAATGTGCAATATAAACCACTGTTTTAAATTTAGCAGCAAAGCAACTTATGCATTCTGAATTATTATTACCCTATATACAACCTCATATTTTACAAAACATAGTTTAAAAACATGTAAATCATATTTATCCCAGAAAGAAATAACTGTTTCTGACTCATTTTTCAGATTGCAGCAAACATTTAGAAAATATATATATATTTCATGCATTAAACAGTATAATAATAAAACAAATTTTCTACAACACTCAAGATTTTACAAAACTTTCCCACAACTGTTCATTTGGGTGACAATCTTGATATATCACTCACACAATAAAATAAATAAATAATAATGTGCAGTAGACTGAAAATGAGAAGTTCAATAGATTTTATTCATGCACAATTCAAAAATTATTATATTATAATGAAAAAACAATCAAAAATGGCAGATAATGTGATTATATATAGTAAATAAACATATATAGAGAATAAATGTATTTATATAGCAGCAATAAAAGCAAATTTATCTAAATCCTTTTTGAGGTCTGTAAAAAAGAATAGTCTAAAGTGATGAAGAAGCAATTACAAGCTTCATGCATACATGCCCATATTTTGCATAATGAATATGTTACATCTTAAATAGTGCATATAAATTTCACTGTAAAGAAGGGATAAAATGAAATACAAAACATAAAGTGTGTACGGCATATGATGCTAAATCACCTCACATTCATTTAAATAAAGAAAACAGATAAATCTAAAATACTGAACAATATTTTTCCTAATCAATAAAATTAAATTTATATTAAGAAAGTTCAAAGATAAAATGAATAAAAACTTAAATGATTATGTCTATTTATTTTAACTCTAAATCAAATGATTTATGCAACACAGGATTTTAGCGTCGAATACAAAAAGGTTAAATGCCGAACGGTGACCTATTGGCTAGGGCGCTGATCGTCGGTACCGGAGTTCGTGGGTTTGAATCCCACTATGGCATGGATGTTCATAGCCGTTCGGAATTGGCTTTACACAGTAGGTCCCAGTCTCATTAGCCCTTGTGTGCAAAACAGTAGACTGTAGTGCTCCAAAACCAAACAAACAAAAAGGTTAAAAATTTTGTTTAACGCAACTCAACATTGCTTTTCATTCAAGAAAATCTATAAATTAGATTTGAATACACACAACGCATTAATTTTATAATCCCAATTTTCTGCATATATTAATGATGTTTTGAAATATGTACATAGCTAAATTAGAGTGTCTAAACAAAAATTGTGAAGAAAAAGTAAAAGAGAAATGTGTGCTTTGACGTAAATTACTTTAATCTATTAAATGTACAATTCAGTACAAATGTAGATTTCAGGAACTTCTTTACGACTTTTTAAAATCACTAAATTCGTATGACTAATTAGATTTTAATAAGAAAAATAAAATTAGAGCATCCCATTTTTGGTCTTTTATTAAAATATTTTGTTATTAATTCAGATTTTCTCTTTTCAACAACAGACTTTTGCTGTGATACACCATGAAAAAAGTGACTAAAAGTGACTGTTTACTTAAAAACGTGACTAAAAGTGATCAATTTTAAAAAAAGTGACTAAAGTTGAGAAAAGTGACGAAATTGCAAGCCTGATTATGTGACAAATTGATGGATTTAATCGCCTGCTCTTAAAATGGTGCTTGATATAATGGCATTAAAAGCTCAAAAAGGGGAAAAGGGGTGAATTTCGAACGTTTTAAAGACAACAGTATTTTCTCTGTGATATGAAGCATATATATATATATATATATATATATATATATACCAATTTATTTTAGAATCTGATCGATAGATAAACTTTGCTAACCCTAACTCATCAAGAATCCAATATGGATGCCTCTATCCATTCCAAGTCCAACCGCTTCATAAATTTGAGGACAGGCGGGCAAATTACTTAGGCTATTATTATATAGGGGATGAGTTTTTAAAACATTATCCTTTTTAAGGGGAATGATTAAAAATTTTTTGGTATTTAAAAGAAATTAATTAATGAATGTCATCTATGAACCTCAAAAATGTGAAATGTATGAAAAATAATTTTATATTCCTTATGGGGTGGTTACGCTGTCAAACCACCCTCCTTGTATGGGATGCAAACAATTTCTTAAATTTTCAATTATATTGGGAGAACAATGGATCATCAATAAAATGGCATAATAGATAAATAAGTAGCTAAATACTATGTAAGGGTTGTTTTGGATAGGTATTTTTATTTAGCGATATAAGAAAGAAAAATGAAATTTCTGATTCTTTCATATATAGCAAGTTGAAACACACAAAGAAAAAAGAGAGAAACAAAGTGAAAAATAAATGTAATGCTACCATCTGTAATTACTTCAAATTATCAAAAACATACAAAATCATTTATATGACATTAAAAGGCAGAGATAGAATGCTAACAAGCGGTTATATTGCAAAACTGTTGCTCGTCAAACAATTAAGAGTGGTACAAATCCAAACAGAGAGACATTTATATTAACCCCTCCCAAATTTTATAATTTGCAATAAAAGAATAAATAAAATGCATAATAGCATGGTCAAAATTTTATTTCATGATGGCACAAGGTCATTTTTTCATATGGCATAAATTCCTTTTTTAAAATATAGTAGCACATGAACCCTAAATAACATAAAAAGAAAACCTGATATTATATGTCATGTTCTATTAACATAAAAAAAATGTTCTATGGAGAATGGAAGAGAGAGCTCTCACAGCGACCATATTTGCAGAAGCTACTCACAGCATGTGGACACAAAGATATTTTCATCTGTTCTACACGATCGTCAACATCGTTGGGTGTGGTGTAAGTATCAGTTCCAGAAAATGGTTCATCAGGATCTCCTTTCGATGTTGAAACATCATTTTTACCAGAGAGCTGCATTCTTGCTGGGTTATGCTTTAATTGTTAAAGTTAGGCAAATATTAAGATGCTACTAAGGTGCACTTTAAATGAACTAAAAATGTGAAGGCAAAACTACACAGCATTTAATGGCAATAAAACTCAAGTTTAGTTTTTAAACTTTTAACTGACAGCAATGTCCAATTAAAGCTAAAAAATGTTTGCAGAAAGCAAGTAAAATATTAATGGTATTGGTTTTCCCCTTCTGCATATTATCAACAGAAATCTCATCTAATCTACAAGATTATTTCACAGATTAAGTATGTTACAAAAAGTCTTTCTAAAGAGAAAATTATTCTTTCAAGTGTATTAGAATATTCAGTACCTACTTACAAAATAATCTATATTTCAAAATGTGGACTATTTAATAATATTTAATTAACAAAAATGTTTTGTGATATTGACATGCTCTTATCAAAAAGAGCCAATGTAGAGATTATATCAGAAGAAAAGATAATGAAAAAAGGAATGTATGGGTATTTTTTCTAAAGAACCATAAAAATACACTATGCCCAAACAAACTGCAATGATGTTAGTAATATATGAATGAGGTGTTAAAGAAATACAAAATTATACATTATCTTTATGAAAACTTTAAATTACTTTCAAAATGATAAGCTTACAGGATATTAGTAACAGCAGCAAAATATCATAATTAAGAAATATTAATATTATACATAACATTAATTTTACACCACTTGTGTAACTTTTTACACAAAATATCACAAAATATCCTATATCCTATTTCTAAACCTAATTTTTAAAACCACAATTTTAAGCGTAAAATTATTTTACATTATTTTATTTATTTTATTTTCAATCTGCATGATTAAAAAATTTAAAGATCAAGTTTTAAATACTTAGTAACATATATAGTTCTTGTTTTATGTGAATTATCAGTAGTTTTGTTAAAAGTAGTTCTAAATTTTGCTAATTAACAAAATTCAAAATTGCTTTCAAAATTACTGACAATATTAAATTAAATAGTAGTTATTTTTAGGATGTGAAAAATAAAAATAAAATAAAAATATCTTGCATGAATGAAAAAACTTAAACTTTGGAATTTTTTATGAAATTATTAAGACTCCCACTAACTTTAGAATGAAAATCAAGAAAAGGAATGATTCACTCTACTATGCCAAGAAGATTATTAGCTTGCTCTAGAAATCAAAGGCTACACAAAATTTATAGAACTTAAATATAATTTTTTTAAATTTAAAACCTGGATATATAAACATAAAATTGTAAAAACGTATGGCACAAAAGAATGATATAGCAATATAAAACTAAAAATGGGTTTTCTATTATTTTTTAAGAAGTTAACTCTGTGGCACATGAGCATGCACATGAGTATTTTTAAAATTAAAATTATGCTGAATAATAAAAAATTTAAATTCAAAATTTTTCAACGATTAAAACATAAAATTTGTTAAGAAAACAGAATAGTATATTCTTCATAATTATGATAAACCATATTTACTTAATGATAAACTGATTTTGCAGAATTAATTATATGTATTGTCATGCTGTTTTTTCCTCTGTGTCTGCTTCAATTATTATGAGATTCCGTACTGAACAGTTGCACAATATATTTTCCCCTTTGTTTATTTAAAATAATTTTTACTACAAAATAGTACACATATATGCTAGTGTCTCCCAAGAAAAAATAAAAGAAACTGATATCATTTCTGAATATTTAAAATAAAATATCCTTGCAAAGTTCAGATATTTAGGAATGAGTTACAAATTTATAAAATGTAATTTATTAAATTCTAATTTCACCAATTTCTGAAAATCCTTTATGAAGCTATACATACAAACATACTCGTAATTAAAAATAATATATTTCTTCTGTATAAACTGAATATTTAGACTAAACTAGAAAGTCTTATAATTTTAATATCAAAATAAGAATTATTTTTCAAGACATAAAATACATGAAAAAATTTAAAGCTGGAATATTTAAATACTTTTTAACGAATCTTAAAGACAAAAATTGAGTCTAACAAAGCTTCTGAAGACCATAAAAATTAGAACATAAAAAACTAAAAGTTTTTAGTTCTAAAAGTTGTATAGCTTAATGTTATGATACCATCCTAATTAAGCTAAAAAAAAATTAAAGCTAAACACACATATATATGATTCCACTACATATCCCATCAATGTTAGTAATACAGATATTTATGAAATTCTACAACAGAAAGATATTAAAATACAATAAAAAATAGAGAGAGAATTTCTTTTAAAAATGGTAAAATACAATTTTTAGAATATAAAAACAAAATCTTGGGAAATAAACCTCAAATGGAAGAAGTCACTTACCAATGACTGCCAAAGAAGCAAAATAGAGAGAATAGAAAAGAAAATTTAAAGTCATGGAGGTTTAAAAGGTCAGTTGAAAACTATTTGAGACAAATATACAAATTTGACAAGAAAATTATAACTTGCATAATTTTAAATTAATACTAAACACATTGACAAAAAAATAATTTATTAACATATTTTACATGAGTCATTCAACGGACATTTAGTGAACCTTAAATTAATGCTGAAATATAAATAATTAGTACTGTAGATATTTAAAATACCAGATAATTTATTTTCTTTTTGTATTATATTTATTCCAATGACTACCTGTATCAAATAAAAAGTACAGTTAAAGTACGAGGTGCATCCAGAAAGTAAGTCTCACTACTTAAAAGAAAAAAAGAACTGACACTTCTACAGACATATTTATTGGCAAATAATACAGCAATGTTTCAGCTATTTTTCAACATAGCCAAGACCAGAATTGAGACACTTGTCGTATTCTGGGATCAATTTTTGTATACCTCTGTCGTAGAACTCTGCCGCCTATGAATGGAACCATCATTCCTGTCCCAGGACACCGTGAACATCCCTTTCCTTACCGACAGTGTCTGTTTGAATTTGGTCCTGATGAAAGATCCACTATGATGCCAATGCATTGACTGCTGCTTGGCTTTCAAGGTAAAGTGTGAAATCCAAGTCTCATTGCCAGTCACGATCCTGTCCAGGAAGTCATCGCCGTCATCGTGATACAGTAGCAGAAATGTCAGTGCTGCAGAGTCTGTTTGAATTTGGTCCTGATGAAAGATCCACTATGATGCCAATGCATTGACTGCTGCTTGGTTTTCAAGGTAAAGTGTGAAATCCAAGTCTCATTGTCAGTGACCATCCTGTCCAGGAAGTCATCACCGTCATCATGATATCGTAGCAGAAATGTCAGTGCTGCTCCTAAGTGTTGAATTTTGTGTTCGAGTGTCAGTTTCGGCTCATAAACCTGACAGAGCTGATGATGAATTTCCATTGGTGCAATGCTTTGTGCAATCAAGATCACAGACCGAGTCTTGCAGTTGGTGGGCGAAGGAATTAAGAGTTTCCATTTCGAATCACTGCTACCCTGCTACTGACATGAATTGGGACTTGTCCAGCTGGCATATGATTAATATGTCATAGATCTGTTATGAACACGCAATTGACACAGCTAATTACGCTTACTTTAAAGGGGAAAAGATCAGGAAACTTACTTTCTGAATGTGCCTCGTATTATATAAAACTTTATTAGAAATTATAATCATCTCAAAATAAAGAAGACTGAAAAAAAACTTTCAATATTATATATACATACATGCAATAAAGTCTACAGTTTATAATAAGCTAATACAAAAACTCCAAATACAAACTTTCATCTGCTTCCAAATAAATCTCAATTTAGTACATTACACCATTAAGAGAAGAACACACCATAATTGACCACCATGTACCTAAATATATCAATCTGTGTTTAATAATCATACCTTAATTCTAGAAACAGCCTCTTCAGCCTGCATCATTCTTGTAGCTTTTGTTGGCTGACCTTCACATACTAATTGTGTTGATCCTAGATATCGAGCTCTAAACAGCACACCTTCAATGAGTACTGCTGGTTCATGAATCAAAACTGAAATATAAACAAATATAAGTCAAACAAGAGAGAAAATAATTCTGCAGTTTATTTGTTCAAAAATAACCATTCTAATAGGAGAAAAAAATTACTTTTTAAAATATAAAAATGAAAACAAAATATGTTTCTCGTAACTGAAATTTAAATATAGAATACTTAATTTTATAATGACAAAAATTTTTTCCAATGGTTTTCTTTAACTTTTATGTTATTTTAGGTACTAAATATTTACCAATCTTATTTAAGTGATCAAGATTTATTTATTTTTTCTAAGATAAAATTTTGTTTAAGGGAAAAATAACTAAATGTTTAAGTTACATATAAAAATTTTGAAATGTTCCTAGATGATATTTTACTTCTCCTATTTTATTTTAAGATATACTTCTATTTTTTTTACTTTAATTACTGCCTAAAAAAAAGCAGTTACAAGGAACTACCAAAAATGAATTTTAATGCTAAATTACTATAAAACAATAATCATAAGTAATAGTTACTAAAAATGAAAATTTGGCAGTTTAGCAGATATTACAGGACCAAATCAGTAAGTTGAATAAAATATTTTATCAGACTACAAAAACTGTCTAATTTATATGAGGTCTTTCCACAAAATATTTTACTTAATCAGAACTTATCAAATAAACTACTGGCAAGTTTAAAGGAAAAATATTATACTGCAATAATGTGCTACAATGAATAAAATCATCAAACTAGTACAAAAATAAATGTTACATTATCATGCAAATTTAACAGAAAGCATGCTAAAAATACACATAAGTAAATGACATATACTACCCACTATATAAACATAATAAAATCAACAAATAGACTATGCCTACAGTATCAGCAAAATAAAAGATTCACAACCCAATTCACAGTTTATCTATGATTAATTAAATCTGTTAAAAAAATAAAATTTGTAATTTTAAAATTTTTATATATTGTTTAAGTATGAGATTTAAAATATCTGAATATAGTATGCTAATAATTTCTCCTTTCAAACTAAATTTTTAAAAAATAATGAATAAAATATAGAAATTCTTGCAACAATTTTTTAAAATGTGTTGAATATGTAACAAAAAAAAAAAGTGTTTAATTTATGCATGTTTTAAATATTTACTCTGAAATTTTACAATTAGCTTATTACAACTGAAGATTTACATAACTGATAAATTAAAAACATAAAATGGAATTACAATGTGGTTTTAAAACTGAAATATGTAAGGGAATAATAGTAATAATAAATATTTAAAATTTAAATAGTGTAAGTGAGAGTGATATATCAATGTTATTAATGCTAAGTTTTTGAACTTGTTAGTTGTGATGTGCTACATCTCTCATGTCTAAAGTTGAAATTAATGACATTTTTAGCAGATAAGTTTAATACTAACGTAGAGTAAATACTTGGTTTTCTTAATTAAAGTACAACACTATTTATATAAACAGAGAATAATATAAATATTGTCAAAAAGTACCACAAAAGTAATAAAGCAATAAACACAAAAATTTAAATGAAAATGTTAATTTATTTTTTGAATGAAATCGCCTTTGTTAATCATCTTTCAGAGTTTTATATCTCACAGCAGTGAAATATCTTAAAGAGAATCTGTATCTATTCGAACAATTCACAAACAATAATGAAGTTAAATGTAAACCAAAAAAGTAAATGTATTTTTTAAAAATGAATGAAAGCAGACAAAAACACAACTTATTTCAGTATGTAATGAAAAATCAACTTTTATGTACATAAGAATGTAATATATGGATTGGGAAAAATTATAATGGATTTACATAAAAGATCATTTTTTTCTATTTTTAACTAAGTGGAAGTCCTGATATATACTTCTCAACTATGATACATACTGCAATAAACTATCAGTTAAATACCTTTTTTTTTTTTTGTAATAGCTAAAACATGATAAAAATGGACCAATTTTAACAGTGTTGAAAGAGTTTGCACTAAAATTATTTAACCAGTGATCAATGTATAGCCAACTAAGTCATAATTTTTAAATGTTGTAAGCTCGCAATGTAGCTTTTTTACTACATAGACTTGAGGGATTGGAATCTAATGGTCAAAAACATCTAAATCCTATAGTGAACCCACTAGCTTATTGAGGGGTTACTGCACACTCTTAAGACATCTTTATAACAAGTGTATAAAAATCCAGAGGAATCTAATTTTACTTTTATTAATATAAAAAGCATTTTTTAAATTTAAACAATAATCTTAAGTTTCCTTTTTTTAAGGGTAGGGGGTTAATATCGTTAATATATAATTATCAAATTGTTTATATATTTTTAACAAATAAAAATTATAAAATTTAAAACATTTTTCCTAAAGTTATGTTAAAAGACAGATGATAAATTTAGAATTAAATATTTTAAAATGACACAAGTCAAATTACTTCTATAAATGCTTATATATTAGCCAAAATTTTATAAAGGAATACTTTTATTTTATTCTTAATCAATTAGTAGTTGCTTTCCCCCCCACACACATACAATGAGTATAACACTTGCTTTAACATGAATATATATATATTTTTCTTTTTTTTTTTTTTGGTGGTGGCGGTGGGTAATTTATACTAGTGTAAACTTAAATTATATATTTTTCTGTGTCCAGTTTTATTTTTCTCATTCTATAGCTTAACTCAGACTGATTTTTAGAATAAATGGAATTCCAATTGCATTTGGCTCTTAATTTAGCTTTAAACTTTTATAATGTATGATGAGCTTTTAATATGTGGTGAGTTTTTCTTCCTTCTTTAAATTACCCATTTTGAAAATAATACCAATTGAAAGCATCAGTAAAACCGTGAATCAACGCAAGATTTTTTAAGTGAAGAGGATATGAAGTTTTTGCCAAATAAGTGACGAACTGTGGCTAACTGTTGCATTTAGAGCTCAAGTCTGTATAATCTATATAATCTTCTATGGCTATACAGTTTGCAGCACTAAAGGGCCATCAGGAATTACAGTAAATAGTAAGTATCAATTGCTATTACAAATTAGTTAACAACTTTTAGAGGAAAATGTGAAATTCCGGTAACGGAACAGTCAACAGTATTTCACAGTAAGAAGTGAGGAAATGATATTAAACTTCCAAGTGGACGACAGAAAGCCAAATATTCAAAATATGCTAGTAAGCCACTCGCTTCACGTTTCCTTCGTAGTTTAATACAGGACCGTGGTGTGCTATGATATAAAAAGGCAGCTGTATCACAAGGCACCGTACACTTCCAAATGGACGATAGAAAGACAAATATTCAAAATATACCAGTACCGCAGTCGCTTCAAGTTTCCTACAGGCCCGGGCCTTGCTATGATACTTAAGTCAAATGCAGCAGGAGGCATACACATCAAAATCAAAACACAAAGGGAATCCATTTCGATAGCTTGCACCACACTAAGAAAATTTACCTTTTGATCCTGGATTAATACACACGGGTTTCGAAAGTGCCTTTATGATACAAAATAATGGACGTATATTATTAGGGCCCATGATACAATCGACTTGAGTCGTAAGCTTGATGAAAACATTAAATGTCTTAAACATTTTAAATTGAAACTAAACTTCAAATAAACAAACACCTACAAGGTTTTTAAATATTCGCAATATTTATCGCTATATAATTATTTAGCAATCGCGTATCCAATGTTCGACTGATTGGTCTCATTATGTCCGTCCTCAGTACACTTGCAAAAGAATTTCGCACTCGGTAAATCGATTTGTGAAAAATTTATTTCAGTCTTTAGTAATATTTTACCAAACAGTTTCAAAAGCTACATTGGAACATATATAACATGAAGCGGCAAGCTTTTCTAAGATGGGGCCAGAGAGTGTTGTAGCTAAGGAGGGCACTTGTAGCTGGGAAAGATCAAGAAGAAACGCTAAATTCATGTTACTAAAATTTAGGATAAAATATTTTCCATTTTTAAATGTACTGAAAAGTAAATAAAATACATTCGCATGCTCAGTTTATTAGTCTATCAGTATGAGGATCAGGGCCACATAGGCAAGTCATATTGGGGTTTTAGAGAGAGCGCCGTGAAAACTATATTATTAGTCTCTAAAGCAAAACTGACAACAGATCGCTTTCCAAGCCTAAATGAACTAATAATACGCAAATGGCGCAAAATGCGTCACTAATCCAAAATTTAAATTAGGTACCAAAGGCCATGTTTGGTCTACAGGTCATAGTTTGCGGATCCCTGCTCGACATCAGATATATAATTTTAAGACGATAAGCTAAATAATTATTTCAATTAGTTATTAGAGCCCTTTGACCATGTCTCTCATAATTTTACATTAGTAAATAATAAAAAATCGGCGTTTCAAAGGAAATTCAGAATCACAGTCATTCGATTAGCAAATACCTTGATGAATTTCACTACAGGCCGCTTATCCTAGCGGATGTAAAGCGTTCATGGTGTCATCCACAAACATTTAGTCAATTTTGATCATCCACAGGAAGGAGATTTTGCTCCTGATTCCGTATCTCCTTACCACCTGACAATTTCACCGAGAGGACACCTGGACCGACATATTTATCCTTCACGTTCTCTGGGTGTATCATTTAATGTTTAGAACGCCTGTTGGACTCTCTGAGAATTCCGAACACAACTTTTCTCGGGATGCCAAAGCACCCGGTCTCAGAATCGCGTAGGTAGAAGATCGGTTGTACCTGGAGATATATACAAAGACAAATCTTTGGATATTTTGACGGTGGTGCAGTAGCGAGGGAAGACAACTTAAGTTTTAAGTTCCAAGCCATTTTTAATAGCTTCGGAATTTTTCTTGCATTTTGCTGTGGCACGCTTGGCATACGTTAATAACACCAAGTATTAGAACTCCGGCATTAGGCCATCTCGGTCCCAATTCTCAAATGCCATTTAAAAGTAGCCCTTAGTGGCACTACTTGATATTCATTCCAAACCCACTAAAGATTTGTCAAAATAGGATACAGGCTTTCCAATTTTGAAACTTCTTGTTCCCGTTTAATTTAATTTTGTTTTTTTATAACTAAAAACAAACAGAAATCAAATTTCATCATCCCTGGAAAAAAAAAACTGTGAACGAGGTTGTATTGGCTGCTGGCGAATCAAATAAAAACATAAGTAATCTGTAAAATGAAGAGAAAACAAAATATAACAAGGTTAGGAACAGTTAAATATAAGCCATGCCTATTAACAATGCAATGTTGTAAAGACGGCTCACAGCATGCACAACTCATATTTAGAAAACTCACCGATAATCGATTCCATATTTTGGGAGAGGAGCCATCCAAATTTTATCGAAGAAAAATTCAAAGAGAATAAGAAATTGGTTCAGTGCAGACAATTTATATCACATCAATTTTCAATATCACTTTTTATATTCATACACTTAAAAACACAGTTCCCATAGGGAATGATAGAAAAAAATGTGCAAAATACATATACCATCAACATATTGAGAGAATAGAAATGGATCAATCTACAAACTTACACATTCTACCTTCATTCTTCATTTAGAAAGAGGAGGCATCATTTATCTTTAATCTTCAACCCCCACACAATTACAACTAAGAGAAATTTTACGTTTCCTTTTTTTTTTTCGAAGTGCAGAGCAAATGCTTTTTCGCTGAGACTTCTACATATAAATTGTACTTATTCTTACTTGTTACTTTATTCAACCGATTAAACGAAGCGGAAAAAATGGGAAGGAATAATTTTAAAATTTTAAATTTTCAGTAGTTACTAGGTTTTTTTTTTTTTTTCTTTTCCCACGGTACTGGATTCTTCAAGTCTGAAGATTTACTGTACGCAAAAGTACTAAAATAAGAGAAATTTTTCGTTCACTTTTTTTTTTAAAATCTAAGTTCTGAGCAAATGCTTTTTCGCTGAGAGTTCTACATATAAATTGTACTTATTCTTACTTGTTACTGTATTCGAACGATTAAACGAAGTGGGAAAAAAAATGGGAGGGATTAATTTTAAAATTTAAAATTATCAAGTTTTTTTTTTTTTTTTTTTTTTTTTTTTTTTTTTTTTTTTTTTTTTTTTTTTTTTTTTTACAGTAGTGGATCTTTCAAGTCTGAACGGGATTTACTGTACGCAAAAATACTAAAATAATTTCCATAAAATACAAGTATCTTTCTTTTTTAAGTCAAATTTTAATTGAAAATTTAAACAAAAGTACTTGTTAATCAATGATTTGAAAAAAGTATCCATTACCAATTCAACCACCTACACATATTTTTCTTACGTACTATTTTTTTTAAACATCATATGAAGAACGTGGCAATGCAGGAAAATTATTATAATCTTCCATAAATTTGTGATTATTGTAAATCGGTTAATAATATTATCTTAAATTAGAAACAAAAGCTAGCAAAGGAATAAAGCTAATAATAATTTAGGTTTACCAAGAATCTATTTTCCTATATAGTCCCTTACAATATAACGCCTTAAAAGCTTTTGTTCTGTAAAAAAACTCATAAAAATCTAAGATTTTTTCATCACCGTATATACTTTTAGACTAGAATAATAATGGAAATAGTTTAAATGTTCGCAGAACAACTAATCTCATTTTATTATGTTAAAAAAATCTTCTAGTAAAACACTAAATAATTATTTGCACTTGATATCAGATAATTATGCAAAATACTTCCACAGGAAATATCCCATCTTACGCGGAAGCGTTTAATCAAATTTCTCTAAACGGTGAGATTTACACATTCCATAGAAATAATGACTTTTCTTAAAATGAAATTATTTTTGATTAAAAGATATTGCAATTAAATACCTACACTTTTAGAATTTCAGGTAAATTTCTTTATGACTCTCACAATCGGTTTCATTATTTAGACTATTGTATTCAATGCGTGTAAATAAATATTGCAAATACATAATGAACAGTAATATTTTTTAAAAATGCGGTTATTAAGGCAAAAACAGTAAACTTAAAACATTAAGTATTAAAGGATAAATATTACAACGAAACATTAATTTCATTACGACAGTAGCTGAAATATTCCGCTGTTCCAAATAATATAATTCTGAATGATTTTGATCGCTTGGATAAACAAAGTTGAATGCTAAACCATAAACTAATTTTTTTTTTTTCCTAAAATGAAAATAAATGACGACTGACCTTCTTTAGATGTGCTCTTCTTCTTTCCAGAAGAGTTTCTTGACTGTAAAAAGAGAAAAAAATATATATTTTAGTGATTGATACAGTTTTTAAAATGACAAAGTTATTATATATTTTATAAAACACTCAAAAAACTCCATAAGAAATAGTGAGGGAACTAATTGCAAAACCTGTGTTGGAGAGATGAAAAAAAAATTTCGTGTTAATACAAAACAAATTGTTATTTTCAGTGTCTTCCTTGTATGATGGAGAGTCAATGAAAAAAAATTTGATTTATATATAAAACTGTAATATATAAAACATACTAGGTTTACGGACCGATTTGACTTTTTTGATCCAATATATATATTTAACTGTAATATCACTTTTCAAACATTAACACTAGATTTACGGACCGAGTCAATTTGACTCATTAAAAATTTGATCACAATATATATATAAAACTGTAATATCACTTTTCAAAACATTAACACTAGGTTTACGGACCGAGCCAATTTGACTCATTAAAAATTTGATCACAATATATATATATAAAACTGTAATATCACTTTTCAAAACATTAACACTAGGTCTACGGACCTAACCAATTTGACTCATTAAAAATTTGATCACAATATATATATAAAACTGTAATATCACTTTTCAAAACATTAACACTAGGTTTACGGACCGAACCAATTTGACTCATTAAAAATTTGATCACAATATATATATATATATATATATAATATTTATATAAAAATTAAAAATTATATAAATTATATATTATATATATATATTATATATATATATATATATATATATATATATAAAACTTTAATATCACTTTTCAAAACATACGTTGGTTTTTAGTTAAGTAATAAAAATATATGCAAACTTTCATTCTTTTCCGGATTCATTTCGCATTATAAAAGTGGTATACAACACGGTTGTGAGCCAATTTGACTCATAGAATGGTTTAACAGTTAATCAATAACATGAAATTTATTGGTCGACTCAAATATTTTACGAAAAGATTTTATTTTCTAATTCACTGAAGAGCTAAGAAGTAAATATAGAGAAGTCGAGAACGCTTCCATTCCAATGACAGAAATTCATTACTGATGCACGGAAGAATTGTCAAGTTCAACAATCATGCAAAAGAAACAGATGTAGAAACCATTGTGCTAAATGTAATAGAAATGTTTGCGGAAAATGTGTTTCAAAAACAGATTTTATATGTAAAAAATGTTTTCCATGAATTTTTTGATAATAAACATTTCATTTAAATTAATTTGGAACTATTCTCTTTGCGAAAAATTTCAATTTTCTGGTATGAGTCAAATTGGCTAACTTTAGTAAAAATAGGTATATGATCAACATCCGTAAATCTCGTGTTAAGTAAAGGAAGTAATGTAACCGCAAAAACTTTCGGTTTTTAGATTTCAACGGAAATACACATTTTCACCAAGCCTAAATCCATTTTGACTAGTTTGAGAGTTACTTATCTACGTGCAAACAAGAAAACTTTAATTTTGAAACTTTAAACATCGATTTGACCTTACCCGAATGCATTTTTTTCTTCTACATGTGTGTTTGGTTGTGTCAATAAATAATTAAAAAGACTTCCTTGCACTTTAATTCTCTTTCTTTTCCTAATTTTACCTTATTAGTACATGACCGAGCTCCGCTAAAAACAGGTATCGAAGCTAACTCGAAGATTTAAATTTTCAATTGTGATTTATCAAAACAATACATGCCATAAGAAAATTTGTGAAACCATTAGTGAAAAGATAACCGGTTAAAGTGCACCATTGTAAACTATTCTAAACAAAGTTGTTTGGAAAGGGAACTATTCTATACAAAGGTAAAGTTTGAAAAGTCATAGAAAATAAAATGTAATTGATAACAAAAAATTATACAATTAAAGAAATGGTACAAAGTGAGCAGTGTAAAGATTGAAGTGTGTTGAATGGAGAAGCATTCTGACAATGACGGTATCTTCTAGTTGTCCATTTGCGGGTATAATTGAGTTGATCGCTTGTTGTTCCAAAATTCCGGCTCCTTGAAGCATTTCATGTAGAGGTGCGTTCTGCATGTTGAAAATGTAGCTTGAAATCTGATGAATGTTGAAATGTCGAACTTTGTTGACGGTGATTTGAAATCGAAATCAGTTCCTTAACACGTTCGCTGCCACCGACGCACTGGCGCGTCAGAGCGGCACCTCCTGGTATGCCGACGACGCACTAACGCGGCGACGGACTTTGATAAGTTATATGCTCTGTGTTTAGTGTGGCTTTGGAAATTGAACGGCGAGGTTGTTTCGGCACGTTAGTGAAGCATTATTTTTTAATTTTTTGTGGTTGGTTTTCAAAATTTTTGTTTGCATTATTTTTTTTTACTATATCGTTTATGTGTTATATATACTTTGCTACATTAATTTAATATTTAGAGTTGATAGAAAATAAAAATGGAAACCGATATCAAGGAATAAAGACAAATCAATAAAGACTTTTATTATTATTATTATTAATTCGTCAGAACTACAGCCAATCGATTCCTCGTGGTCGAAAACCCCCGGGTACCAATTTTCACTTGGTTTGGAAGCATGAGAAAAAAGTTTGCCCCGGTTTGAACCCGGCCCTATCTGTAGCGCCCAACTACGTGATCTTAGCGCGTCAAAACTGATGTCAATCGATTCCTCGTGACCAAAAACCCCAGATCCCCAAGTTTACTACAGTTTATTAATTCTGGGGCGATTTTCTTTTCCTAATTTTACCTTATTATAATTTAAATTATTTCTCAACTATTTGAGTATTATTTGATTGATTTATTAAATAGTTAATTCATATGAAACGTTTCTAAGTCTATAAGTTGAATTTTAAAGGAAAATCCAGACTTTTATATGTAACAACTTAATGAAACTTGTGGGAAATTCCCCGGCATACTAACTGCGAACTGACTGAAACCGTAACGAACGAACTTAGTGTCGGTGTTGATGCCGCGAGTGAAAACAGGACGAGATGAACTCTCGCTAGTTTTTCTTTTTACATGTACATAGTTTTTCTGTAATTCCTTTTAAATGTATATAAATTTTACTTCTTTTTCTCAAATGTATTCGAGCATTTAATGCCAAATACGGAATTCTCAAGGAGTTTATCAAAGAACAAAACAGCCCGGCCCGGGACAAATTGACGAGAAGCAGTACCATCGGAAATTTGGAGGTAAGGCCTCTTTGCTTTACCTATTATTGATTTAATTGTACTGTATTCTCTTGTGGTCTTTTTCGACAAAACTGAAATTTGAAATTGAATTGAATACATTAAAAATTGAATTTCAATAATTTGAAATTTGAATACATTAAAAATACATTTGTTTTAATGTATGTGTTTCGTAACAGTTTTGCAGATTTGTAAAATACAACTGAACCAGAATCAATCATTTCCCCATTATTCGCTTTCCAGTGTTAATTGTTCAATTAATTTAGTTTCGAATTTATTCCCATTCAACAAATATTATTTTTGCTGCCCTCACCGTCCCCGGATTATTCGTTTACCCGCAAATATCAGTTTGGACCCATCACTTTATCTTTGTGGACTTTAGGAAAATTGGAGTAAACCAGGGCTTCGAACCGTAATTTTTTTTGTTCCGGTTTTCGTTCCGGTTCAACTAAAAAATTAATATCGGTTCAGTTCCGGTTTTCGCTCCAACAAAAATAACGGTTTTCGGTTCAGTTCCGGTTTTTGCTCCGCCAAAAATAACTGTTTTCGTTTCAGTTCCAAATGAATAATTTCATTTTATGTATATTCTTATTTGTACTAAAAAATATAATTCTATCATAAACAAAAAATGTAATTCTATCAAAATTTAGAAGATTTTATTTTTTTTTTAATTGGTACACTATGTGAATTGATACAAACAGCAGGTACGATAAGAGCGGCGAGCATTGGCATTGTTATCCATTATCAAAATCGCATTTGACAACTAGGTTCATGATTACCCACATTCGTCGTTTGACTCTCACATCGTGCACTTGGCCTTGCAATAATTATGTAAAAAATATATTATTTATTTAACATGAAAATTGCCTCTAATTATTAATATATCTTCTAACGTGGTTTCACTGAGATTACTTCTGTTGTCTCGGAGAATAAATTTCAAACCTGAAAACGCTCTTTCAACAAATATCAAAATAGGAAATCGAGAAGCAGTATACATGTAATGATAATTATAAAGTTGACGTTATATTAGAAAATATTGATAACTTGGTAACGGTAACAAAATGACTGAAAGATATATCGAACCGAAATAAACCGATATTTTTTTTGGTTCAGTTCCGGTTTTAGTTCCGACCAAAATAACGGTTTTTTCCGGTTTTCGGTTCAGTTCCGGTTCGAAGCCCTGGAGTAAACATTACAGCGATGCTCCTGTCTGGATAAAAACTTTAACAGAATTCTATTTCTTTTACTTCAATTATACTACAATAAATTCTTCCTTTTCCTTTTATATTCACAGATGCTCAGCTTGAAAAGAAACCACTGTATTTAATTTGTTCTGAAATTTTGCCAAATCGTCTGATCTTTGATTTTGCAACAGTATCCGCAAAATCAGTACTTTAGCTGTGATAATTTATACAAACGTTGTTCTTTTTTATCATTATCAAAAACAAACTGGCCTATCAAATACAAAAGTAAGTTATCGGTAATTTTTTTCACACTTTGCTTAAACGAAAAGGGAGAAAATGGCACCAATTCACTGAAGCGGACATCAGCAGATCTTCCATCTATTGAACCGCAATATAAAATTGAAAGGCCAATTTAAAAAATTAAATTAAACAAAATATCCGATTAAGAAATGGAATATGATTAATTCAGTATATTTTATTATGAGCGGCAAAATTCTCAAAACGTATAACAAATGTAAAATTCATACAGTAAATATACTATTATTCGATTGAATGATTATTATTATAAATAGTTGTGCATATTTATATATATTCAACTATTTTATTGTTTATTTACGAAAAATACAAAATTAAATAATTAAGTTTTGTTTTTAATTTTCACCCCTCCCCCTCTATCTCTCGCACACTCACGCACTCTAAGTGAAAAAAAGCCAATAA
Organism: Pardosa pseudoannulata; assembly: GCA_032207245.1. Taxonomy (NCBI): domain Eukaryota; kingdom Metazoa; phylum Arthropoda; class Arachnida; order Araneae; family Lycosidae; genus Pardosa; species Pardosa pseudoannulata. The sequence goes on from CM063504.1 coordinate 132,726,578, forward strand.
AAACTGAATATATATATATATGTGTGTGTGTGTGTGTGTATATATATATATACATATATGTATACATATACATATATACATATATATATACATATATGTATACATATACATATATATACATATATACATATATATATACATATACATACATATACATATATATATACATATATATATACATATACATATATACACATATATACATATATACATACATATATATATACATACCTATGTACACATATACATGCATATATATATACACATATACATATATATACATATACACATATACATATATATATACATATACACACACATATATATATACATATACACATACACATATATATATACATATACATATACACATATATATATACATATATATATACATATATATATATATACATATATATATACATATATATATATACATATACATATATATATACATGTATATACATACATATATATATATATACATATACATACACATATATATATATACATATATATACACACATACATATACAAAT
>CM063504.1:132732116-132734616 GCA_032207245.1 Pardosa pseudoannulata
TAAGTTACTTTAATGTATTAAATGTACATTTCAGGAACTTCTTTACGACTTTTTAAAATCACTAAATTCTGGAAACCATATGACTAATTACATTTTAATAAGAAAAATAAGATTAGAGCATCACATTTTTGGTCTTTTATTAAAATATTTTTTTATTAATTCAGATTTTCTTTTTTCAAGAACAGAAAGAACCGGAAACTAGATCAACCGGAAATCCAGGCAGGGTCCGAAATAGCCCCACGGGGTGATGGTACTTGGAAAGAGAAGTGGGTCTGAACAGCTAACACCTCCTTTAGGAGGTGTTGGAACAGCCAAGGGGTGATATACTTGTAAGACGTCATTGCGTTTGCCAAGTTTTTCCCTCCCACCAGTAGTTGTACAACCAACGATTCAATAATGTACTTATCCAAGGTCATCTACCAACCTACGAGAGCCGTACAAGCAAATTAATACAGAAGGTTTCAATTCGATCGTGTCGAATGATTGTAGCGCTTGCGTTAAGAACGAAATACGGTTCAGTACATTGTCGGACCCACTGATACACCATGAAAAAAGTGACTAAAAGTGATCAATGGTAAAAAAAGTGACTAAAAGTGATGAATAGTAAAAAAAAAAGTGACTAAAGGTGAGAAAAGTGACGGAATTGCAAGCCTGAGAATATATTATAATTCAATAACTATTATACTTCCAAATTATTGTTTCTTATGATGGAGATTAAGGATTTTATTAAAATTAAATTCATTCTTACTTTTCACTTACAGCGATGAAAGTATTACAGATTAATACACAAATTTCGGCGAATAACTGTACATAATACGTCACTATATTTGCATGTTCATAATACAAATTTAGTTATATGGGTCTCTTACTTGTACTAAGCTTTTTGAGGGTTAGGTTTGGTTTAGAGTGCTACGGTCTACTTTTTGCAACACAAGGGCTAATGAGACGGGGACCTACAGCTTAAAGCAGATTCCGAACAGCTACAAACATTCCATGCCACTGTGGGATTCGAACCCACGAACTCCTGTACCGAAGATTAGCGCCATAACCGTTCTGCCATTTCTTGGAGGATTCCCATTGCAGTACTAACGTACCAACTTAATAAGGAAGTTTATCTTCGATATTATAGAATTTCGCTTCTCAAGCGGGGTTTTTTTTTTTTTTTTTTTTTTTTTTAAATGAAATACGTAAATAATATATTTCCTGTAATAAACTACTAACCAATCAGCCATCGTTAGGAAATGCAATTTCCTTTCACGTATAAGACAAATAACTTGGTCAAAGGAATTCAGTATCTTACAGCACTTATAAATTCTGTACTTTTTAAAATGATGCCAATGAGGTGTCCTTTAATTTGTAACATTTCGGGCATAATATATGAATATATTATTCAATAATCCCTGTACTTCCAAATCATTGTTTAATATTTATGTTGAAGATTAAGAAATACATTTTTTTTTTTAAATTTACAGCCACCTTTGCTTCTGACTTACAGTAATACAAGCATTATAAACTATGGCAGAAATTAAGCATAATAATTGTACTAAATACGTCACTATTTTAAAGGGTCGCAATACTTCTTCAGGGTTCCCGCTCTTTTTCCAGAACAAAAATTAAGGATTTTTTAAGGACTTTCTAAGGACCATAGCAAATTTTTATAAGGACTTACTTGAAATGCATGACATAACGGCATAAACCCTATTTCCTGAGGAACATATTTTAATGATTATGAACCAGACAAGGCATGTTCAATAAATGAATTAAAATATTTCAGAATTAAGTTTTTAAAAATGCTTAAAAACTAATAAAAGATAAATCTGCTTGATGAAAACTAACTTTGAAAAATGTACATCTAAAGTTTTTTGAGTGATAAACTAAAAATAAAATGTGAATAAAAACATTGTAAACAGTACTTTCTGAGGGTTTAAAAATGACTGTCATATATATATATATATATATATATATATATATATATATATATATATATATATATATATATATATATATATATATATATATATATTGTAACGAATTCTCGTTACATTAAATTCCTGACACAGACTTAACTAAAACCGTAAGAAAATACGGCATAATGTAGAAGAATAGCAACCGTGCCTTTTGTGAGCACTTGAACTGAGCTCTTCTTTACCTAGTGAAAGGACGTTGTTTCGCGCAGAATGGGATGCTGAATGGAGGATTGTTGACACCGAGGACCACCTCAATCATTCTGTCGGAGAAATTCATTAGGACGCTGGCGAAGTGTTCGCAGTGTTAGTTTCAATGGCATACCGAAGAAAGAGTTTCACAAGACAGCAATCCTCCACATTGTAAGGGAAGCAACAATACTTTACTATCTTGTTCTCCAAGAGATTGTTCATGGACGGCGATTAATGATCGGCGACATTGCTCAAGATTTCGACAAACCGATTACTGGCACCTGCTGGCGCTCGCGCGCTTTCCCCACCACGTCATCAACCAGCTGTCCGATCAGCTGAGACGG
>CM063504.1:132739616-132744616 GCA_032207245.1 Pardosa pseudoannulata
AGCGCTGCTCTTCGGAACCGGAGTTCGCGGGTTCGAATCCCGCTGCTGGCATGGATGTTCGTAGCCGTTCGGAATCGGCTTTAAACCGTAGGTCCCGGTCTCATTAGCCCTCGTGTGCAAAACAGTAGACCGTAGCGCTCCAAACCAAACCAAACCAATCTCTCTCTCTCTCTCTCTCTCTCTCTATATATATATATATATATATATATATATATTTATATATATATATATATATATATATATATATATATAGAGAGAGAGAGAGAGAGAGAGAGAGATAATTCTCCTTTTTCCCCCCTTCTCATTCTTTAATACATATCTTAGCCGTAAAATGTCAAATTTAAAGGAAAGTTCGTCGACTTAAATTTTTGTACTAGTCTCCCAAAACTAACGGTAGAATGAATGCTAATTTTCTGTCCATTGGCCCTATATATATATATATATATATATATATATATATATATATATATATATATATATATATATATATATATATATATATATATATATATATATATATTATATATGGCAGGTTCTAGGCTATTAGCCGTTTACGCACAAGATTGTTTTGTCGCCCCCATCAATGTACAAACCTATTAGATATTCTCTCGGCCGTCGTAAAAATTTAGCCACCTGTGTGCTTCCCCACGCTGCTTACCTGCTATCCCCTGCCATATATATATATATATATATATATAACCCCCCTCCTCCTTACAGTCCACGAACTTGTGAACGTTTATAATACTAAGCAGATACTTGTTGGAAAGGTCTCGAAAGATACAAGTTTGGAAAGATATTAAATGTCTCTAATGAAAAAAAATATCCTATTATAAATCTGTAATTACAAAGAAAGTGGGAGAAACCAATAGCCGAAAGGGAAATTTTATTACACGCTGAGTTCTCCTTTACTACCGCCCCATTTTGGTACTACCATTCTGGAAACGCCTTTGTACCTTCTTGCGACTACTCGCTCTCTCACTCTCTTCTTCAATATTATGGGAATTTAAATCTGACTGGTGGGGTATCGTAAGTCGAATACCAGGTAAAAAGCCTACATAACGTTTTCAAAATGCGCTGTGCCGTGCCAGAGCGAAGACTGGTTTGGAGTCTACATTTTTGTTAGATGAGGACTGATGAGACCAGGATCTACAGCTTAAAGGCAAGTCGATTCCAAATGGCGACGAACATCTATGATAGCAGTGGGTTTCGAACCCACAAACTCTGGTATTGAAGAGCAGCGTCTTTCCCATACGGCCATCGTTCAGCGAGAAGTACTGGCGCAAAATGGCTACAATTTAAAAGTAATTTCAAAGATAAATATTTATAAAACAATTGCTAATCTCTTGGTGACATCGAGTAAATTAGGAATTCTCTGATACCAAAGAAAATATCGTTACAGATAGATCTATCATTAAAAGACAGTGTCGCTATACACATACTGCACTCTATTTAATTACAGGAGGGTTATACTATCAAGTATTGAAATGCAACCATAAATACCAATATTCGAGCTTCAGTTGTATGCCTCGTATGATTTCTCTTTTTACTTTGATCTTGTCTTTTAATTTGCATTATTGAGTATATCGTTTTATACCGCAAGTTAGCGTAATTTTTATTCAAAATTTTATTTGGTGTCATGTTGTCGTTAACCTTGGAAATGACGGCACATAAAAAAATAGTAATGGTTTGAAAATATTGTTTTAGGGCGCTCTAAGCAAAACGTTATTATGCACCAACTGAAATTTGCATTTTTGTTTTAGCTTACTCGAATTTTTCTCTTCTCATCTCAATGTACGGGAATAAACAACATCGCGACATTCAGAAGCGCTTTTAGTGAAATGCAAGGCCGTTTCTAACGGGAGTGTAGCGTATTAAACTACACAGCCATTTACTGTGTACATAACCTGATAGAAAGCTCCTGTAGTATTATGTAACCCATAACCTTTAAAAATAAAAAGTATTAAATATTATCGAATTATCTTGAAATAACATCACAAATTTATGTTTAATGTTAACTTCAAAATCAAATTTAATTTAGTTATATTTTTATATTTATTTTATGTTTAAAAAATAATACAAATAATGAAAAATAAATACAAAGTATTCATAGTTTTTATTGATTTATTTAATTTTCAAATTAAAACTTATTACTTTGTTGGTTTTGAAATTACCAATATATCTCCTTACTGAGTGAGGAATAAAAATCTTATTAATCATTCAGACTTTTTTTTTTAAATTTGAGGGAAGGCTATTTTTAGAATTTAAACAGACAGCCAATAGTTTAAGAACAGCTCTTGTCTTATCAACCTTATTTCATGTCATATCTTTTATTTCTTTTTAAAGTGTGCCTAATGTTAGAAAAATAAATCTGTATCTCTTATTGTATGTGTGTTTGTATGAACGGCCTTCATTTCTATGAATTTTTTTTGGAAATTTGAGTTTTTGGTTTTGAATACCTTAGTTTGAATGATTTGAATAGGCTATAAGCGGTATATTCCGATCTCAGCTATTAATGCCTAGCATCCATTGTTAGTGATAATAAAGAATAGTTAGTAGATTCTTTTACGTTTACTTGAAATGAGTTTTCCTTTCATCAGAAATAGATGGCAATCCTATATACAATATAAATTTTGGAGTATCTGCTATTATTTATAATTTGGTATTTGGATCGACATTTTTTGATATTTGAGCCTCACACATTAGTTGACTTTTTCGCCATGTTCATTGACTGAAATCATGACGGATAGCTTTATCTATTATAACGCTTCACTTTAAAATACTATATTTACGTGTGATACCAATTAAATATCTTATCACGAAGTTCTTTTTCTTATAAATAATATTGTATGATGTTTAAAATGACAGCTGGTTTTTAATATCAACAGGATAAATTCGATTTAAGTTATTCCGCATTATATGTTGTTGTCTTTGTTTTTGATCCCCAAGTGGTCTAACACAATGAGACCAATTCTATAAGTTCACAAACTTATCACAAAGTCTAAAAAGAAGTTTCGATAAAACATAGTAAAATTTACAATCAATGTATTTAAAATGTAATCAGGTGATGCCTGAGTAGTCCTACACTTTGTGCATAGCCTAAAAGTCTTTTGTCCGTGTATGTATGAGAGGCATCTCAAGTGTCCACTGGCGAATCGTGAAATGCAAGTCTTTTGGCTTCTAAGTTCTTCGAAAAGCAGGGAACCACCATGTCGTTTTCTATAATACCAATCATGTACAGGAGGGACCTTTCAGAGATCCATATGTGTTTTTTTACACTCTGCGATTACCTCAATAAAAGTGCAAAGCATATCCGGAGGAGAAATGCTATGAGTAAGGTAATTTGTGAAGGAGTGACTTGATTCAGGGAATTCACGGGAGGCTTATGGCAATGGACGCGAACTAACAAGGTAATGGTCCATTATGGTAAAGTAGTGGACAGGGTCACCTAAGGCCAAGGGGTTAGGACCTGTGGCTGCCTGCAACGTTAAGGGTTCCCATGAGAAAGTCATATAAAACCATGGGATGCATCTGACGGAGGATCCAAAATGCTCATAGCAAACAGAAAAAGGGTTACACCCAATATATATTGCTATGGGCAAATCTTATTGGATTGTAAGAACGATTGGGAGTGAGAAAAAAAGAGAAGGAGATAGTCGAAGGTCCGAGAGAGAGTTCTCTGTTGATTCTCGGAGCAGTGGCTGGAGAGTGACCAGTCGACGTGTGTGCTGGTTCTCCTGCGTCAGGGAGGGAAACCCTGCTCAGTTCCTCACCCTGAGCTACCCTACGACAGATGCCCATTGAATCTATTTTGCGTGCGTCCATTCATCTGCGTCCCGAGTAAGTCACTGCCTTTAAGACTATAGTCACTTCCTCACGGTTAAAGATTATTTAGTAGAGATTATTAGATTAAGAAAAATCATTTAATTCTGTGCCATTATACTATCCTAGTTGTATGCCTATAACTGTAAATAATGTTTACGAATAATAAATTGTTAAGTTGGGAGAATGAAGCATTAAGCATTATTTTGGCCAAGCACACCCTGGGTTAGAACTATAAGGAGCTCAATGTCATGAGTACATATTAAATAATACGTACATTGTAACAAGAAGATTTCAAAAAAGAAGCTTCAGATAAAGATTCCACTATCTCATTACCACTAATTACTAAAATAGACAGAATCAACTGAAAATGAATTGCAAATTTTGCTGAGAACCTATTGAGCAACTTTAAAAATTGAAGTTTCAACCATGTCTCCAAATTCATCCAGTTACTTGGGTGTTGGATTGAACATTTGCTATCAGTCAGTATCCATAAGTGCTCAAATCTGGGTCAGCAATATTCTCAATATAATCTAGGCCATTTTCTGATCTAAAAACAAAATAGTAATCTGAATTTCTCAATTTGAGACCTAATGTAGACGTAGGAATTTTGATAACAACATCACTACCAGAATGGCCCTCATCGTTCTTGCATTATATTAACAGGCACAAATGGCTCGGGTTAATGGGTTGATTTCGGTTGCTACACTTCTGTAGCAAAGTGTTAATCGTAATTCTCCGAATTAAACCAAACTAATTATATCAGAGACAATTTTGGCATTCTCAATCTAATTGTGTAACCTTTCAACAACCTACATCCTCGCTTTATTTTAATTAAAAAGAACTTTTTTAATTTAAATATAATAAACTAAGCCTGTTCGACTTATTAGAAAAACGCATGTATTAAACGCGTTTCATCCACAAGGAGTAGTTTTATTTCTTAATTTAATTCTTCGAAAATATATAAAAATCCAGTTTGAAAATATCTACCTATAATGAATAAAACATATTATTCGTGGAATATTTAACAATTTTTTTCCAAAAATATGCATTATAAAATGGTTATTTTTAAAATATCCACAGCTCTGATTAAACAGAGTTAATGAGTTTCTGTTTTTTTTTTCTTTTTGTGCGCGAGTGTTTTATGCAACGCAACTTCAAAGAATTCGCAGAAAATTTCT
>CM063504.1:132759616-132792116 GCA_032207245.1 Pardosa pseudoannulata
TATATGTCCTTCTAAATTACTTTTTAAATTTTATTTTGCACTTTTTCCAGACTTTAACAAAATATTTGGAAATTCCTCCGGCTTTTAATAAATATTCTACATTTTCCCTAATCATTTTGCAATTCCCTGAGTTTTCAGGTCAGTGATACTCTACTTTAATAACTACAGATCTTGACTTTTTGTCAGTAATTCATAAATAAATAACGAATTCTATTTTCACTTTTGGGCGTAGGAGAAATCAGTTTCTATCTTAACATACAAATTTGAGCCTAGGCTCGCACCGAATAAACGTCCCGTAAAAAACCCACCCGCAAAGCTTAAGAATAATAAACGACATAAAAAAAAACCCACCAGAGATAAAGTTTAATTAAAAATCTATTAATATTGAGCGACAGAAAGGTAGGTGGAGGGAAAAATGACGCCATGCTTGCAAAACCTAAAAGAGTAAGGTGATACAACGCGTAGAAACTTTACGCCCTTCTACGCTATGCTAATGAAATAAAAATGACGGCATAATTACAATACGTCACAGAGCTTTTCAGGTCCTGTTGTGCGAAAAGCTAAAAGGGAAGGAAAAATAAAAGTTTTAATATATAAAGAGACGTGGTAAAATTCGTTAGGTGTTAAAAACGGGATAGAAAAAACTATTCACTCTAGCGCATTTTTATTTCTTAATGCAAAAATAATGTATTTAAGGAACTTTAGATTTTCAATTTAAAATTCGCAAGAACAAGAAGCATTATTCGCTAAGACAAAATTAGAAATCTTTTAGGTATGAATATTTAATATTATATGTATAGCGTGACATATAGCATTAATCAACTTGAATGCCAGGGGGAACATATTGATCTGAGATAAAAAGTAGATTATAAAATTGCATTTACGAAAATTAAAGCAATCCCGAACCAAACCAATGCTGCAAAAATACCCGAGTAATCGAATTAAGCGCGGAGAAAATTTGAAGAGGTCATTTCATTTTCCAATATGAAATGCATCGAGAGACGCATGCATTTTAATAAAATGCCATAAACACAATTTCTGAATAATTTAACAGAATCGAAGAGTAATAGTTTACAGCTTCCGAGGATCTTTTACTTACACTAATTGAGGTAAAATCCGAACGTTAACAACATTTTCAGCGGCAACTCACCATCTCTCAAAACTGCTATTTAGTCCTATCACGTACCATTTAAGCGACCGATGGAGTTAGGAAAACGTAAATAATTGGTCTCGGAACGCCAGTAAGTCCATTTAGACGATGGCAAATAGGCACTTCCCGAAACACCAATTTACGGGTTTTTAATAACTTTAAGCGCATGGAAAGCGAGAAATAAAAACAGAAATATTTGACTGCAACGAGGTAGAGGAATTAAATGTGGTGTTTATAGCCCATCTTTATCCACCTGCGCATGCACAAATAATAAAATAATAATAATCCAGAGTTTCGGTTTCTTTATTTTCTGCTTCATACTTCTTAAAAATTCTGTAAAACTTCGCTAAAACAATATCCGACACAAGGGATTTTTAATTTTTGAAGGAAAAAGTACAACATTTTATATTTACGACTGTTGCTCTTACAAAAAATATTTTAATATTTCCTTATTTTTTCTAGATAATATCAACATTTCGGACGACTAAGAGTAGTTTGGTTTGGTTTGGTTTACAGCATTACGGTCTAATTTTTTCCCCCACGAGGGATAATGAAACCAGAATCTACTGCTTAAATCCGATTGCAAACGGCTACGAACAACTATGCTGGCAGTGTGATTCGAACTAATACACTCCGATACAGAAGAGGAGCACCCTACCCATCCGGTCATCATTCGGTGCAATGAGATCGGGACCTAGTACTTAAAAGCCGATTCCGAACAGCTACAAACATCCAAACCTATAGTGGGATTCAAACCCACGAACATAGGTATCGAAAAGCAGTCCCCAACACATTGGGAATTAATTTTCGAAATTCGGAAATTCACTATAAAAGATAATTAACATGGAAAACGATAGGAAAACGGCCGCACTGAAATTTTCACTCATTATTTCTGGAAGCACGTTATCTCTATGCCGAGATCTCTATAGAAAGGATCAACTGCAAAATATGTCAAGAATAACTGAAGTTTTGCGAACTGGATCCGAGTGTACAACTTTCTACTAGAACATTTCTACTTGAGATGAGATTATGCGGACCTAAATAACTCATATAGTTATTTGTGCCTATAAGAGTACTTATTGAATCTCCGAAATCATGTTACAGCAGGAACGTTTCCTTTGGCTAAAACACCCACAAGATTAGTTATTCTGCCAAAGAAGTTTTAAGGTGGACTGAAATGAGAGTGGAACAGCCGGGAATCATCACGCTCTATGGTGTAAGAAGGAGGAGGATGTTGGAATTGTAACCCTCCTCCCTAAGGATTGGCTTTATACATATATCTTACATGTAAAAATTGCTGTAATTTCTGATACGATTTAAATGGAAGAACCCCCCCCCCTACACCTACACACACAACACCATGGTAAACTTCTTGCTACACTCCTCTTCCCGCTTGAGGTTGTGGTGATGAGAAGTGACATAAGGACTACAGAGAACATCAAATGGAAATCGACGGCTCACTTATTCAGTGCTATGAAGGAAGGTATGAAATTCGGAACAACACTATCAGGATATTAGTATATTTACAATGTGAAATATGCACTTTAAATTCCGCTTATGGAATTTCACATAGGATAGTCATAAACCTACATGGCAGATTGCCCTATATGTATAGCATGTCTGGTAACTAATTTTATGCCACCCCCCCCCTGGTCAACAGTGTTAGCGTTGCAAGCGAATGCTTGTTTAAATCCCGCATAAGGCGTGGTTCTCTCCATAGAATGAAGTCGATATTTCGCCTGAAATATAACCCGTCTCGAAACGAAAGAAGCACAATCCTAAAGTCTATCGCCAATGTCATCTGCATTTAGTAATATATATCTTTCTGATTCATACTTCGAAATAGGATTCAGATGAAATACTTGCTTCAGGGACATCAGTCACAGCACACAATATTACACAACTAATATTACAAACTTATTTTTTTCTCGTTCCTGAAATACTTTTGTTAGCAAGCATGTCCTCCACATCACGGTACTTCCTCGTGAGTATACCAAATAAGTGTATTCTCTATTTCTATTCTGATGTTCTAACAAGTTCTGATGTCGCTAGCAATAGAAGCTATTCCCGACCGTCCATGTCTCTTTTCAGAGTTATCTAAAAGTTTTAAAACTTCTTTGACAAAATTAAAATCTTACGAATATTTGATCGAAAGTAAATATTATGGAACTGCCATAATTTTAATAATTTATCAAACTTTAGTACACTTTGTACAAATAACTAACTACACGGACTATTACTTCCCACGAAACGTAACAAGTTATGCAAGTTATTGCTAATGCATTTAGAAGCTGCCTTAAAAAATAATTAAAAGTTACCACTAATAAAAACAAAGAACCTTGCTTATGTTATCAACAGTCTTATACCACGAATATATGTAAAATAAATTACTTTTCTTCCGCGTTTTCGTTATCTATTCGGTGGGGAAAAAACCCCAACAACAACACGTAATCTAATTATTCTTAACACCTAGGACGTTCACCTGAGTTGAACTTTGTTAATTTTCCAAAAAACTAAAAACGCGTGGAAACACGGCATAAATCAGAGATCAATAGTGCAGATAATAAACTTCTGACGCGGGATAACAACCCCCTCTCGGCAATTAAGCACGAAAAATAAAGTGATTAGCACTTTGCGCGGGATCATTTTCTTATCTTGAAGGGTTCAGCGGGGAGCGGCGGACAATGAGAAATTGTTTCCCGGGGAGACGCGTCAAACCTTAAAACGCAGTGGTGAGGAAAAAGGCCGTTAAATCTCCCTTAAATAAAATAAGGAAGTACACTCTCACACAGCACATTTTGATTAACTTTTATATGCCCGCCAGGGGCAGAACGCCAGTCATAAGCGATAGGGATCCACTGCAGAATGAGTTCCGGGAATAACGTTATTCAGTGACAGCACTGGATGTTGTGGCAAATTAAAACCAACTGGTTAAGGCAGGTGTAATCATAATCGAGACACCCCAGCATTACTAAATGGAAGGTTACATAATAGTAAAGAGTGCTTCAAACTATCTTTATTGGCATGCACAAACTATTTACATTGGGATCAAAATAGCCATTTAAGAATGAAATATAAAGATTCAATTCAATTTTGAACCTATTTTTTATCACATCAGAAAAAAATCCCAACACATGTGATAAACTACAGTACATATGTGCCAGATCAAAAATTAGTTCAAAAATTGGAAGTAATCAAACAATTTTTTGGTTTAAAAAAAGAGAGAGAGGGAGAAGGTGAGCGAGAGTGTGGGAGGAGGTGAGAGGGAAGGAGAGAGAGAGAGAAAGCTCCAGGTAGTACAAGAAGAAGCACATTAATGACATAGCAATCGTGCAAAATGTGTAATTCACATTACATAATGATATTTAGAAGTAGAAATTTGGCCAAATGAGGAACAACCAGTAGCTATTCGTCACCGTACTAAAGCGGAATCAAATCTAACTGTTGGCATAATTCTTGTTGCTTTCCGAAATCAGCTTGAATCAGTACATCCTAGTGTAAAAAATTGCCATGTTGCAAAAAGTTCACACCAAACGCTTCCGATGAATCAACTCTCAGAAATTGACTAAGTGTAAGTCTCTCCAATATACCACAAAAACGCGATTTACAGAATGTAGCTGTTCAAAATTAGTTACAAAATTCTAGAAAGATAGAACACTTATTAGAGTATAATTAAGTAATTTTAGGGAGTGAGGTGAAAAATAGCGGTACTGCATCGTGAACATAAAAACTGAATGCACAGTAAGTTTTTAATTTATTTAAGCGTTCTCCTTAAAAGCAAGCATTGGGACTGGAGAATGCAAAGTCATCCGTTAAATAGAGATGTCTCCTATTTGGAAGTGCCCACTATAAAATCTTCACTGTTTGTTTGTTTGTATATTAAATAAATATGTGTAATAAGTAAGCATAAATATACACACAGTCTGGGGCGTAGCGAGAAATTTTAATGGGAAGAAGTGCCCTCACTTCAATTCATACCTCAAATTTAGTGCAGTTATCTTTACACATATATATGTTTGTAGAAATCTTGATGGGGGATTACAACCCCCTTACCCACTCTGCAAATATACAGTAGATTATCGATACTAGCGGTACCAAGTAAAATAGTCGAGGTATTAAATAAACGAACATATTTTATTATGAGTATTTGACCGTTATAGCAAAAATATAATTTAAAAGGAAACGTTAATCGTAAAACTGGCAGAAAATGGAGCAAAATTTATTTTATAAAATCAAGTAGAAATAATTTCCTTGGAAATATTATTTTATTAAGCGCTAAAAGCGCTGTATGCATTTCAAAAACTGGAATGAAAGAAATTTGCTCACCACCCTTTTATTAATTGTTTTTAACTATATTCAATTTTTCTTTTGATAACTACAATTCAACTAAACACTCGAAATAAGCGGAATGAGCTTCGAAATACCGAAAAACATTCTACTAAATCGCATGGACGTCAATTCGGGACTTTGGGAATTATTGACATATCGATAGTCGACACTAAATATAAAAAGGTACAGAGAGTTCATAACCACAGAAATTCCTTCCACAGCAATTGGCCCTTAATTGCACTAGCCACCCTAAGTGCGATATCCGTTTCTAATATTTCCAGAATACAACCATCCTCCTCTGTTGTGAACAAACTTATGGGGTTCGCAAATGAACTTAGGCGTCGAGAACACTGGAAGTGCGCAATAGCAGATGAGATGCAAATGTGGCAATCAGGAGGGCTATCGGCAATCAGACTTTCATAGAACATTGTCGTTCATCTTCGGGGATTTGAGAGACATTAACGGGATTAGCAGAACGGAGAGAGAGAAAAGGAAACGCAAAACACCTACAACGCAATGGAAAATTAGAAGGCCATTTCAATTCACGAGCTGACACATTTTAATATTAATGGATACCGAGAGTGAAATTTAAGGTGCAGGCCATATTGGGTACCACTAGATCAGGAGTCAGCAGACTTCGTTGTGCTGATACCAGATCATCAAACGCAAGCCGAACGCTGATCAGAGCGAAAACCTATGTGATGATCTCACACTTCTTTCTGCCTCTGTATTGTATCAAAAGAAACTGATACATATAAATGGCTCTGTGATACCTAGTTTATCTTGTTTGATTAACAAGTTGGCTTTGCTTTCTTCATACAGGGTATCCGCCAAAATAAAATTTTTCAAATCCATGACTTTCCCTGACTTCAGAAGATTATTTTCCATGACTTTAAAAATATTTTGTTAAAGTAGATATGAATAAAAATTCTGATATACATACAAATAAAATATATTCTTTTAGAGAAATTACAAAAATTTATGATAAAAAATACTTTATAAACTCATATATATATATATATATATATATATATATATATATATATATATATATATATATATATATATATATAAATTGTTGTATCTACATACCTAAGTTTAATCATACAGCAATTTTCTGAATGCAATCAAAAAATTTCCAATTTGAATTCAGAGTACTTAGGTATTATCGAGGTGACCAAGAATAATAGCCAAACACGATAACCCTATAACGTTTATATATAATAGCCCTAAAGATAAGCTTATTTTGTAGAAAAATCTTAGCTAATTTTTATTAAATAATTATTATTATTATATTAATAAAAATTTAATTTATAATTTAAGAAAAAACCAGAATAATATACTTATACATTTACCCCCCCCCCCTATTAAGCTTGCTTGTTTTGAGTTTCCTTGACGAACAGAAAGGAAATTCACTTGCAGAGGCAATTCTTGGTTTTTCTTAATTGGTAGCTCAGCGGATCCATGACTTTCCATGACTTTTACTCATTTTACTTAGAAAATCATGACTTTCCATGACAAAATTAATCCATTGTCTAAATCCATGATTTTCCATGACTTTCCAGGTGCGCGGAAACCGTGTTCATATTTTACAGACTCTTGTTCTAGATCAGTGGTGACAAACTTAAGACTCCCGAGCCAGATATTGACTCACAAAGGTTTTTCAGACACTCACGAGTTGATTTTTATAATTTCGATTTCATATCATTAAATAGAGAATAGACAATGAAAAATATTTAAATATTAAAGTATAAATAATTCATCAAAATACTTCCATTAGAAGTTGGCTCACTTTCTATCGTATTACTGCAGTTGTGTATGACTCATATCAGTCAATCATAAACTTAGAGCACGCATTTTAGTTGCATCGTAGAACAAGGATGTACAAACTTGCAGTGTTGAATTAATTGGAAGCCTTAGCGTATTAGACTAGTGGTTGGGGAATAAAAGAAGATCGAATACGAAATTAATTGGGGGAAAGTTAGAAATTGTTTTAATCCCTTCAGATTAGATAACGAACATATTAAGTTTCCCCCTCCTGCTACGTGAGTTTTACACACTGTGCACAGATTTATATTCAAAAATCATTGGTTTTTTAAAGTAAAATAATAGCATCTAGGAACAACTAAAGATATCAAAAATGTGTCAGAAATCAACGTTTTAAAGCTTAAAATTTTTTAATAAAATGAATACCCACTCTTAATATCAGTGTTGTATATTATGTTTAAGGCTTTATATCAAAGTTTTACTAATTTGCTGATAAATCACGTCAAATCAGAACGCTCAAGTAACCTCTGCTTCCTGTTCATGCCAATATTTAGACACTTGTGTCAGGAGCAACAGCATAGATTGAAATTTTAATATGCTAATTACAGATTCTACATAAGTACATATCTTATTGGTTTCTGAATAAAAATTAAATTTAAAATATTTACACAGTAGAAAATTGTAAAAGGTAAATGAAAACTTATGCATTTAAAAATTTATGCGTAGCTTTTTTGGCTTTGACAACTTATTTTTCAGAACAGTGTTTTTTATAGCAACATTGACTCTGATTACATATAAATATTTCCGTTTTTCTATCTACAGGGATTCTAGACTTTGTATACTCAAATTTGACTGAAATTTAATTTGGTTTTTCCGCACTGTACTGAAAAATTTAACATGCAGCATTACTGTGTGAAATAAGCAATATTCAGCTTTTTTTTTTCCCAAAATTTGTATTTAATTGCTGAATTCTAATCTTTTAGCCGTTCAAAAGTTTTGTAAGTTTTCGGAGCAATCTGACGAGTTTCTAGAGTTATCAAATTTTCTCATTTCTCCGGAGCAACTCTTGAGAATCCAGAGTAGTGGACATGTCTGTTATAATATGGTGGTGCCATACAGATTTTAACCATATGACAGTACGTTACATATTTTACTGAAATATAATTTACCATACAGTCTATTTATGAATTAAATTCCCCTTTCGAGATGCACTGCGTTGGAAAACACTTTCCTTAATATCTCGCGAACACTTGAACACATACTTACTATTACACATTCAGCACTGTATTTTTTGAAAACCCACAAAAAGTTGCAATATATTCTAAATTGCTAAATAAAGAGTACGAAATAAGTATTCTTTGAAACGAATATTTCAATTTTAACGATTAGCAGAGAAAAAAGGGCTTAACAAAGTAATAAAGTTAATAGATGGAGAAAACTTACAGATTCGGTGGAGGAAGTTGAATTTATCTAAATAGTTAAATTTGACTTCAATAATAGTAAAGTAAAATCTTACTTACGAGGAATAGACACAATATTAGATAACTCACCTATAAAAGAAAGAAAAATACCAATTAAGTTTCATTTCAAAATAATTCATTTTAAAAATTAATAATGGACATAAAATATATCATAAACAAAAATGTAGTAAATATAAAACGTTATAACAAGTTGTAAAAATAACTGCAAAAATTGTGTGACTAATTTAGTGTCGATATCTGAGAGAGTGGTATAAATAGGCTGATTTTGAAGCACGCATAACTTTCGAAATTTTTTCCTTCATCTGCTTTCCAGTATTGAGTTACTCGCATTTATCAAGCAGCTTCTTCGTTAATACGAAATTTACAAAAAATTATAATTACACACACAAACAAATACATATATATATATACATATATATATATACACATACATACACATATAATATATATACATATATATACGTACATATAAATATGCATACTATATATACATATACATAAACACAAATATGTATACTATATATACATATACATACGTGCATATATGCATACTATATATATACATATACATACGTGCATATATGCATACTATATATACATATACATACGTACATATATGCATACTATATATACATATACATATATATATATGTATACTATATATACATATACATACATACATATATATACATACATATACTTATATATATATATATATACATATACATACATACATATATATACATACATATACTTATATATATATATATAAATACACATACACAAATATACACATACATACACACACTCACAACGATGATAATAAACGATCCCACTAATAAAAGTCTAAAAGGAAATATTCATTCTATTCAACAGTTTCATAAATTTACTTAATAAACTGAAAATTATAAGAGATAACGAAATTTATTTAATTTATTATTATTATTATTATTATTATTATTACTACTATTAGAAAAGAGACTCGACATGTTTTCCAGTTTAGAATCAGCCATATTTATTTTACTGAACCAGAATGAAAAGCGATTAGCAATACACTGAATCCTAGTTAATCATTTTCTTTAACTTATATTACGCAATATAACAAATTTTTAATTTGTAACTGGACGGCTCAAGCCCTATAAGACGAATTTTTCCATTCTCAATCGTAAATCATTTTTAATAATCACTGGTAATAATAAAGAGGGGTGGAATAAATTCATGTGCATGTGTATGTGTACATAATAAGAATTTCTAATGAGTAACTAAGACAAAAAAAGAAATCATAAAACTAAAAACAAATTTATATAAATTTTTTTATAATTAAATTTTTAATTGTGTCCCAGGTTTTCCGTCCACCCTATTTTTTCCCCTGCGACTGTGTACATTTAATTTTACGAAGAAAAAAAAATATTCTGATATTTTGTATCAAATGTTAATTTTTTGTAAACGTTTTGGACGAGCGAAATTATGGTTGCCTTATTTTGACTAGATATCCTGCATATACACACAGACTTGTGTGTATGTATGAATATATGAGTATATTTGTGTGTGCTCATGTGTATAATATGAACGTGTGAGGGAGGTTCTTATATTTTATTTCCATTAAGAAACATTCCAAAAATGCATAGAAAACACAACACAGTTCGTAGCGAACAATCTATAAAGAGGAGAAAATATTTTCTTTCTCTCAAGCATATTATATTCGCCATGCCAAAAAATTGTTGCGTAAAACTGAAGATTATTTATATAAAAGAACAAATGTATATGCATACAAATATATGATATATTATATAAATACATTCATATAGTATTGAAAATAAACTGTGAGCAACCAACTTAAAGTTCAATATATTCAATTTCTTGACAAAACAAGACTTTGCTTCAGGGTGTGCTTAAGCTTGAGATGGAAAAAAGGAAAGTTAGATATACAAATAACAAAAGTTATTTATGTTTTATTAACACATATATTTCTTAAAAAAAGCCTTGCCGAACTTTTAAACCTATTTTGCTATGCCCTGCAGCAAGACAATTCTTTTGAGACTTTGCATTCCTTTTCTTTTAAAAAATTGAATAAATTTGACTTTTCACTCATTGTTACGGTATTATTTTTACATATATACACACATTCATATAAGGATATAAATATACATGCACGCACGCACAAAAACACACACACGCCGGGGATTTGATATATGGGTTAGGAAGGGGGTTGATTCCACATATACTTACGGTCTATAATGTCTGTCGTAAGACATAAATTCGAGCACGTAGACTAAATAAAAGAAACAATATTTACTAAAGAAAATAGGTTTGGTTTGGAGCTCGGTCTATTTTTTGTAACATGAGGGCTAAAGAGACCTGGAACTACTGCTAAAAGCCGATTTTGAACGGCTACGAACATTCAATGGGATCAAACCCACGATCTCTGGTACCAAAGACCAACGCCCTAAAGATTCGGCCACCATTCGGCGACGAAAATTGGTACATAATAATTAAACAATTAAAGTAGAAACACTAAATCCACAGCAGAAACGCAAAATTGTATTTGACGTTAAACTCTCTAGAAATAAAACTATGTATATGTTTGTAAGTATGTTTATATACAAATCGATACGATTTACCATAAAATCACTAAGTTGGACGCGCATGCGCTGATAGCGCCAAAAGTTAATTCTCGATATGAAAAACTTTTCCGTATTAACCCTTTATATTCTGAATTAATTTACCATCAACTTTCTTACTGCATTTTTGCATCATTGGATAAGTTTTAATGGAGAATAATCATAGAAAAATGAAAATTAATTTTTACTGTATTTTAGTAGTTAATTTTGCTGCTGGTACTTTCTAGTACCAACATATATTTTTGATTCGATGACAGAAAATAAAACATTAAATTATGAATAAAACAAATGAAATGCTTATCTGCGAAGTCTCTAAAAAATAATAGTACCAAATAACTGGTAATGAACCACTAAATTTACTCAACTGAACAACACATGTATCAACTATACCACAAAACGACCTTCGAATACAGCGCGCCAATTATAAAATCCCTACTATGGGAATAAAAATGATTCCTGATTGGTGCAGTTATTTCTTTTCTGCTGTAGGAACTGCATCGTTCATGTCCTTGTGAGAACCGTCAGGAAAAACGGTTTTATTAGGAATATGTAGGTGTTTAAAACGGTACTTATAAGTACTGTCAGGATAAAAAGGGTTAAGTATACCGTAAAATCTCAATATAATGTTTTTTATGTTCCTAGATGTCCGTATATGGCAATACTGAAGCCCCTCGAAAAGTCAATATATCTCCTTAAATATAACTTCACAAATAAAAAAGAATTTACACCTTCTTAAAGTAATTTAAAGACCTACAAATGAATATTTAATTTGTTAAAATCAAGTTAATTATTTAAAAGTTATAAATATTTTTTAAAGAATTTCAACAGAAAGTTGATTCTTCTTCGACAAGAGTGTTTTAGAATTTTTTTTTTCTGGGTCTACTCATTATTTTAACATTTTTATATTTTTGTGCCTATTGCCCTTTAAAACTACTTCAGTTCAAAATACGATTAGAAAATTTCAATTAGCCGAATGATGCCCGAATGGTAGCGCGTTGCTCTTTGGAACTGGTGTTCGCGGGTTCGAATTCCGCTGCGTTCATGGGTGCTTCTAGCCATTCGGAATCGGGTTTAAGCTGTAGGTCCCGGTCTCATTAGTACTTGTGTGCAAAACGGTAGACCGTAGCGCTCCAAACCAAACCAAAATTTCAATTAAGTGGTTAAAAAATCAATATTTTTTTTTTTTTAAATTATATATGTACATACGTTTTCAAGAATTAAAATAATAATAATAATAAATAAACTATCATACAGTGAAGACATATCTCCATCTGCTAAGAAAAATAAAGGAAAATATAAAAGATGTGCCGAATTCAAAAAAACTAAATATGCTTATGAAAAATGTGATAAAAACATATGCATAAAACACAAAGCAAATATGTAAGTAGCACTTTTAAATATATGTTTCAAAGTACATTTTTCTCTCTTTTTATCCTTTTTTATCTGTAGTATATTGATTTTATGCTAGAAAATAGAAACAACCAACCACTATCATATACCTTGCGCGTGTAATGCCGGGTTAAGTCAACCGAGCATCGATAGAATCGTAAGATACACGACAACAATCCAAATTTTAATAAAATCTTAAGAATATTTCCAACATCGTTAGCACGCAAAGAGTTTCTATAAGAGGCAGCAATAAGTATTCTAGGCACGAAAACAAAAAGCACTACACGAGTGTCGGGATCCTTTTTCCATCAGAGATCCAACCGCAAGACGAATTTAATCATCTCCAAAGAGGCGTGTTGAAAAAACGCAAAAATGCATGAACACACACTCTCCGGAAAATCCGTCACAACTGGGTTTAAGAGGCTGAAAAATACCAGCGAGTTGCTTTTCAAATGCAAACACGTGTAAAAGACAGCCGGTGTGCTTAGACAAGCTCCAATGATTTATTATAACACTTGAAATTTTAATTAAATTCTGACGTTATTTTTTAAGACCCGCCACATAATGGCTCTTCATCAAGATCAAGCGGCTAAAAATTTTGGGGAACAAACAAGAAATAAATAAAAATATTGAAAAAAGGGTGCAAAGCTTTATTTTTCGTGATAAGAAAAACGGTTAATAGTTGAAAGTTTTCAATGAATGCCAGAAATGAGGGGGGAATTTTTAAAGAGAGTTCGCGAAAAGTTATTACTTATTGTTTCGGAAAAATAAAATCGGTTTTTATAGAAAACTAAACAGATTGGGTGGAACGATTCCCGAAGGCACGAATTTTTATTTTAGGATTTTTTATTTTTATTTTTATTTTTAATAATCTTCTAAATGAAACTTGAAAAGAAACATCTACTTGTTTGCTTTTTCTCCACAATGAAGAGGGTTGCGGTGGTTTGAAATTTTAACATGCTAATTACAGATTCTACATAAGTACTGTAACGGCGTGATTTAGCGGTGTGTCGGCATCAAAGAACTTTGCTTTGAGAGGTGGACTTCGCTTGTGTGGATACAAAGGGATTGTTTTCCCCGGCACCACGATGTCTACACTGGTGTGCCCTATAGTAGAAGAGCAATATACCAGACAACCCGGCACCTTCACTGACAGCCAAAAATATGATCATTGGAACGACAAAGGATTTGCCGCGACTTGGATGTAGCCGCTAAGAATTCCAGAGACCCCTGGGTTTGCGGCCGATGATTGTTTAACCCGGACCAATCCAGTTGTTCGAAGGTGAGGTCATCGCTAGGTGATCCAATAATGAAATTGTGGGTGAGGCCCCTATCTTAGAGGCCCCTCCCCTAGAAAGAGATGAGAGAAGATTTATTTTTTAGAGAAGTTAGTTAGCTAGCAACCAGCTAATTGAGAGGTCGCCTTGACCAGTCTCTCTACCAGAGGGTTTTTTGCTATAATCCCACCTTGGGATCTTTTCTTTAAGGAGTAGCCCGCATCGACTAACTCGGAGGTCGCCTCGACCAGTCTCTCCATCGGAGAGTTTTATTTAGCGAAATCCCGTCTTGGGATATATCTCTTGCTGAGATTGAAACGATACCCTGTGCATTGGGTTTCCTTTTCTAATATAATCCTCTTCAGGATTGTTTGCATTTTTCCTTTGGAACTCTAACTGTGCTTTGATATTCTACCAGTACTTCAGTGAACTTTCGCGAGAGCTACCGAATTGTTTCTTCCGTCGAATCACCAATATTTCGGCAGAGACTGATTTTACTTTTGGTACGTCTCTACTTAAGCCTAGGTGTATTAATCAATTACCTGTGACCGGAAATTGTTTTTTGTGTAGTTGTGAAATGATGTATATAGCAGAAGTGTAAATAAATTCATTAATCAAGATACACCTGATTCTTCCTTGTGTCACCTAAAACCGGGACCAGATACGTTACAGTACATATCTTATTAGTTTCTATATTAAAATTAAATTTAAAATACTTACAAAGCAGTAGGTTGTAGTTTACGTATTTAAAAATGTATGAGTAGCTTTTTTAGCATTAACTAGTAATTTTCAGAACAGTGTTTCTTATAGCAACATTGACCCTGATTCAAATATTTCCATTTTTCTATCATTAGGGATTCTAGGGTCTGTCTACTCAAATTTGAATTAATTTCAGTTTGGTTTTTCCGCACAGTACTGAAAACTCTTTTAATATGCAGCATTACTGTGTGGAAAGAGTAATATTCAGCATTATTTTTCGCAAAACTTCGTGTATAATTGTTGAATTTTAATCTTTTAGCTGTTCAAAAGTTTTGTTATTTTCCGGAGCAATCTGAGAAGTTTCCGGAGTTACCAATTTTTCTGAATTTTACGGAGAATACGGAGTAATTGGCATGTCTGCGGAACAAATAAATCCGAGTAATGGAAGTAATAATTATGCAATAAAATGATGCGTTTTGTCATAAATCATTCGCGTGCAACTGAAAGTTGCACATGCATCAATATATCATAATTATTTTGTGTACAATTAACGAGCTAAATCAATAGGTCTGCAAAAAACTATTCTCTTTTTTAACAGAGATATTTTGCATCACAGAAACATTCAGTAACCTTCACACTCAAATTGACTTCATTAAGGTTACAGTAGACGTTCAGCTGGTTGACATTTGCCTGAAAATCCGATATTTCTGATAGAATTGTGAAATATAACTACACTGTGAAATATGAATAAAAATCAACGAAGATGTTCATCTTACAATTAATATAATTATTTCCACAAACCACAACAGACAGTTCAGTTATTATTGTTAACTGCTTTAATAAAACAAAGATTTCTGAATTTTTTAAGTACAGTACAACCTTGATTATTCAAGCTACAATTAATCGAGATTTCTTTTAAAGGAGCTGATTTCTTTTTCTCTGAATATCTAATAATATATATAATAGCTATATAATTTACGTACTGTTATTAAATAGGAAATCAATAGTTTCGTAAAAGTGTTGCATCTGTTCAAGCATAGCTCTAAAGAAAAAACAATTTTGTAAGCATAGAGGTAAATTAAAATGATTCAATTTCTTAACACATTGTGTGCCGGTACATTTCGCAGCGGAATTGTACCGGGAGCGGGCGTTTTGCGCGTAAATTTAGTTATTTAGTTAAATATCAATAGATCGAAAGTTCTTTAATTTTTTAACCAACTTTTCGTATTTTATATTGAAATATATTAACAAATATATAAATAACAACCATAACATTTTTGTAAACAAAAAATATATTTTTAGTGGATAAATTTATAATAGTATCGTAAATATGAAATATCAAAGAGAACTAATAGTATATAGTTTTAATTTTTTCAAATTATGTTATCCATAAACATTTTTATATTATAAAAAAATGAAAGACAAGAACATTCGGTTTCTTTTTCCTGTATATACCGTTATTTTTGTACCCACAAACAAATCATGTTGTTACACTAACTCGTACTAGTACGTGACCTGGGCTAAACTAGCAATCGTTAGAAAACGTACTAGTACGTGTCCCGCGATAAAGTATCAATCCTCACAAAACGCACTAGTACGTGTCTAGAGGTTGTACCGGGAGCGTTTCATATGATTAAAATGGCCATTTAACCGGAATGTGAGGGTCGCAATTCCCCCCCACCGCTTCAAGTACACCAATTCCATATTCGTTCCAATTCTTTATATTTTTTTTACTTTTTTTATTCCTTTTCATTGATATATATATATATATATATATATATATATATACATATACATATATATATATATATATATATATATATGTGTGTGTGTGTGTGTGTGTGTGTGTGTGTGTGTGTAACATCCAATTTTTAACGTAATTATTAATAACACTAATATGAGATATTATATATTTTTTTATTAATGTTTTAGTTAAAAAATAGTGAATTTTTTTAAACTAATATGTAAAGTTACTTTGGACAGACAAAGGGAAAAATTTAAGAACGTCTAATATTGTGTGAAAAGAGCGACAATGATATTAACATTAGTGCGAATGTATTATTATCCATTAAATTTCAAATGATTCACTTTATAAGAGTGTTTCCCCTACCGCAATTTCCCCCTCCCTACCACTTTCTCCTTGCAAGAGCATTTTGCCGAACTACCTTAATTTAATGGCAAAAAACTCTCTTTCACGTTGAATACCTTGAAAGCTTTTTTCATTATTATTTCCAACTTCAGCTCATTTTCTCCCCTCCCTTCCCCCCTTTTTTAACATCCATTAAACCTTTTCTCATTTTCATTCGCTACCGATGAACTAAATTAACACTTTTTTAAATAGAATTTTTTTTTCTTTTTACCGCAAACCATTCACCGTCTAACTTTAAACGGAAAAGATTCTTCTGTGAAATATCC
The DNA here is from genome assembly GCA_032207245.1 of Pardosa pseudoannulata. Taxonomy (NCBI): domain Eukaryota; kingdom Metazoa; phylum Arthropoda; class Arachnida; order Araneae; family Lycosidae; genus Pardosa; species Pardosa pseudoannulata. The sequence goes on from CM063504.1 coordinate 132,776,745, forward strand.
TTCGCTTTTCAGGGTTTCCTTCCCTCCCCCTCAAATCCTTTTTTTCTCCCGTTGTGACGTCTTGCAAATGAAGAGGTGTTGCCAAATTGCAAACAGCGAAAAAGAAAATTGCTCGTCATTTGTCCGCGATATACAAGATCCATAAAACAGAAGGGGGAGTAGTGGCTGGTGGGGAGAAGAGCCATCCAAAAGTGTTTGTGCAACTTGTTTCTTGATAACAAACAACTTCTCGGCGCATTAACTTTGGACCGAAGAGTAATTATGTCCACCGGTTCCCTTAATACCCCTCCGGGTTTTAATATTTGCTTTTCAAATTATGAGCGCTTTTCCAGAAATATTCTCATTAAACTAACAACCTGGCACGGGTTACCTGACGCCTTCTGTTTGTTTTTCGGAGGAGAAAACTGCAACCATTCTGATTGCGAGTTAAGGAGATTTATGGCATCTTACTCAAACACTTCAGCGCATTAATACGTCTGTTTAGTTACTAAAGATACGACGAATTAATGCGTTTCGGGAGGGAGAAATATCTCCACCAAATGAGTCTGAATTTTGGCTTTAGAATCTCCCAAATTTTATAAAACTCTAGAGTTATAAAATTCTCTTTACAAACAAATTATTTCAAAAAGTAATTTATGATTCTTTTATCAGAATTTCGTACGTTTAAAATAAATCGGGCAGAAGTTATTAAGGCGTATTGCTTCAGTAATTAAACACAAGTATATAAGATGAAACAACCTCAAGAGAAAATTTATATAACTAAAAAAAGAAAAAAGAAATTCAAAACCATTTTCTCCTGCACCTTATCGTATACTTCCACTTAAAAATAAGTAATTTTGGTTTTAAATAAAAATACGAAATAACATCGATTAAACTCATCGATTAACATCGATTTACTTATATTCATTCTACACCCGAGGTTCACTTTTTGTACAATTACAATAAATTCTCAATATCGGTAATTGTAGTTTGTCATGGATTTTTTTGGCGGAGGTTCAGCAATTGACATGTTGTGCCATAAACTAAAAGATAAAATACTAAAAAATCTTTTACAAAACCCGAAGGTCTGTAAAGGACCAATAAAAAAAAGGTAAATGTAAAACTAAATGCATATGTATAAAGGACAAAGTTAAGTGAGGAACACAAAGAAATTTCTCGATATGAGACAATTTGTTTTTAAATATACGACCTAAAGGGATTTTTTCATTTAATAGTGGTCTGCATTGCTTTTTTTTTTGTATATGTTTTAATATGTAAAAAACTTATTAGTGATAGCAGTCTGTTGACCAACACACAATATATATATATATATATATATATATATATATATATATATATATATGTGTGTGTGTGTGTGTGTGTGTGTGTATTATGTATGCGTTTGTGTAAGTATATACATATGTTCGTGTAAAATGGGCAAGGGATTTCAGAGATATGTCTAAAACAAAATCGTGAATATTTTACATTTTGACTATCTTTTTATAAAAACCACATATTTATCAATCGAAATTTTGTACCTCGAGTTTACGCAAAGAATAAATGGAGTGAAAAATTTTATTGAACAATTAATTTAGCATTCGCGCATCATTAGCACAGGTATATCATTAAATATAGGTTGTTTCAAAGGGTTGCCTTAAGGAATCAAGACAATTGACTCAAACTGAAATCAGAAATTATTTCTAAAGGCATTATCACACGATATGAAAATACACACTGACAACTGTTTCGTATTACAGTCGACAGAAATAAACTATTATATGTAGAATTTCACTCGCTGCAGCACGATAGGAAATAGTCGTGCAAAACAGTTGTCAATGCGCATCATAGGATAAGGCTTTTACAGGCCCCTTCGAACACAGCTTTTTCTCTGGATATAGGGTTTTCAAACAAAGGTAATGTTGATTTCAAAATTTATATTATATTTTAAACTATGTTACATGGGTTACAATAAATATCACTATTAAGGAATCAAAGACAGTTGTCTTATGGAATCAAAAACAATCGACTCAAATTGAAGTAGATCAGAAATTATTTCTAAAGGCATTATCACACGATATGAAAATATATACTGACAACTGTTTCGTACAACAGTCGAGGGATCTAATACATGTAGATGGGTAATCTATTACATGTAGAATTTCATTCGCTGCAGCACGAAACGAAACAGTTGTCAATGCGCATCATATGATAAGGCTTTTACAGGCCCCTACAATAAAAATCTCTATTACTAATTTAGTTATGATGTTATTGAATTCTTTTTTTATAAATTGCAATCTATGGTTCTTGGAAATAACAGTTGATTCTTAATTCGGACAGGCTGTAATATTCAGAGTTATTTCATTTTCACTTTTGTTTCTGCCTGAGTAGTCCATAATCGCTTACATTCAAGGAAACATAATACATTTTGAGACTAAAATCTTCATTATAAAACCCTCTTTTCAATTCATCATAAAAAGAAATGTTATCCTCCTTTTAAAATAGATTTTTAAAAAGTTCTTTAATAGAACTCTTCTTCTTCTTCAGTAGCATGACAGCCCCCGATGAGCCCTGGCCTTATCAATAAGCTTTTTCCAAGACATCCTTCTACAGGCTTAATTCTTCCAGTTTTTTACTTTCAGTACCTGAAGGTCTCTTTCCAGGCAGTCTGTCCATCTCAGGTTGAGTCTTCCTCGTCTTCGCGTTCCTGTAGGTTTTGCATCGAAGACCCTTTTTGTTGTTCGGTCATTGTCCATTCTGATTAGGTGGCCTGCCCACTTTATTAATTGCAATTTGAGGAAATTTATTATGTCAGGTTCATTATATAAATTATATAGTTCTAAACTTGATCTCTTGAGCCATATATTATATATATATATATATATATATATATATATATATTATATCTATATTGTATTCCTCCAAATATACTTCTAAGGATTTTTCTTTCAAAGGTCGCCAATATCTTTTCATCTGACAAAGTTGTTACCCTGGTTTCACAGGCATAAGTTAAAACTGATCTTAATACACATTTGTAAAGTAATATTGTTGTTTTCATTTTTATTAATTTTGATTTTATATATTTTCGTAGGCCATAAAAACATTTATTTGCCATCATAACTCTCTTGTGGATCTCTGTCGTAACATCATTTTTGTTGTTTACCTCGGATCCTAAATAGGTGGAGCAATCAACCACCTCAAATTTATATCCTTCCATTTCTAGATGTTCACTTACGTACCCAGTTTTTGTGCATGACATATATTTTGTCTTATTTTCATTTACTCTAAGGCCCATCTTAAGAGTCTCTTTCTTTAGAGACAGAAATGACTGCGCTAATGCTGCGGGTGCTTTATTAGAACTAGCTTTAGAAAATTATTTCGTATCCAAGTAGGATAAATGTTAAACTAAATAATATGCACATCAAAGTGGGGAGGGAAATGAAATTCACTTACTCGCAAGATACCTTTTGAAATATGTAAATTAATTTTGGAACAAACATTAAAATAACTTTTGAAATATTACATTAAAAACTAATTTTTTTTTACCAAAGTTAAGTAAAATGTCTGTTTTATTCTATAAAATTAAAAAAAAAGACGGTATCAAGCTATAAAATAAAAGATATGTTTGTATTAATATAATTGAGATTGAAAGAATAAAAAAGATAATTAGCTTCGACATAAAAAAATAATTTCTAATTTATAAATTTCAAAAGCTATTTGACGAATAAATGGATTAACACTTTTTCTTTGGTATATTTTTTTCATGATTTTGAAGAATGTATTCCTTTATAAAATTAAATTATTTTTAAATAGACCTTTATAGTGTTAGAAAAAAATTTATTCTAAACAAAGCCGAACGTTTTATAGTGAATTAAAAATAGGCTAATGAAGATTTTTCAGTTCGAAAAGTACTACGGCGCTTTATGTTATTCACTAGTTTTAATTCGGTAGAAAGGACTCGGGCATTACTGGGTTCAAGACGTAACTGAAATAAGTCACAGAATACCAGAAACCACATAACTTTCATGAATATGCAGAAAATCTTAAACAGAAGAACTAAAGGTGTATTTTTTAAAAATTTATCAGGTTTGTAAATTATTCCTTCGATGTACCACCCGGTTATGCTTTTTCCTCCCTCGTTCACTGGATCTAAGGCAAGGAAGAAAGTTCACGAGAACTCCCAATCAGTAGAAACAGTTGCCATAGGATTTGTACAGCGAATGAGAAGATTAGTTTTCAATAACGTTTCGGGATTTCCAGACAGCTGAATATTTAAAGGGAAGGAAAGAAGCTGTGTACTAGAGAGAGAGAGAGAGAGCTGCTAGATCCTGGCATTCAGAAGTACCTCAAGATTTCAAAGTCCGATTCCGACAGAAATAAAGGAGGAGGAAAAAAGGCCCCAACGGAGTCATCTATAAGCGCGCAGCAACTCGCTGTGGATTGAAATAGGCGGGTGGAAAAATTCAACGGTTGGCTGGCCGCAAAGCCAATACTTGTGAGAAAAGCGTTCCATTTTTGATGTGGGTGTCAGGATTTTTGACGCGATGCTGATGTGAAAAGGGGTGAGAGGGAAAGATGGAGGGGGGTGGCGTGCTCATGCAGGCTGTCAGACCAATCAAAGGTTTCCTTTCCGTGTAGTGTGGGGTTGATGGATTGGCTCTTCGGGTCTAAAATGTAAGACCTGACCCTAAAAGTCTGTATGTCATTTCACACTCAGCTAAAAATAGCGCATGAAATATCTTGGAATAGTGCACCGAAACAAGGAAATGTCACCGGATTATTCCGCAGCTTGAACCAAAACAAACTTTTAAATCAAAAGTTTCACTCTCGCACTTTCGCGTATTTCGCCATTTGCCCAAATATTAGAGACTTTGCTCAAAGTCTTTAGTTTGACGTGGATATTTGTTTTCTGTCAAATCAGTTTCTATATTTGAATTTCGAGCGGCATAACTGATTAAACGAACTGCTATTTTGCTGAATGGCAGAATACAAATGTCTTACTAAATACGGTGTGTCCATGTTATCCACTCGAAATTCTCCCTTACTCCCACATAAGAATGTCACTTATAACGTATAGCCTTATCGCTTATGCCTCGCTTAGGATAAATAACAGTTTTGCAAACCTACAATATTTAAACCTGCAATTTAATTAGTTATTCCCAAGAAAAATATGGAAATGTACATGGGGATATTATATTTCAAAATAACAAGTTGATCTTACCAATACTCCAACATCATTGAAGTGGAATCTTTAACCACCTTGTCACTTCGAATTTCTTTACGTGCCTGTCGACTTTTTCAAGTTCATGTCGAATTTTAAAAATAAGGTTTTCCTAAATAAAATTTATCTAGGACGTTTCCGAAATATTTCACTTTACATGTACGATATCTTCGGTATAATTTTTAAAAATATTCCCCTCCATATAATCGGTAATAATTCATAGCTTATGAAAGTGAAAATTAAGAACTTTTTAAAGAATGTGTTTTTTTTTTACGATATTTCTGAAAGTGAAATTTTTAAGAGATCTTCTGTTTAAAGGAATTCTCCAAGAAAACAAGTTAATGGCCGACAAAAGCTTGTTTATATTTACACTTTTGATTACATTCCTCGGCTAGGGTTTATAAAAACATAATATTTTGGCGATACTACTAGCTCGGCGTCCATCACTCAGTGAGGACTCTGCCATCAAACTCAACTCAACTCCATGTCTAATTCGCATACAAGAAACCGAAAATGAAAAATATGTAACATATGGGTAAAGGAATTCTCCAAGGAAACAAGTTAATGGCCCACAAAAACATGTTTATATTTACACTTTTGATTACATTCCTCGGCTAGGGTTTTATAAAAACATAATATTTTGGCGATACTACTAGCTCGGCGTCCATCACTTAGTGAGGACTCTGCCATCAAACTAAACTCAACTCCATGTCTAATTCGTATACAAGAAACCGAAAATGAAAAATATATAACATATTGGCAATATAGTGGAAAGGGCCGAATCTTCCAGTCTACGCAATATTTCATTTTAGAAGTCTGCCAATCAATCCTGCTAAAAGAATTCAACTTCCTTAACCAAGCACAAACTATTTCTTCCAAAACAACAAATAATCAGAGGCACGACAAAGGCGCTTGGAATCACAGCTTGTATCGAAGATGGTTAAAAAAAGAAGAAGCAGGGTGGGTAGGCAAAGAAACAGTGCAGAGACAGAGTCGGACGCGATTGAAAATTCGGCGATTCCCGCCCCCCAAATTTTTTTCTGCTTTATCACTTATTAAGACGCAGCCAGTTCGAAGGCGCGAACTCATTTAGGAAAGTAGCGGGGGAGCGGAATTTATGGAGCTTGCGAAAAGACACGGTTCGCTGGATACAAAGCCAATACTTAGGGGAAAAGGGGAAAAACTTGTATCAAAAGTTTGGAGCAAGGTTTTTCTTTTGGGGGTACTTTTATTTTTTTTCTCTTCTTCTTCTCTCTTATCCCTTCCTTCGGAGAACGAAAGAACACCGAAAAGTAAAGTGGGTTTTAAATAATGTCGAACTGAAACAGTTACGAGAAATCTTGAGTCTTCCGAGCAGTCTCTGGAACGGAAAGCAACAGGGTTTTAAAAAAGATGTTTTCTTTGGAAGGAAATAAAAAGTACTGCAAACATTTAGCCTAAACATGAACAAATGTCGTTTGGTTTAAATCATAAGAAAGACGTGTAAAGTCAAAAGCTTTCAAACTTACGAGAGACAATGACCTCTTTACTAAAAGAGAAAATAATAACTACAAATTCTAATAAATAAATAAATACCAAAAATTCAATAGAGTATTTAGAAAATAGTTCTATGACGGGTGGGTGGGTGAGACTAGTATTTTACTGCCAAAATTAGCTCAAAAGAATTGGTTTTTCAGATGACTTGAAAAGAATTATATAACGAGAGATATTTTTTTTAAAGTGCGTTTCAACGACCTTAAGGGAACGTGAGTGACTTTAGAGTTGGAAAGATTTCAATATAACAAACTATTTGTGATTACTTCTGATTGATTGTAGACAAAAATTTCTATTTAGAATAAATTCTTTCCTAGATCATTCTTAAGAATAACTGTATATGAAAGTATTTTGTTTTGTTTTAAAAAGCAATAATTTAAAAAAACGCAAAATATGTATCAAGCGAAAAAAAATTAAATCCAGTTACCACAAAATAACTTTTAAAATATGTTAATTGGAAACTAATTTTCACAAAAAATAGAAGCTAATTACCCGTTTTGTTAACTTCAAATATAATAATACGAGTTATACATTTTGTTTTATAGCATGACAAAAGATACTGTTTTTAAAATTTTTATATTCTCAATGGTTTTTAATTTTTTTAAATTTTAAAACGTCAAATATCTTTAAATTTTGGATTTAGAAAAAGATATCTTCATATTGATCCTAACATACCTATTTCATCTAAAAACGACAAAACTGAATATTTTTTTAAAAAATTTCAGCATTATTTAAAAGACTTGCAAAAAAAAAGTCATTCTAAAAAAAGCAGAGATTTTTATGATGAATAGAAAAAAAAAGCTGTTATAATGATGACTGTAAGTGTGGAAAGGTACGTCTCTTAAAATATGACATGATGCTAGTGCTTCGATTCACCTACGAAAAATAAAAAATTGTCCTATTGTTACATTATATGACTATTCCATCTAATTGTTGCAAGAGAAATGTAGAACATCTTTTTTGGCGATCACATACTTCAAAGGTAAAAAGCCAGCGGGTGAGAATCAAAACAAAAGTTTGAGTACCATCTTGATTATGATGTGAATTGTTATGTTTTAATTAGAAAATAGAGAAATGTATTTAGTAAACACTGTATGTGAATCAGAATAATGCTTTTTATGACGACGGAGAATTCAAAATTCATTTGGAGTACCTTTCTACACGCACATACTTTTATATGCATAAGCATACATATATATGCAATCAAACAATAGGATTATCATGAAATTAAACAGTGTATCAATACAATACGAATTTGAAAATCTTATATGGCGATTTATGACTTGTTTAAAATCACAATTTAACCATACATAAGAAATTAATATTTTTTTTTTTAAATTTGTAGCTTGTTTTATGCTTTATTTCATACTAGCTGTACCCGGAGGCTTCACCCTACCCGTGACTTAGACTTTCTTAGCTACATTTTTCTAGGAAATTATTAAAATTCGCAAATGTAAGTGTTACGTTATCCATTACAAAACTTTATAACCAAATACTGTAATTTAACCCTTCCTCCCACGATGTCCCTTATTAGGGATGGATACCAAAATGACCTTTAGGAATTTGGAATTAAACCATTTGTTTTACTAAATTGACGAGGAAAAACTATCTTAAGAGCCAACTTTACTTAAATGTTAAAAACTTGGATTTTTTGCTAAAATCTGGAACGAAAATTACCTTTATACGTGGAATTTGGAATGAAACCGTTTGTTTTACTAACTTCTACGTGATAAAATGAGTAAAGGTGCTAAGTTTCATTGCAATCGGTTCAGTAGGTCCGGAGATTTCGTGATGAGTGAGTTAATAAGTGGTTATTTGGGTTTATATATCATTATACAATATATCTAAAATAAAAATATTTTAGAAAATTGTTTTTCAAGAGTGTTTTACTTCGATAGAAATTAATATTCTATAAAATAATTTAAAATCACTCGCATGAGTGTTAAGAAGTAGGAAGAAGTATAAACAAGTCACACGTTTAAATTTTATTCTACGTACAATTAGTAATAATATGGAAGAAAATACTTAATATTTTCCTTTTGAAATAAAAATACAAGTAGCTCTGAATTTCTGGTCAGTAATGAAGCTTTTTTTTTTCATAATTAGGTCCAATTAAAAAATGTTTTCTGTCTTACTGGTGAAATTTTCATATTACGACTGCACGTGCTCTCAGACTAAAAAATGATTTCAAAATGTACATAAATCGAAGATTACTTATATCGCACATGAGTTGTTACTCCTTCGAAAGCAATCATAACATTAAATTCAAGATATTTATATATCGGGAACGCTATATCGCGCATGTGCTGTTACTGCCTTGTAGTAAGTCAGGATATAGAAAAGACTGTTTCACAAGAACGATGTGTGTAGAAGAATCGATTTAGCTATATCGTCAATATCGATCATTCCACATCCTGATACATCGCCAAATTGAAAATTTGAAAATTGCGTCGCAGCTTGTTATATTTCGTAATATATCACCAAGTCCTAATAATCAGACACAATATATACTGAGAAAGTATTGAAATTATACAGTAATGTAAAATATATCAGTGCATGATAATTTGATACGCTCGCCTGAAATCCTTTATTTGGTAGATTTGAACAACAATGGTTATAGTTTCGATTTTGCCCTTACTTGAAAAATGAATTAAGCACTACACATTACTTTACGCTACGATAAAATTGTGCCCATCCTAATTTTTTTTCTACATTTTCACATGCATCTCATTTTCTACGGAACATCTCATACGCATACATGTACGTGCGTATATGTACAAAATAACAACAATCGAATTTTCGTTGCATATCGTTGATCATGTGGCACATTTCACTTATTTGTTACTTTCTTGCCATGGGAGTGAGAGTAGTAGACAATAAGATCCGACACACCTTTGGGCACCACTGATTGCACAAGCCAAACCATTTTCCAAGGGAAAGAAACCATATCAGACACTTAATTCTTTCTTGACCAATGTCGCGTCTAGTGCCGCACACTGACTTCGTTTATGGGTGGGGTTTTAGAAAGCCCAAAAGACAAATTTTTCTTTTAAACACAACTTTCATTTTGTCGAATTACAATAGAATACAAGTGCGTATTGTATTATAACTTGACAAGAATATAATAGCAATGCGAAAGCTGAGACATTATCTTCGTGTATAATAACAATGCACTTTTTCAATCATTTGGTTCATGGGGGAGGGGAAGTTATTTCATCCATCATTAACGGCTTCTTACAGTTTTTTTTTTTTTTTTTAAGTCTGTTAATAACACATTGTATACGGTACACGTACTAGTACGTTTTCTGACGTTTGATACTTGAGAGCAGGTCATATACTAGTACGGGTTAGTGTAAAAACATGGTTTGTTTGTGGGTACAAAAATAACGGTATATACAGGAAAATGAAGCCGGATGTTCTTGTCTACTACATAGATACTGGAAAAATTTAGACAAATAAAAACTAGTTTTTACGTCAGTCGATGCGGAACCACAGAGAGGGCAAAATTTAAAACGATATACTACTATTTCTATTTGATTTTTCATATTTAAGATACTATTATAAATTTATCCACTAAAAAATATGTTTTGTTTACAAAAATCTTATGGTTGTTATTTATATATTTCTATTTATATATTTGTTTATATATTTCAATATAAAATAGGAAAAGTTAGTTAAAAATTAAATAATTTTCGATCTAATGAGTGAATAACTAAATTTACGTTCAAAACGCCCGATCCCGGTACAATTTCGCTGCGAAATGTACCCGCACACAATGTGTTAACAGCTGTATTTTTTTGGGTGTGTGTGTGTATTTCTCAAGCTCTTTATATATTTCCTGATATCTGGAAACACAAAATGTATGATTACATTGTAATTTCAATGCACGTTGTACATCAGGGTTATGAGTAAGAAATTTTTTTTCCACAACGAAGCAAATTTTGAGCCCTCGATAAAACAGATTATACTTTAAATTTTAGCATGGAATTTAACAAAAACAAATATGAACAATAACTTTTAGAACTTTATTGAAATTATTTATTGCATTCTACGAACTAAACACTTTTACACAAAATATAATTATACTGAAAAACAAAATGCTGTGTCCAAGTAGAACGAAATAAAGAGAAAAGTTATTATAAAATTACGGTATTCCCCGTTACTCCAGAATATAAACAAGCCATGAAGTAAACCAAATCAACCATACATGTCTGGGCATAAACCGACCGTCTTTTGATTACATTGTCAAAATTAAAATATAAAAAAAATTTTTTGGGGGAAATAATGCTAGAACAAAAAATTTATGTAAAAATATATTGGTGAACCGTGTTATTTCAAAATTGTGTTAAAAGAGAACTGGCTATATTGCTAAGCGATGATTCAACTAGTCTTATACTATAGTTTAAAGATATAGTACAATAAGTAATAACAGAGATGATTTTTTTTAAATTTAAATATCTGGTATGTTGCATGGGGGAAAAACTGCTTATTGACAAGAATAATTCACATTTTCGAACTTATATATTAATACATATTAATTTTCAGCAAAATTCAAAAATGTCCTTGTTTACAAATTGAAATTAGAGATAAGAAAATCTGACTAACGAAGGGGTAAATTGGCTACGTAATCAAAATTGTAAGTAATATAGGTAATATTTTCTCCTAATGGTGTAAAAAAGATGTGATAGAGTTTGAATTTGGTACACGGGTGAAATTTGTATCAAATTAAAGAGCAACAGGTAAAAGATATGTTTTGATTTATTTACAAAGATACTATTTGATTCATGAAAAATATATGGTTTGGATTACATATTCAGATACAGTTTGATTCATATGACATCTTCTGTGCTTTGGAGGAAATTGGATGGGATCCAGGAGTTTTCATCAGTATGATTATGAAACAAATTTCGATGGTTGTCTACTAGGTTTCAAATCTAGCAAATTTGGTTTGATATAAAGGTAATTGATTTGTGTTATTTTTCTGAGAAATGATATCTTATCTGTATGCTTTACTTTGTCATCTTGAATCAATCATTGTCAATTGTCCCAGTGAAACAAATTATGCATTTCAATGCATCTATTATTATAGTTATTTAGACAGTAAAATAATAGTAATGTAGCTTCCGCATTTAACCGTACTATTTTACTTTAAATTTTAAAATAGTTTTTTATTTATTTTGCTGACGCAGTGAATGTCCGTTATGGTCGAAGTTACTTAGAGCCACAGTACCCTTCAACTTTGAATAGTTGGTGAGTTCTCCTGAATTCTCAAGTAAGACAGGCACTAAATCATAGGGGGCAAATTCACACCCAACTACCAAATACTAAGTCATGCGGAATTTTCGTCACAAACAAGATAGCATGACAGTTTGCCAATTGGATTTCGTGCATCTGAAAATAAACGAGAAGGGCAAAGCAGAAGAACCGCCGTAAGAATGGTGCTGTATCTGTATGGTCTATTGTTGTTTTGCTCTCGAAGTAGTCACGAAACATTAGAAATAATTCTTTGTCACAATGTGACTATGTCTAGACATCGCTGACTTCAAAATGCATTCCGTTTGACTTATAATACACATTGTACCTACATTTGATATACCCTCCAACAATGGTCACTAACCAATCCGCAGCACTTACTAATATCACAACTTGCACGGCGTCACGACCTAAATGTTTGGTTTGGTTTGGTTTGGTTTGGTTTGGAGCGCTACGGTCTACTGTTTTGCACACGAGGGCTAATGAGACCGGGACCTGCTGCTTAAAGCCGATTCCGAAAGGCTACGAACATCCATGCCATAGTGGGATTCGAACCCACGAACTCCGGTACCGACGATCAGTGCCCTAACCAATCGGCCAGCGTTCGGCTCGATCTAAATGTTGTCGCTATGTGTATGTGAATAAAAACATATCTAAACAAAGCCGGTGCTTCAGTGGCATAAACAAAAGGAGTCTTAATTAGTCTTTTACCACTAGATGGTACTGTCGATTTCCAGCTGTCGGGTTATGTAAAGTGGACGCCTCTACATAAGCAATGTGTCTATCATTCCGCAAAAAATGTTGCTAAATCCTGTTCATGATGTCATACCTCTCCTTACAGCTGTAATGTTGAACATAAAAGGCACGTTGAACACATGTAACAGTTAAATAAAGAGAAAACTAGAGCGCACCCTTTCTACCGCCATGAGAATTAATAAAAAATGTTCTTACTTTTGAAAAACAAACAAACAACACGATTTCATTTATATCTGATTCGTGCAATCTACATTTTTACTTATTGCCGTAATTATTAATTTTTAAAGCTTTTCCCATTTATTTCACCTGGTATATAATCATAGACACACATAGGCAGTCTAATACATCTTTGAATAATGCGTATATATAAATTTGTTCCGCTTTCAATGGAAAAGATAAAATGGAATTGTAACTCTGTTAAGATTTTATTTCACGTCAACCTGTACGGGTTGAAAAAGATATGGATTTAGTTTACGATTCCCTGTTCCGATGAAAAAAATGCGTAGGTTTTTTTCCAGTCCGATAGCGAAAAATTTTTAATAGATTTATTAGAAGTGTTATAAAGTTTCTTTATTCTCTTGGAAATCCTTCGATATCACGCATGAAATCCATGTTTTCTTCATTGAGTAAAAAGAATCGTAGACAAAATCTGTTGCTTTTTAAACGCAAATATGTTGACAGGTGATTAGGCATTAATGCGAACTCGGGGGAAATAGCTATTTTAGAACTGATGTGTAATTTAGTAGAAGCCCTTATTTTCAGAAATGAATACAGACAATTTTAAGTAGTTGGAGAGTTTGCATTCTACTACATTATTCTTCCTCTTTATCTAGACACAAACTGAAAATCATTTTCTTCCAGTTAACAGAAACAGATATTAAGACATTAGTCTCGCCAAAAGAGAGAGAAGTAAAAGAAAAAAAGGGTGTAAAGAGAACTTTTCGTTTATTACTTCGAAATACCACAGTCGCTCGTTAGCGATTCCCACCTGAGTATATGAAATCGCAAGCTCATTTGCCGCCCTTAAGTAAACACGTGGGAAAAAATGATCACCCAAACGTGCACCAACTAAAATAAACAAAAAGCGCACGCAACAGGAAGGCGTACCAAGAGCCGAAAAATCACCGGAGAGATTAGTTTTTCAATAACAACTTCTGTGCAAGGGAGAGAAGGCGCGGATATCCAAATTGCCGAACATTACCGGCCGTAAAAAGAAAACTATGGCGGGACTTTAAAAGATTGTGGAGAGACTTTCCTATTTTTGCCTCATTACGTATTCCCTGCAAAAGAAGGCGCGTGGCATGATGGGTATTTGGTACGCTTCGCTTGGCAGGTATGGCCATAGCTCGAGATCTGAAGAGGCCGATGTCAATATTTCTGATGCGTGCTGGAGAATCAATGCCAGACAAACGACGGGCAGTAAGGGGCGAAATGCGCCGTTACGAAAAGAAATGGAGAAGATAACCCAGACAGTTTTCGCCGAGTAAAGAGGCTGCTTTTTTTCCCTTCTTTCTGAAATGTGCTCTCAAAATCCTCATCCAAAAGTTTACTACGTAATGGCTTCAGAATCACAAAATTTTATATATATATGCATGTATATATATATAATCTGTGTGTATGTGTAAGCAAAATCTTAACTATAACTTTAATAAAATCTAAAATACGTTCCTCAATTTTAACTTCTATATCAATATAATGTATAACGGCCTTTCCTGTTTTAAAACCTCATAGCAACAGAACACGTCTAGTGTACTACTCTAGAAAAAACCGTCTGCAATATTTCAAGCGCATGTTTAACTTCGGTAGCAAATCCGACAGAATTAGTCATTGCATATCATCCAGAGTTCCAGATTTCGCCTACAAATGAAACTATCAAAACGACAACATTTCAAAAGGTCTAATAACTCATAAACTTATACGTAAAGAAAAATGAAAGTATTTAGTTTACAATTCCTCTACCCGATGAAAAATACACAGATTTCTCGTGTGACAGCAAAATATTTTTTACCTGATTAAAGTCTTAATCACACGTCAACCTGAACCAAAAGAAATCAGTTTGCAATTTTTCGCTATCCCAGTCGCAGTATAATAGGCGCAGTTTTAAATAGAGAAAATGAATACTAAACTGAAACTGTTTATTTTTTAACATGTAAAGGTTAAAGTGTGATAAGACCTTTAAGACCTTATCACACGTCAACTCACAGGCTCTCACAGGAAGATTTTACAAAAGAACTTCCTGGGCCAAGCCCTCTAGTTCTGGAGTAACAAATAATGGTATTGCTTCAGACTATGAATATTCAGTTGGCTTGACATTACAAATTAATTAAGTAAAGAAACAGTGGGAGAGGAGAGAAAATGCTTGAGTATGGGCGGAAAATAACACAAAACAATAAATAATGATGGAGCCAGAGTATGAAAATTTGTTTCAAAATTAGATAGGTTAAGCTGGTCAGACGAATAGTACATAAATGAACATAATAAGAGCACAAATTAAGATTTTTAATTATAAGAGAAGCAGTTAGATCTCCATAACTAGGACTGAAATCCAGGAGCTGATTTCTCAGCCAATAGAATTTCAGTTGACGGACCAATGGCAATCTTAGGATTTCACCCTCCAAACTTGGGGCCCTATA
>CM063504.1:132802116-132812116 GCA_032207245.1 Pardosa pseudoannulata
CCGCAATACATAAGAAATTTTCTCTTCTCGTTACGTTTCGAAATACTCTTGTCGAATTATTTATTAGACTGTAATTTATTGAATTACATTTCAGATATTTTCGAGTACTTACGGCTTAAAACTTTGAGTACTTAAGTCGTGCCATAAGATATACTAATGTAAGATTATACGAAGTTTATTTTTATTTATTTATTCATTTGTGTGTGTACTTTGACAAAATACAATCCCTATGCATCAGATCCATACGTAGCTGTAACCAAACGTACTACTATCATTCCACTTCAAACGCAGTCAAACTTGTTTATTTTGAAGTCTTATTTAAAGAAAATAGGAGGGGGAGTAATGGTTTTAATGTTAAAAATGATTGAAACAATATGCTGGTTAATTCCGATAATCCGCAAAAAAAGCGAGTCGACCAAAAATAACAACAGTAAAATACCCTAAAGCATAAAAGTTAATTAAAAATAGTTTAAAATGACTTTTTATTTTTCTTTAATTATACAAAAGAAAAAAAAGGCTAGTAAGTAACATTTGAATTTTTCTTTCTTACGCAACTGTTCAGTGTGCGATAACTCATGGCATGAGATTATCATTGAATCCTCTCTTTAATTTCACACATAATTTGGATTTGGCGAAAAAAATTTTCTCGAAGTTTCTTGAAACTTCATGAAACATCTTCGAATGAAGTTTCATGAAATTGAAACAAAAATGAAATTTTTCATGAAGCTCCATTAAACTTCATGAAATTCTTTCTTGCCACCAAGAACTTTTACATCCAGGAGACGACAGGAATAAACCAGGTATATGCGATTTAGAATCTTTATCGATTAAAAACTTAGACATTTTGGTTCAACGTGCGTCGAATAAGAGATGGATGATTTTGGGGGAAGGGAAAGCTGTTCCCAGTTTTCCGAGAAAGACTGCAGTGCCTTTTTAAGGATCTGACTGGACATGACTGTTT
This sequence comes from Pardosa pseudoannulata, assembly GCA_032207245.1. Classification (NCBI taxonomy): domain Eukaryota; kingdom Metazoa; phylum Arthropoda; class Arachnida; order Araneae; family Lycosidae; genus Pardosa; species Pardosa pseudoannulata. The sequence goes on from CM063504.1 coordinate 132,803,078, forward strand.
ACATGGCCATCTCTACAGAATTGAAGTGGAGGATTCAATGGACTGTATTTTGTGTCACTCTAGTCATCCAAGAACTTTTAAACATTTAAATAATCACACATGTGATCACAAGGTGAGCATTAATATAAATATTTCATTCAGAAATTAGTCGGACTAAATTTAGGTGCTTGAATTTCAACTCAGGATTGCATTTTCTACTATCAATGACAGCAGCAGCTTTGTTTACCCCCACCACCGCAGTCATCTGCTTTTACATTACGAGGAGATGTGCCCAAAGCAGGACAGCTGCCATCTGTTTCACCATCTGTTTCATCTGTATCAGCGTCCGAGTTCAATAAGTAGGTAGAGGTATTGTCAACTGAATCCACTTTGTCATCAAAGCACTCATCGGTAAGAACATGTTAATAACAGTCACAAAAAAAGATTTCAATAAACAGATCGAAGGTTTAATTTCATAATTCTGTATTTTGAATTTTAATAATCAGGATCGAAAAGGGTTAATTTAAATTAATCTGAAATATTTGAACAACAAAGCAAGATACACAGTAAGTTTTTCCACCGAATGGCAATAACCACAGCAAATTATTTCAAAACAGCTATGACCGAACGATGTTTTAGTTCGTTGGTAGAGCGTTCTGAATGGTTCTGTATGGTAGACCGTTGTATTCTTCAGAGTTCGTGGGTTTGAATCCCGCTACTGGCATGTTCATAGCCGTTCGAAATTGGCTTTAAGCAGATCTCGGTAGCACTTACGTAGCAAAACAGTACACGGCAGTGCTTCAAACCAAATCAAAACAGGTATGTAAAACACATTTGATTTTTGAAAAAAAAAAAAAAAAAAAAAAAAAAGAAGTCGGATTTTTAAAAAGCCATATAGAAAATCAGAAAAAAATATTATCTTGATATATACACGTACATTGACCCTTTTTTGCTTTTAAGTTTCCACGACGTCATATGGTGATGCTTTATTGAAGAAAATTCAAATCAACAGTGATTTCGAAATTTCACTGAGGCAAATTTCAATTCTTTCGCTCTCCTTATATAAGGCTTCTCATACATTTCAATTTACACATCTGACAAATGTGCTGTGCAAGTCACTCATTCAATGCAACTCCTTTAAATTGAAAGAGACGGCTATTTTCAGACTGAAAAGTATCTCCTGCAGATCTAAGAAAGAAGTGTTCGAAATTTACATGGCCCCTTTTTTTATGCTTAAGTATATACAGTCAAAGAATATTATTCGCAAATGTTTTCTCTAACTAAAACCTGGAGACCAAACTTCCAAGATTAGGTGATTATTATAATATCGTAGTTTTTATAAATACCGTGATTTCTAGAAGAAACTACGAGGCATTTATGTGTTTAAAACGTTGATTTTCAGAGGGTGTGGAATTTCTTCCAACGCTTTTATGTGTAATTAAACATATTTAGTCATCGTTCAGCTAAGTACTCTTTGGATAATTTATTAAGTAAGGATTGGTTTGGTTTGGTTTGAGCGCTACGGCCTATTGTTAAGCTCACGAGGTCTAATGAGACCAAGACCTACTGCTTTAATCCCTTGCCTGCTTTGCAAGTACACCGTAAGGGCGCTGTTATCGTGCCTTTAATGATTTGACCGTACGGCGTACGGGCAATCTGATTTTTTTTGTTTGTTTTTTTTTTTTTTTTTTTTTTGTCATTTTCACTGTTTCAGGCTTGCAACTGCTGAGGTACTTTCAAAAAGGTGAGAAAAGTGACAAATAATACAGAATAAGTGACTAAAAAATGAATAACATTGAAAAAAAAAGCTATTTTTTTCTGAACTTGATTACAGATGCTATTATTAAGATTTTTCTATTTATTTCAACTCTAAATCAAGTGATTCATGCAAGACATGATTTTAGCATCAAATACAAAAAAGGTTAAAAATTTTGTTTAACACAACTCAACATTGTTTTTTATCCAAGAAAATCTATAAATAAGATTTGAATACAAACAATACATTAATTTTATAATCACAATTTTCTGCATACATTAATAATGTTTTGAAATACATACATAGCTAGATTAGAGTATCTAAACAAAAATTGTGAAGAAAAAGAGAAATATGTGCTTTCACGTAAATTGCTTTAATGTATTAAATGTACATTTCAGTACAAATGTAGATTTCAGGAACTTCTTTACGACATTTTAAAATCACTAAATTCTGGGAACCATATGACTAATTACATTTTAATAAGAAAAATAAGATTAGAGCATCACATTTTTGGTCTTTTACTAAAATATTTTGTTATTAATTCAGATTTTCTTTATTCAACAACAGACTTTTAATGTGATACACTATGAAAAAAGTGACTGTTTACTTAAAAAAGTGACTAAAAGTGATCAATTGTAAAAAAAGTGACTAAAGGTGAGAAAAGTGACGGAATTGCAAGCCTGCTGTTTTAGAAGTAACTTTTGTATTTTTAATGTCAAATTAGTCGTATAGGTGTCTACAAGGTGTTAGTTTTCGAAGTGTATTTAGTTTGGTTTAAAAGCGTGGGATTTGTGATAGGTTTTGCATCACTCCGCGAGACTTTAGAGTTTTTGGCTTGAGATTTTGGTAGACTGACCAAAAGAGATTTTTTAGCAGCAATTCCACCTACAGATAAAAATCTAAAGCCTGGAAACTAGTACTATGTGTGTTTTCTGAAGAAAAAAGACGTATACAAAAGAATTAAAAAAGACTACGTATTTTTGTCCGGACTGTGACGTTGGACTTTGCCTCTTGCCGTCTTTCAAGATTTATCGCACTAAATCTGATCTTTGAAAAGACAGGTTAAGTAAATGTACTTGTAGTATTTGCATTCGAAAATAATTGTGTAGTAATTATAATCGAAAATATTTTTAATTTTATATACAAATGTAACTTCCCTTTCTGGGGTACATGAGACAGAAAAATCAGCTTCCAGGAAAAACATTTTTTTTAATTTCCTGTAAAACTGTTGTTATATATGTTGAAAATAATTAGAAATATTATTTTTAATAACATTTTCTAGCTTACAAATGTAACATGAACAAAAATATGCAATAAAAAAATGTGACATTTTTGAGGTCGAATTCGTGAAAAAGATTAAATTGTTAAGGGGTTAAGCATTTTCCGAACGCCTACGAACATTCAAGCTAGCAGCGGGAAATCAGCTTCCAGGAAAAAAACATTTTTTTTTTATTTCCTGTAAAACTGTTGTTATATATGTTAAAAATAATTAGAAATATTACTTTAAATAACATTTTCCACCTTATAAATGTAACATGAACAAAAATATGCAATAAAAAAATGTGACATTTTTGAGGTCGAATTCGTGAAAAAGATTAAATTGTTAAGGGGTTAAGCATTTTCCGGACGGGCTTAACGAACATCCACGCTTAGCATGGCGGGAAATTCAGCTTCCAGGAAAAACATATTTTAATTCCTGTAAAACTGTTGTTATATATAGTTAAAAATAATTAGAAATATTACTTTTAATAACATTTTTACGCTTACAAATGTAACATGAAACAAACAGTTTGCCAATAAAAAAATGTGACATTTTGAGGTCGAATTGGTGTATTAAAATTGTTAAGGGGTTAAGCATTTCAGAAACGGATTGAACGCCACGTTAGACAGCGGGATTTGAAACAGACGGAAAATAAACTCCCAGTACCGAAAAACAGCGCTCTACCATTCGGTCATCGTTCGCTCTCAAATAAAGAAGAAATAGGAATAATTTTAAAAATGACATCTTTACGGCATAGAAGACATACTGCTAGTTGAGCTTAGTATAATTTCCTGTGCTGAACAAATTAGAAAAGTATCAACTGATTAGGATTTTAAAAGAACAATATTTTTGTAAAGACAGTGACGTTCATGAAGCCAGAAACAATTCAATTTAGTGCGACGTTTCTGCGCAATTTTAGTATTCTTTGTGCCTTTTTCCTCAAATGCGGCATTTATGCTGACACGGCCTTTTTGTCTGGAAATTATCATACATACGTATCTGTGAGGAAAAAAACTGAGAATACAATTTTTGACAGAACAGTTTGAAGGTCTATTCTGAAGAACTAGCTTGATATGGCAAAATCCCCTCCCCCTTAACATGTTTTTGCCCCTTAACATGCTTTTACCCACTTAAAACTTTACTTGGCTATCACAAAAGCCAATGACAAGACTGATAAAAAAGAGATTCTACTTTTTAACTTTTAGGCAAATGAAAGTGATAAAACTTGAACATCTTTTGTTTCCGGTGTTACTCATTCTCCATTTCTTAAAACGTGCATCAGCCAGGCCCGAAAATGTGACAAAAAAGTACCACGACAGCAGTAAAACAGAAACAACTTGAAAAAAAAAATTTTCATGAATAAAACATTCACGAAGTCATCTCAGTTTACGCAACGTAAAATAACGTAATAACAAAAGACCCGCGTACCGCCATCATTAGCAGGCGTGACTTCTTTCCGGTGAATCGCTGTTTTTACTTTTTTTTTTTTTTTTTTTTTTTTAACTTTCTTTGTGACACAGAAAATTCACGGCATAAAAGTAAACTTGCTGTGATAGTACACGCAACAAAACAAAACCTTCAGCTGACTTGGAAGTCTCTCTAAGAGCATAGTAATTGAAAAGAAGAAACCAGCTTTCATATATAAAAAAAGGGGAGGTAATAAGGAGTGAGATAAGGTCCGTTTCACTTTCCTCCAAAGGCTACGAAAAGTGGAGTCTTATTTCGAAACGTTACGCACATATGCGTAAAGTCGAGAAAAATTACCCCAACGAAAACATTTTTTTTTATAAGCAAGCTAATTTTTCAAGCCACTGTTTCGACAGCAAAAAAAATTGAATTTTCAAGAGATATTTTAAAGTGGATAGTTAATAAAAAATGAAAGCACGGTGTCTTCAAATTTCAGTTACATGTTTCCTGGACAGAAGAATATTCAGCGGTTTTACTTTTATATTTTTCTAAGCTTATATAATAATCTTAAATATCAACATCGCAGAAAAACGGAAGCTCTCATATGAGCGGTTAGCATTCAGGCAGAGATTTACAATAAAAATTTAAAATTAGACCATTATTACTTACATTACCTAAACTTTTTTAGTTCCCGGTGTTCTTAATATATCAGAATTTTCCCACGGCACTTTTAAATCATAATTAATTTTAGCTAATCTAACGCAGTTGATGGGTAAACTTAAAAGTTTAAAAATATACAGGGTATCTGCCAAAATAAAAATTTTCAAATCAATGACTTTCCCTGATTTTAGCAGATCATTATCTATGACTTTAAAAAGTTTTCGTTAAAGTATGTATGAATAAAACTTCTGATGTACATACAAATAAAATATATACTTTTAGAGAAATTACAGGAATTTTATCATAAAAAACTATAAACTTACTTTATAAGTGTTAGTAAACTCACATACATAAAGATAAAAAATTGTTGTACCTACATACCTAAGTTTAATCATATAGCAATTTTTCAATCAAAATGTTTCCAATTTGAATTCAGAGTACTTAAATATTATTGAGGTGACCATGAATAATAGCCAAACATGATAACCCTATAATGTTTATATACAATAGCCCTAGAGATAAACATATCTTCTACAAAAATACTAATTTTTGTTAAAAAATAATTATTATATTAATAAAATTTTAATCTACAATTTAAGAAAAAACCAGAATAAAATACATTAATCCACCCATTAAGCTTTCTTGCTTTGAGTTTCCTTGGTGTACGAATTTTACTTGGCAATATGATCAATATGATAATACATAAGTACCAAGCTGAGTAACTTCAGCCAAATGACAAGTAAAAATAGAATTAAATAATTCAATACATTTTTTAAAATCGGTAGTTTAGCGGATCCATGACTTTCCTGAGTTTTACTCATTTTACTTGAAAAATTAACACTTTCCATGACAAAATTGATCCATTGTCTAAATCCATGATTTTCCATGACTTTCCAGGTGCGCGGAAACCGTGAATATAATATACGGCACATATATTTTAAATTAGCAAACAATTATTCGTCATTAAGATTATTAATAGGGTAAATGGACTAGTTATTTCGTATACAAATCTGTAGTCAAATTTCTATATTTGGAACAAATACAGTCAGTCAGATTAAAACACGTAAACTAAGCTACTTCTTTTCAATTTGGATTTAGAAAAGGAGAAATTTTTGACAATTTCTTATTTAAAAAATAAAACTATTACCTAATATTTTCACACAAAGAACTTTAAGCTTTACACAATATTTAATCAACATAGCAGTTTAGCAAATAGATGTGGAGAACAGGGTCAAACTAAAGCTCATTTACTATACAAAATTCTCAATTTTTGAAAACTTATCCATATTTTTAGTAAGTACTTTATTGGGAGTCATCTAATTCTTTTAACGTGTTTCTCCTTTTAAAATTCAAGATTCAAAAGAAAAATTTAAGCGTACGAGTTTTACTTTGACTGTAGATTAAAGGAAACTGGATCAACTTTAAGAACAATACTTCCATCTAACTTTGCAAAGAGATAGAAAAAAAAACAATTAAAAAAATTATTTTTCTAAACAACCATAATAAACAAAGAAAGTGTCAATACAAAAAATAAAACCGTCCATTTTGAAAGAACAAAACTCAATCGCATCTTATTATAGTCTAAAAGAAAGCCATGTTTTTTTCGAAAAACCAAGAAATGATATCATTAAACCCTTAATTACACTACCACTACGAAAAAAAAAAACCATTAAAGATAATAACATTTTCTCATTCGGTTTTAATTTAACTCTCTTCCCCATTCTTTTGAAATTTTATTTATTACCGAGTCAGGTAATAGAAAATATGCCTTTTTTTTTTCCACGTCGACATAATTGGAAATGTATGTTAATTGGATTTTCTCATTAGATTTCAATCTATTTTGCAGCTTTCAAGATGAAGTTTCAAAGCAAGTTCAACATATTGCTGCGGAAATTTACTAAGGAGGGTGCAAAAATAGAATATGACAAAAATCACATTATTCAAAATTTCTCCTCACACAGGACATTGCTCCCCACACCCACTTTCAAATTAATTTATGATTCATTCTGCTAAAGTAAATGAGCGAAAACATTTAACTCTCTGAAGAAAATAGTAACTAATTAAGTATTTTTACTTCTTCGTATACTAAGAATGTGTTAAAAGCGTCAAAATTTGACTTCGATATTATAATAAGTATATAAGATTTCCATAAATCTTGGAACACAATAACTAGGACTCTGATCCTCGGTATCGGAGATGCCTTATGAAAAAGATCCTACTGTATAGTTTATATTTTAAAATGTATTGCATTTTACGGTAATTTTTTTTATAATACATACAATCATACCTGCATGCATATTGTGTGTGTGTAAAAATAAATTTACACAATCTCATACTGCCGCGTTCTTCGGTACCGGAGTTCGAGGGTTCGAATCCCGCTATTGCCATGGATGTTCGTCGTCATTCGGAATCAGCTACAGGCAATAGTTCTTGGGCTCATTAGCACTCGTGTAGCAAAATAACATACTGTAGCGCTTCAAGCCACACTAAATAATAAGTCCAAATAAAACTGTTACTTTACAGTACGTCGTAAAGGAAAGAACTGAAAAATTTGTTTTTAAATTTCAATGGAAATATCCATATTTAACATGCTTGAATTAATTTTGACTAGTTTCACTTGATATTTGTACATACGTATGTACATACTTCTCCTAGCTCAAAAAACGATTAGTTTTAGAATGTTATATATTTTCATAATTAGGATTGTGTAAACATCTAAATTTGCACTTCCCTTTTTCATTACAATCTGCATTCTACATTAAAAAAATTCCAATATAACATATATTAACGCTGACAGTCGCCGCCAGACGGGAGTACTTGACCTCTACGAAGGAAGTCGTTACCTTGAGAAACAAAACTAGATTTCAACTTTTAATGAAGCGTGCAAATAATAAGTGATGCCTCATAGAGTCAAAAATTTGAATATTTTAACATGTGTGCAAGGATGTCGTGTGATGTTCAATTTATATTTAAAAACAGTAATTATCGACTGTGTGTAAACACGGTATCAATAATGCAGAAAGAACTACACGAAATGTGTTAATATGTCGAAAATAAATAAGTCAATATAAAAAAAATTAAAATGTGCATTATTTAATAGGCGTGCAAAGAATTCATATAGTATTTAGTTTAGATAAAAATAACAACTGTGCATAAATACAATATCACGGCGGAACAAGCTACACGGATATACTGTGTTGAGGGTGTGCATCAGATATGTAAAAAAAAAATCGCATAATTAATAAGACATTTAGTACAAGGAAGTTTGAAATTGTTTAATGTAGATTAAAATAAATAAATAATGACCAAGTGTAAACGTGATATCAACAAAGGCGGAACGAGCCAAGCAAATGCAATGTTTTTATATGTAGGAGAGTCTCTAAATTTAGTGAATTTTTCTTTTGTTAAATGAAAATTTGAATAGTAGATTACTGATAAAATAGATCGTGAAGAAAAGATAAACTGTTGAGAACATATTTAGGAGTAATGTCTACATCGGTCTAAGCCAGGGGTAGCTTGCGAGTCACATGCGGCTTTTTGAAGGATTATTTGTGGCTCTCGATAAATGTACCCGAGTTCCCTTTTTATTTTTGTGTTATTATATTTTAAAAAGTTATTATAACTGATGGATTGCTGGATGGATTCCGGCAATGCTGGGTAAAAAATCGGTCTTTTAAGATATGATTCTCAAATTCCACAATTCATACCGATTCACTGTATAATTCAACGTGAACATCTCGTTACAAAATAATTAAAATATCCTGATGTTATGAAAACAGTGCAACACATTGTAAATTACATTCGCACCAATGCAAAAAATCATCGACAATTCAAAAATTCCTCGAAAAATTAAAGGACGAAGAAATTCTCTAAATGACATTCAATAATTTCTGTAAAAAAAATTTTAAATACCTTCATTGCATACCTTTTAAATACGTATTTAACACTAGATTGCCCGAGATTTTTTGTATACCTA
>CM063504.1:132817116-132849616 GCA_032207245.1 Pardosa pseudoannulata
ATATATATATATATATATATATATATATATATATATATATATATATATATGTGTGTGTGTGTGTGTGTGTGTGTGTGTGTGTGAATATATATATACACATACATACATATATACATATATATATACACACACATACATATATACATATATATATATATACACACACACATACATACATATATATACATATATATACACATACATACATATATATACATATATATACACATACATACATATATATACATATATATACACATACATACATATAAAGATATATATAATAGTGAGAGAGAGAGAAAGAAAGAGAGGAGAAGAGTAAGAAAAACGATAATAAATATTTTAGTTTTATGTTTTAGAAAATAAGCACTCTTTTTCAAATGACAAGAAAGAACAAAAATATAAGAATTGTAAGACAAATTCTATTAAACATAATTTTAAGGCAGTACAGGTTTCTAAAATAAGGAAGTTTAAGGACCTTCAGGCAATTTCAGGATAAGAAAACCACACCATGTAGCGACACAGTTCTTCCCATAAATAAGAAAGTACTTCATAATTTATTAGAATCATTTTTAACAGTTCACTGTAAAAGTCCATTTTTTCTTCTTAATCTACATCACGAACGTCGAGCGTCCCTTTTCTAATTCTCATTATGATGGTGGGTCCTAAACTTAATCAGGAAATGAATCTATGTGACTAAGGTACGAACGGTGCTACTTCCTTAATTTCGGAAGAAAAAAAATACGCATATAAATACAAGCAATAAAAATTGGGCTGAAGTCGGAAAATGTCTGCCAAGGGACTTCAAAAATGGATGAGGTGGCGATTATGCGAGTTATTTTTAACTCGGGGGAAGGATAAAAAAGAAAATAGAAAAAAAAAAAAAGCTGCATGTCATTAGGGAAGAAACTGGATAGAGTTTTCACGCGTTTTCTTAAATTATGCTTTATCTTATTTTTCGAGACGAAATTGCGTTGATAAATTTGAGGTGGCGTAAAGAAAAGACTTGGTCGTTATTTATTGGTAAAAGAAAGAGGGACAACCTTCGATAGTTTTTTCTCTTTCTTTGTGAGTTTTTTTTTTTTCTTCTTCTTACGTGGGCCTTTTTCACACTATCTATGCAACGACGATTATAGGAGTGCCTCCTTTGTACTGAGCGACCCTGATGAATAGCTCGTTACCTTATCTGGAAGAGTTTGGGGAGAAAGTACAGAAGCAGAGGAATAACAACACAAATATGGTGCACAGAGATGACAAAAGGGGTCGCACAGATAACTTTCAACAAGAGATATTTTACGGAGAAAGAACAATTTTGCACACATTTTCTTCCTATTTTTTTTAACGGGGCAATTTTAAGCAAAATAAGGCATATTATATGTGATATCTTAATGAGATATAACTATATGGCACGTCGTACTTTGATAAATTCTGCAGATTCTGCTGCACGTGAGAGCGAAAGATCATGATTGCCTATAATCAATTCAAATAAATAAAAATGCAAACAGCAGAATTATAACTTAAGTATATATATATATATATATATATATATATATATATATATATATATATAATAGGGAAAGCCATACCCAACCTTTTCAGCCGACACACAGTTATTAAGAACTAGTAAGAGAACTAGAAAATATAATGCCACAAATTATATATACAAATACAGCTCCTCTTTCTTTTTCAGCCGAACGATGGCCGACCGGGTAGTGCATTGCTGTTTGATTACATCGGTTGGAATCCCACTGCTGGCATGAATGTTCATAGTTGTTCGGAATCGGCTTTAAATAATACATAGGGTCTCGTCAACACCGTGAAGCAAAAATGTAGACTGAACCGCTCTAAACCAAAACGGGTCTATCAAACTTGATTACATATTCCCGTCTTGCTTTCGTTGATAAAAAGCATACGGCTCTACTCTTCGGTACCAAAGTTCGAGGGTTGGAATCTCATTGCTGGTATGGATGTTCGTAGTAGTTTAATATCGGATTTAAGCAGTTTGTCTCAGGCTCACAAGTCCTAGTTTAGTAAAACAGTGGACCGCAACAATCCAAACGAAACCTATACTTGTTGATACCAAGCATCTTGTGAAGTAATTCATTATTAAGACTTTGAAAACAACTTCCTGCCACTGAAAACAATGACAACACATGGCTTTCGAAAACACCATATTAGTGATGTATTTCGAAGGGCACCAGATTATGTGATTATAACAGTATCAAAATAGAATGATAAATAAATCGACTTCCATCCGACAGTCCAAAAGTTTCTATTCAAAAACGTTAAACCCCACCCATTTCCCAGGTAAAAAAAATTAACATTACTTTAAATTATTCTGTAAACCAATAAAGTCTACCAATATCAGAAATGAAAGATGACACAAAATGTGTTAAAATTAAAAAGGAGAACCACCTACTTAATATATCTCTAACATTTTCAGCATTTTTTAGTGTAGGATTCAATCCTTGTTAAGGTAACACGCGACAAAAAAAATAAAGCACATGTTCCCGAGCGCATATTCAATTTCGCATAGACAACAGAACCAAAATATGTATATTGCTAATAACTTATCATATTTTATATAATAAATAATCAATAAGGAAATAAGGAAGAAAAAATAAATAAGTGAATAGGTGAAATAGGTTAAATTCAACAAGGAGGTTGGTCATCGTGCCCGTATCAAATATGGAAAGCAAATTCATGCAAATTTTCACTTGTCCGTATCTCCCATGAGCTACACTAGCAGAAATTCCCTTTTTCGCCAAACTAGAAATAATAATTACTAAAATAACGAGGTATTACTATAAAGATTACAATGTAAGACTATGCATACCATGTTTAAAACTTTATTTTCCACAGAAATATCATTATTATTCATATTAAATAAGCAAAAACTTTTTGCAGATAATAGAACATATTATTCAAAGTTTTTTTTAAATAAAATTAAAAATTAAATATATTTCACAAATACCAGCATTTAAACTTTTTAAGATACATTATTGTGAGAGGAAATTCAAATATAAAGTCAAATAATGTAAATTAATGAACAATTTTATATATTAAAGTAAACTGTAAATATAAGGAAAACTGCAGTGTTTGTTATACTAATATATTTAAAATTATATATATATATATATATATATATATATATTAAAAAGGCTAAATAAAATTCAACAAATTTTGTCCAAATTATGCGAGGAATAAGGCTAATCCTTTAATTATTTTTGAAATGTTGGACACTGAAAATCGCTTTGGTACATTTTATTAAAAAAATCTTTTGATCTTTCAACTATTTCGTATGGTAGCTGAAATTAGTTCATCGCATAGTAATAATTATTTTCCTTCAAGGTCAGGAAAAGTATAAATTAAACTCCTAAAATTTATGGAGAAAAATTTTAGGATACATTCGGATACATATTTTTTTTTTCAAAGGGACTGAGATCTTGTCCGATTTTTTACAACACAGACGTTATTTTTACAACTGAGTCAAATTTTAAAACTATCTTTAATATTCTGCACCTTTAAATAAACCTAAAGTAAGAACAAAGTTTTTGGAGAGCGGTATTACGTTATGATCATATTTTGGTGATTGCTTTACCAGACTACTGTTTACAAAAGCATCTCATGTTTACTGATAATTCAAAAACAAAATTTGAACCTTCCTTTTTGTTTATGATCCTTTTAGGGTTTGCAAGGAGCAATTCCACAAGACACACCAATCCTTCGAGGCACACCGATAAAAGTATTCAGCTGCGATCTTTGCTATTCAGAAAAGCCGATCGCACCAAATCTTAACAATGTATTTAATATTCTTTACCTTTAAATAAACCATAAGGAAAATTATTTATTTATTTATTTTGGGGGGAGCGGGTTATAAACACACATTACGGTTATATTTTGGTAATCATTTTACTAAATTACTGTTTAAAAAAGCAGCTCGTGTTTTACTAATGATTCAAAAACAAAATTATGAAACGTTATTTTTTTGTGATCTTTTTAGGGTCTTTATCGTTTTTTTTAGTCCCTTTCAGCAAAGAATAATTTTACGAGACACATCAATCCTTCGAGGTACACCGATAAAAATATTCAACTGCGAAACATCAATTTTTGCTATTCGGAAAAGCCGATCGCACCAAAGTTTAACAATATATTTAATATTCTTTACCATTAAATAAACCAAAAATAAGAAAAAAGACATTTTTGGGGAGGGGGAGTTAATAAATACATATTATGGCTATATTTTGGTAACATTTTTACTAGATTACTGTTTACAAAAGCAGCTAGTGTTTTACTAATAATTCAAAAACAACATTATGAACCGTTATTTTTTTGTGATCCTTTTAGGACCTCTTTATCGTTTTTTAGTCCTTTTCAGCAAGGGACAATTCTACGAGACACACAAATCCTTCGAAGTACACCGATAAAAATATTCAACTGCGAAACATCAATCTTTGCTATTCAGAAAAGCCGATCGCACCAAATTTGAACAATATATTTAATATTCTTTACCTTTAAATAAACCAAAAATAAGATTTTTTTTTTTTGGGGGGGGAGGGGTTAATAAATACACATGGCTATACTTTCGTAATCTTTTTATTAAATTACTGTTTACAAAAGCAGCTCGTGTTTTACTAATGATTCAAAAACAAAATTATGAACCGTTATTTTTTTTGTGATCCTTTTATGGTCTCTTTATCGTTTTTTAGTCTTTTTCAGTGAAGGACAATTCTCCGAGACACACCAATCCTTCGAGGCATGAAAAAATATTCAACTGCGAAACATCAATTTTTGCTATTCGGAAAAGCCGATAGCACCAAATTTTAACAATATATTTAATATTCTTTATCTTTAAATAAACCAAAAATAAGAAAAAGTACATCAATTTTTACTATTCAGAAAAGCAGATCGTAACACTTCCCTTTCTTAATTAAGTATACCACATAGTATTATAAAGTTACTATGCATACCACGAATGACAAAATAAAATATAGAGCCAAATGAAGGCAACCCTGTTAAAAATTTTCAGGATGCAGATGGTTTAATTATTCAATCTACTCTGATGATTTATTCCCTTGGATATTCATTACAAAAGCATCTAATAAGCAGAGGTTGTTTTTAAATTGCAAATAATATTCCTTCAAGACTTAGGCGATGATTGTTGCATAGAATCAAAATAAATAACTTTAAATTATCAAAATCCTAAATACTCCCATTGTGTGAGCATTTTGGATGCTTGTAAAATGCTAAGTTCCACTTTGTATAAAACATGAGGACTCAAGAGACCAAAATCAAATGCTGAAAGTCGATTACTAACGCCTACATATTCTCAGCACAGCAGCTAGATTTGAACCTGTACAGTCTAGTACCAAAAACCACCAAATGAGCATTTTAGCTCTTTGGAGGGTTATTTCAGTTATTATTCAGAGGAGCATCTATAAATAAGTATGAATACTTGTTGTTCATCTAAACTAACTAAAAAGTAGTTATATTTATAGGGTTTTAAGACAAATGATGAATCAAATATTGAACCGAAATGAAATTTTTAGCAGTTATTTTAAGTAAAAATATTTGCTGAAATACTTTAATAACTGCTTTACTTACGAAATAATTGGTAAATATATAAAATGCTCATTATTCGTAAAAGTAATTTTATGATGAGTTATATTTTCCCTTCTGTATTAGAATGCAAAAATTAAGGCAGTTTTCCACGCAATATAAAGTACTTTATTCATAATATAAATAATTTCCTAATTAACGATACTATATCTTTACATTATTACACCATTTAAAATTCCATGTATACATTTATATGTAAATCATGTTGGAAATCAAAATATATATATATGTATGTATGTATGTGTGTGTGTGTGCGTATGTATATGTGTATATATGAATATGTATGTATGTATGTATGTATATATATATATGTATATATATATATATATATATATATATATATATATATATATATATATATATATATATATATATATATGACAATAACCTACAATTTGTATCTTAACAGTTGAAAAATATGAAAAATATTATTTGATGCAGAAGTATTATAAAAGTATATATACAATACACGAAACTTCATGAAATCTTATAATGCGTAAGATATTGTACGCATGAACTTAAAAATATGAAATCTTAGAAATAGTTTTAAATTTTCAATAAACGATCGGGACAAATCATGCAAATAATTTTATTCCCTTTAACTGTCTTTTCCTTTGAGATATAGTCTAAAAAATGGCATCAAAATATGAAGACATGTTCGCATTTTATTCATGCATATAAACGAGTAGAAAAATCGAAAATTTTGATGATTTAATAGTACTAAGACGACCAACAAATATTATTGTAATGTTATAGTTCGCATTAAGAAGCATAAAAAAATGTATCTTTAGATCAGAAGAAAATCTTATACTCGGTATGTTGGGAGATTTAGGGCTATTAGGATTCATTGCTCAAAGCTGATTGTGTACAGCTATAATCCATACCCATAATGGGATTCAAAGAAACTGACATGCAGGATTTTATTTTTTTGGCTATCATCCGGTGGGTAAAACAGTGGCATAAACTATTAAACGGGAAAAAAACATGGATGGTAGGCAAAATTAATTGTGTATTTTTTGTGGGAGGTATATAACTGAAAAAACTGTTTAAATTAAGTATGTCAAATTTCAAGAAGAATATGGGATAATAAAGAAGGTCTGTGTACCGAAACACCCTTCAATTTTTATAGAAGTGCAGCTTTTTTTTCGATCAGTACAGCATTATAAAATGAAAGACAATATTAACTCCTTGGTTACATATATTTTTTGGTATAAAATAAATATGAAAAAATACTTAAAAACGCTAATATTTAACAAAAGAGCAGTGAAAAATACACTTAGTTTTAAATCAGCGCAGGAGAGAAATTGTGTCAAAAGCTCCTATATGAAATATAGAGAAATTGCGCTGATATAGAGAAATTACGGTTCTACAGGATGAGGGCCAGTTGTTAGGTTTGGTTTGGTTTGGTTTGGAGTGCTACGGTCTACTTTATGCAACACGAGGGCTAATGAGACCGGGACCTACAGCTTAAAGCTGATTCCGAACGGCTACGAACATCCATGCCACTGTGGGATTCGAACCCACGAACTCCAGTACCGAAGGCCAGCACCCTAACCAATCGGCCATCGTTCGGCGGCCAATTGTTAGGATGGTTTATGAGACTAAAAAATATAAGCGTGGGAGTACTTGGAATCAGTATTAAAGTAACATTTTCAATACAGATATAATTGTATAAGGGAATATTCATATCAAAATATGATATTTGATTGTTATATATTAAACGCCCACGCTTTTATTTTTATTTGCATAATCCATTATAACACCCTGATCCTACAGAAGCTTCTCACGGAATTTCTCTATATCAGCACATTACAAGTTTCATATACAGGGTTTCCGCGCACCTGGAAAGTCATGGAAAATCATGGATTTAGACAATGGATTAATTTTGTCATGGAAAGTCATGATTTTCTAAGTAAAATGAGTAAAAGTCATGGAAAGTCAGGGATCCGCAAAGCTACCAATTAAAAAAAATCAAAAAATGCGAATAAAAATTATATAAAGAGTTACTAGGAGTTTCAGTAAATAAGAGATTTTTATTTTGAGGCATTAAATTTTGAGATTTATATAGAAATGTTAATAATTGTTATTGAAGGTGAGGCACTAAATAATTTGGCAAAATCATTGCATTGAATTATTTAATAATATTTTTACTTGTCATTTGGCTGAAGTTACTGAGTTTGGTACTCATGTATTATCCCACTGACCATATTGCCAAGTAAAATTTGTTCGCCAAGGAAACTCAAAACAAGCAAGCTTAATTTGTGGGTAAATGTATAAGTATATTATTCTGGTTTTTTCTTAAATTATAGAAAATTAGTTAAGATTTTTATACAAAATATAAGTTTATCTTTAGGGCTATTATATATAAACATTATAGGGTTATTATGTTTGGCTATTATTCATGGTCACCTCGATAATACCCTGAATTCAAATTGGAAATTTTTTCATTGCATTCAGAAAATTGCTATATGATTAAACTTAGGTATGCAGGTACTACAACAATATATATATATATATATATATATATATATATATATATATATATATATATATATATATGAGTTTATAAACATTTATAATGTATTTTTTTATCATAAGTTCTTGTAATTTCTCTTAAAGCATACATTTTATTTGTATGTACATCAGAAGTTTTATTCATATATACCTTAACAAAATATTTTTAAAGTCATGGAAAATGATCTGCTAAAATCAGGGAAAGTCATGGAAAGTCATGGATTTGAAAAATTTTATTTTGGCGGATACCCTGCATATAGTAGCTTTTGACAGGATTTCTCTTTCACTTTCTGTTTCATTTATTTATTAATTTGATTTATTTATTTATTAACTTATTATAAACTTTTGAGTGCACATTTTATTGCCTTTTTATTAACGAGTTAATGCAAAATTTAACTTAAAAAGACAATTATTAACACCGTAGAATTTCTCCATCTGGAAGCACTGAGTTCAATCCCTTAGAATCCAAGCCGAAGGACAGAACCACTTTAGAGCCCGCCCCTAAGGAAGGGTATACATACAATGGTCAGTCAGAGATAGGGTGAACGATGTATGAATAGTTAGGGCACTGATCTTCGGAGTTCGTATCCCACTGGTATTGTTATTCGTAACCGTTCGGAATAGGCTGTAAGCAGTAGGTCCTGGTCTCAGTCCTCATGTTGCAAAAAAGTAGACCGTACCGCTCAAAACCAAACCAGTCAGAAGTGAATAAGAATCTTAGCTGAGACTGAAAGTCTAGCTCCAAAATGAGTCTCTTCCCGTAGGCCATTTTTAACCCTTAACACTCCAGCCTAGTAACTCATAGAGGATTCCAATAACTCCAGCACTATATTAGTTACAAGTACATACCTGTGGTGTAAAAGTAAAATAGAGTCGCATAAAATGGAGTATAGTGATCCCTATTGAGAAGGCTCATTGTGTCGCCGTAGCCGCAACAGTGGATTTAATGTTAGCATTTTAATGTTGCAAACACGGCAACAACAGTGCAAATGGTTAATTACTGTCCTCCATCGTGCAAGACACTACGTTACGCCTTGCTGTATTTTGTGAGTGTGATGTTCATTAAATGTTTCATTGTCTACGCCTAATGCCTTTTTTTTCCAACAAATGTCGTCGTGTTTTCACTCCACTTCTTAAAAATAGGTTGGAATGAACTCTTATAAAGAACTATTAAACGGAAGGTTTAAAGAGCTCCATTAAAACAAGCGAACAGAAACCACAAAGGAGTGCCACACCTATTAGAATTCGATGTGCTGTTTTTACACTAACTCGTGCCATGTTCCCCAATCAACGCCGGCGTAGCGAAATCGAGCGCCGGGT
The DNA here is from genome assembly GCA_032207245.1 of Pardosa pseudoannulata. NCBI lineage: Eukaryota > Metazoa > Arthropoda > Arachnida > Araneae > Lycosidae > Pardosa > Pardosa pseudoannulata. The sequence continues at coordinate 132,826,570 of CM063504.1, forward strand.
GAGTCGCCCCGCTGCAACTTGACATTTCGCGATAAGGCACGGAACAGTTCCTATGAGAAATGGGGGGTACCTCCTCGAGATAGCAGAAAAGTGTTTGTTGCGTCCTCCACACACTTCAGGGGGCTCTCCATTTATTAGTTTATCTGCTGCCTCGCACGCAGTTGGAATGACGGGAAATATCGAAAAACGCTATCAGCTTTACGGGATGCTGCGGAGGCTTTTAAATTTAACAATCTTAACAAAACGACAATTTCCTTCAGAGGAACGACGCAGATTTCATGACAATGTAGTCAAACATTTCTTTTACGATTTTCTTTTCTGCTAAGAAAGCATTCTAATCGCAAGGAAATTCAACCTCGAGATTAGAGATGAATACATTGCAGATCGATAAAATAACATATTTCTCAAATTATGTGCATATGCCTGTGCAATATTCAGATGGAATCACGCACCCATTTACTTTTACGTGTAATTTTTCCACTGGATTTCAATTGCATCCACGTAGATCGATGAATGAAAGGGTAGGGGTTGATCTTCGGTAACAGACTTCGTGATTTCGAACACCACTGCTACAACGGATGTTCGTAACCGTTCAGAAACGGCCTTAACCCCTTGATGAGGACCAGCACGTAAATGCTATACGAGTTGACCGTTGTGAAAACAGTTGCCGCTTAAGCCATCTAGTAATTAAATCTAGCATTTAAATTAAAATAAAACATTTAGATCTGCTATTACGCATACGCGGACGCTGGTCTCTCAATATCAACCGTAGATCATTGCGTGGAGGAGACGCTGGACTGACAAGAGTGAAATCGCTTAGCCGCGAAGGAGTTAAGCAGCAGGTCCCGGTCTCGTTTGCCCCTGTATAGCAAAAAAATAGCTCTAAACCAAACTATGAATTAATTCTAAGTGCCATTATAAAAATTTCAAATACTTATTTTTTTTTTTTAAACTGATATTTTTCATCATATATTCGGCACTATGTCTATCTAAAGAACATTATTTCACAATTCGCAGGGCGAAACTTTTTTACTTTACGGTTTCATTTATTTTTAATACACTTTATAGACGAGAAAGCAGGAATATTAATATACGTGAAACGAAATAAGCCTGGACTAATGATACTGAGAACAGTATAAACATCCTGGCATTCCAGAATTAGCCTATACACTTAGGACACAAGGAGGGATAAAGTTCAGCACCATTTCGAAACATTTATAATACAGACGTTAGAAACTTCGTAGCAAAAATAGTGCAATATTTCGGTCTCTCTAGATAAAAGCTTAAAAGATGATCAAATAATTCACTATATATTCGGTACCATGTCTATGTAAAGAACATTATTTCACAATTCGCAGGGCGAAACTTTTTTATTTTACGGTTGCAATACTTTAAATACACTTTATAGACGAGAAAACAGGAATAGTAATATACGTGAAACGAAATAAGCCTGGACTACTGAAACTGAAGACAATATAAACATCCTGACAATCCAGAATAAGCCTATACACTTAAAGGAGGGATAAAGTTCAGCACTATTACGAAACATTTATAATACAGATGTTAGAAACTTCGTAGCAAAAATGGAGCTATATTTCGGTCTCTCTAGATAAAAGCTTAAAAGATGATCTAATAATAGCGACACAAGGGGACTGGAATTAACAAAAGAGCAAGACTGAGAGGCACAGATCCGCCCCTCCTTGTTGGCCAGCGTCCATCAAGGATAACGGATGGATTTTGCCTCGGACGTTTTGCGATTCCTTTGCCTGGAGGAGTGAGTAGAAAAGAAAATGTTCTCGGTTGACCACACTCGAGGAAACTTTATCAAGAGCATTTTTGAATCGGATAGGTGTTTCGAAGTTTTTACCCATAGTCTGCATTCATTAAAAATAAATGAATAAATAAATAAAAATTCGGAAGAGGGATGACACATCAATAAACATGTGAAAGTAAAACAATGTAAAATTCATTTTTACTATATTTCTAAAATCAATTTTATCATTGATATTTTTAAAATATTGTAACGATCCTAATTCTAATGCTATACAATTGGACCTCCATTTAACAAAGTCTCTAAATCCCTAAAAAAATTTTTCATTATATGCAAAATTCGTTAAATAGATACTCATCTGTTAAAGCACATAAAACATTTTAAATTCGTTAAAACTTATCATTAAAAAAGTAATTATTAACACCATTTATTTATATAAATTAATATATATTTATTTTACCAACTAAAAGAACGCATTAAAAGAAATCTGCGAAAAAAATAAGAAAAAGGTTAAACATTGTCTTATCATACATTGGTACATTTAAGTAAAAAATAAATTATATAAAAACTTATTCATTTTAAGGGCGTTATTGTACTTATTAAAGCAAGTAGTTTAAAACATGCATTACCTCATGAGTCCTTGAATGTAATTACAAACAAAATTTGTTAATTTTGTTAACTATTTAAGTTTGAAGAAGAGTTCTCTCTCCAAACACATCCACTTTAATTTTTACAAACAATCAAAAATTCATTCAGTCTTTTCTTCAAACTGAAATCTCGACGTATTATATCAAATGATTTTAGCCTTTCAATATACGAAAATTTGTTGATTTCTGATACAGGATCATTTTTCTTCGTTGCAAATTATTGCTGCACTGATTTTATTTTACAAAATGTCCAAAAATATCAAATTCAGTTAGTATTCCCGATAAAAAGTCTATTTAATAGAGTACACTTCGCTTTTTTGAGGTTATTTTACGGAGAAATTCAGTAATCACAGGTTCGTTAAATAGAGAGTACGTTGTAAATTAAATTAATTTAGATATTAAGACCAGACATTTTTAGTTGTTCTGTACAAGCTATTGAAATTGTTCTATAAATTAAATGTCTCGCAACACCATAAGCAAAACCATTGACAGTTCATTGCCATGTTTTCTACTGCATGAAGCAGTTACTAATTTTATTCACATCTTAGACTTTTTTCTTTCTTGTATATGTGGTATGGGAAAGTACTGTTACAGTCCAAAAACTCGACCTTGACATTTTAAAGATCTTCCGGTTTTGGTCTTCCCCGAGTCCGATTGGTTTCGTTTGGAGCGCTATGGTCTACTGTTTTGCACACGAGGGCTAATGAGACCGGGACCTACAGTTTAATACCGATTCCGAACGGCTACAAACATCCATGCCAGCAGCGGGATACGAACCCGCGAACTCCTCCCCGAGTCCGAAAATACCATTTGTGGAATCACATCTGTGTGTGTGACTGTATATGAACTCGAATACATTTTAACTTAGAGAAAACAAATTTTGAATACGTACACTGTAGCTTTCTATCAACTTTTAAGTATTTTCAGCAACCGGAAATAGGAGTTTACCTACTACTACTCCCTGTCGTGATTCTCAAGTGCTGCACATTTTTATTTAAGTTCATAAAATAATATGTTAGCTTATCTAAAAGACAGATATTGTGATAGTTTCCAAATGTTTTGAAAAATTAAGAAAAAAAATGACTAGCAAAAAACGGAACCTACTGCTTAAGGCCGATTCACGAATTCTGGTACTGAAGAGCAACGCCCTACCCATTTGGCCATCGGTAAGTATTTATTATTTTGCGGGGGGACACTAACTATGCATATATATATTTGTACAAACCAAAACTGATTCGTCGACGAATTTGCTAAACAAAAAACTGTCAACTGAAAACTGGATAAAATTTGATATTTATACCTCAGTAAATTACGAAATATAACTACGAATGGAAAGCAAATAATGGGGTTTTAACATCATCATCTTATAATGCATAAAACTATGTACAACAATATGGTGTAACTAAAAATAACATAAATGGTGTTTTAAAAACTATTTTTTATTTATGAATACTCGAAAAAAAACCCATGCATAATATTTATCAGACTTTCATATCCATTATAAATTTATGCTAAAATTAAAGCCAAGAAAATTCGGAAGTAATTATTAGGTTATCGCTTAAGTATGACTGTAGCTTGATGAATTTCATAACACTATAATGATTCACTTTTAACTTTTGAATCAAACACTATAATATATTAACGCATTGAGTGTGGGTACGTTTCGCAGCATAATTGTACCGGGAGCGGGCATTTTGCGCGTAAGTTTAGTTATTCAGATAAATCTCAATAGATCAAAATTTATTTCATTTTTTAACCAAATTTTCGTATTTTATATTGAAAAATATAAACAAATATATAAATAGAAATATATAAATAACAGCCATAAGATTTTTGTAAACAAAAAATATATTTTTTAGTGGATAAATTTATAATAGTATCGTAAATATGAAAAATCAAATAGAAATAGTAGTATATAGTTTTAATTTTTTCGAATTATGTTATATATAAACATCTTTACATTCCAGAATCTAGGTAGCAGACAAGAACATTCGGCTTAGTTTTCCTGTATATACCATTATTTTTGTACCCACAAACAACGTTGTTAGTGTTACAACATAGTTATGCTGTTACACTAACCCGTACTAGTAAGTGTTCCGCACTCAAGTATCAATCGTCAGAAAACGTACTAGTACGTGTCCCGCACTCAAGTATCAATCGTCAGAAAATGTACTAGAACGTGTCCCGCACTCAAGTATCAATCGTCAGAAAATGTACTAGAACGTGTCCTGCACTCAAGTATCAATCGTCAGAAAACGTACTAGTACGTGTCAAGTACTCACGTATCAATCGTCAGAAAACGTACTAGTACATGTCCCGCATACAATGTGTTAATACAGCAAAATCGAGAAAGAATTACCTTTATGTTTAGATTTACGCTTTAGACAGGCGACACGCGTAATTGCCATAAACAGAGGTCGTAACGTAAAGAAAATTGATGCATTGAGATTCCAATTTTTAGCTGATTGTTCCATTCTTTTGTCTAAAACGCTTAGAATGACCATGATTTTTGGAAAAAAAAAAGAATAAATTATAAGTTAACAGGGTGGGTGGGGGGGAATTTCTTGAAACATGAGCCATAAAAGCTACAGCTTAGGAATGAAACAATACCCTTTTTTACGATGAACATATAGTTTCAGAGCAGCTCTTAAATTTATTTTACGTGCATGATTCATGAAGGCATATTCCAAGCAGAATGTATCGTATCAGGCAGTGAAAAATGTTAAATTAAGGATAAAAGGTTGCAGTGTAAACAAAGAGGATAATACGCACAAAGTTGTACAGAACTAGAAAAAAAAAAGGGGAATCTGTATTTTCATCTACACTTTCTCATAAAATTTCTGCATAAAATGTCTGTTATAAAATAAAAGGTGTTCCGCCAGCAGCCATGATGCTGGATCTGCGGCAGCAATTGCTGAATAGTTTTGTAAAGTGTGTTTATTTGGTTACCGTTGAGCGTAGCGCCATCTGGAAAAAAAAAAGGAAAAATAATAGTGTTTCGCTTAGAGCGCGGGGATTAAATCGGAAAGGAACCAATATACTGTTTTATTCTTGATGTTTCTTTAAAGTGGATGCTTTGGACGACGTTTGGAGTGAAAATATTCAAAGACATTGTACTAAGTAAATTCTTAATTCCTTTTAATCATGAATCTTATTGAGTTTTCGTTTCCCCAACGCTGATCCAATCCATATACATTTAATTCTATTTGATTGTGTTTATGTATTAAGTCTCCCCGTCGTTCATATTATTCTTATCTATTGTACTGTGTTAAAATCTTAAATGTTAGTTGTCATTAATTCTCATTGATAGTAATATATTTGCTTTGTAATGTCAAATCCTAATCTACAATAAACTGTTAGCAATCCCTTTCATTTGGTCATTTCTCAATCACAGTGTCTATTTTAATTTATAGATTTAATTAAACATTAAACTAATTCTTAACATCTCACAAAAGTTTCTCTTTTAAAATTAAGGAGGTCAAATAAAGGAGAGAATATGGCAATATAAAAAAATTTTAGTGAACAAAACACACTTAATACAGAATGAGTACAGAAAATGAAAAAAGAAAGAAAAAAAGTATTTTCATATATAAAGCAAAATAGTTATAAAGCAAAAAGTTTTACAGTAGTTATAACATAACTATACTCTTTGCGCCCAGGCTTCGGTGAGGATAGTTACAGATCCCAAATGAAGCTTATATTTTTTTCAAAATTGATATTAGATTTTATGTTAAACAAACAAGAAACTACTTCTAAAATTAAAAACTTCATTTCATCAAAAGAATAGCATAATTTAATTTGATTTAATAAACTTAAGAATTGAATGTTTTTGAGAAATTATTAAAAGAGAACTGGTAAACACGTGACACACATAAGTGCAAAGTACTTTGAATTTTGCAAACAATCATTCTGTTATTTGTAGTCATTCTGTTGTTGTAGAAACTGTATATATTTGTAATTTTGGGAAAAAAAAAGGGGGGGGGGTACAATTCAATAGAGCAATTTGTCGCAACGTTACGAACTACTATAATGCCCTTCCTATTCATTTTCATGTTTATATCAGCCAATAGACAAACAATAAACTGCCCTTCCGTTTGAAACTAAAGCCAGAATTGTCATAATTTGAAATTTGCCTTACTGCGTGAAATCGACTTATTAAAAAAGAATTATGACAAAATTGATATAAAAACTTAAATCTGGTCAAAAAGCATCAAAACTTATATTGTCTTAAAGTACACTTTAAACACTATCACGCGAATTAAGATACTTAAAATATTTTAATTACTTTAAGACGAAGTTAAAAGAAAAATGTATACAATAGCGCACTAATATATGGTCGCCAAACTCAACGGAGGTTAAAGAAACGCACTATCCTGGTCCATGGCCTTAATCTCCGAAAATTTTGACTTGCCTCAAGGCCTAACTAGAATTACTATACAAAATTCAGGGGCTCGAATTCAGTCAAAGGTAAATCGAGCTATTTTGGAATCCAATGCGAACGAACTTGAACACATACACATAAGCAAAGGCATAATATGTACGCATGTGTGTGCGTGTGTGTGTGTATAAATTATATATAAATATGTGTTGTGTACTTTTTAAATCAAGCCAAGAAATCTATCTATTACTGAAAAACACAACACTTGGCGTCATCGGATGGCCATTTTAAAATCAACCAAATTCTTATACGTTTGGATTTTACAACTACAGCGCTTCAAGGCAATAATAATAATAATAATTTTAAAAAATTAATAATAATAATGATGATAATAATAATAACAATCGTAAGTATCTTTTTTTTTTTATAAAGCGATAATATCTAAAATGGATTTGTTTGGGTTTGTACGCTAAGGTTTACTGTTTATATACAAGACAGCTAATGAGTCCTGAGCCTACAGTTTAAAGCTAATGCCACACGGCTGAAAAAATCCATGACTACAGTGGGATTTGAATCTGGAAATTTTCGCACCGAAGAGCAGCGGCATTGAATGGGTAACATTCAACGATTGTTCGGCTCATCTAAAATTGGATACAGATTTTGATACATGCAACCTACTATTTAGCTGTTTTCAATCTAAACCCAAGTAACAAATTCCAAGCATTTAACTCAGTGCAGAGCTAACTATTTTTATTTGCCTCTCCCCGTTTCCGGTAAAATGTCAGCCAGTATGCGCTCATAATGAAATGATCAATAAGACAGTAGAATTCTATGTCCGAATGCTGCAAAATGAAAGCTTTCCCGCAGTACGGGGAAAATGGGAAAAGAGATGATATATTCGCTTTCAAAGTGATAAAGAATAATTGATGTAATAATAAAGCTAGTGCATACTTGAAAGTAGTGTATACACACTTAATAAATGTAGTGTAAAACCATTGAAATCGATCTAGAATAGAAAAGAAACTAAATGAGACAGAAAATGAAAAAGAAAAAAAATCCAAGAAAGAAACAATCAGTAAATAACAAATCATGGTCTATAATTAATAAATTGTTATCTAAAAAGTTCTCTTTTTTCTTTAAATTTAGAAAGCAAAAGCGAATACAAAGTAAAAATGTATATAAAAAGGTGTATCGTTAATATATTTCAACAGCTGTTTCGTTTCTGTATCGCGAGTGACACGCGGGATGATTTACGACACAGGCTGCCGCTTTTCAGAGAATTATAACGTAATTTATGAGTTAATGGGCAACATTTTTTTTTTACCTTTGTGATTCTCACTTATATTCCTTTTATCGTGGTACTACAAATGCTTGAAAAGAAAATATGATTTAATATGTTTACGAACAGAAATATTCTAAAAAAGAAAAAAAAGAAGTCCTTTAAGAACAGGAGGGGATTATGCGTACGACTGCAGCAATAAAAGAATGAAAAAGAAAATGCCCTAGATTTCACTCACACATAACGTCAGGGAAGAAAAAAAATTTAATATTTTATTAAATATTTTTCAGATTTTCTTCAAATGCGTAACTATTATAAAATCTAAAAATCACATTCTGAAAATAGCAGGATGTTAGAAAGGAAATTTTGGACCTCGAAGAGCCGCAGAAATTATTAAAACATACCAATGGGTCTGGTGGTCACTCCAAATGCGTCCAGAGGGACTCGACCAAGTTAATGAAGCATACTCAAACTTTATGGAAATCTGTCGGCTGTGACATCTTTGAGTCACGTAGTTTGTTGTTCTGTAGTGCGCAACCGAGTCAGATTCTGTGTTACAGAAAAGCGTAGCCTCTTGGAATCCTTATAAATATGAATGTAAATAGCTTTTGCACTTCTGAATATCATTACAGAAATTGATTGGAAGAGATTTTTGGCAAAAGTTGTTTTTTGTTGAAAATGGCATAGTCGAGTCAATGACTTTTCCGTTTCCTAGAAATGGACTGTCAACAATAACAATGAATGTTAATAGCTGCATATTTTAAGTTTACAAACGTTAAACTTAGATGCCAATCTTTTGGTATAGAACCGGTTATTTCGAACCTGAATCGGATCATATATCACAAGGGTGGCCAACCTGCGGCTCGCGAGCCACATGCGGCTTTTGTGGTTCTCGATAAATGTACCCGAGTTCCCTTTTCATTTTTGTGTTATTATATTAAAAAAAAATTATTACAACTGATGGAACTCCGGCAATGCTGGGTAAAAAAAAAAACCCAGTCTTATTGGGCTTTTAAGAGGTGATTCTCAAATTCCACAATTCATACCGATTCACTGCATAATTCATCGAGAACATCTCGTTACAAAATATTTAAAATATCCTGATGTTATGAAAATAGTGTAAAATATTGTAAATTACATTCGCACCAATGCAAAAAAGTCATCGACAATTCAAAAATTTCCTTGAAAAAGTAAAGGACAAAGAACTTCCTAATGACATTCAAGACATATTATTTCGGTAAAATATATATTTTTAATACCTTTTTTGCATACCTTTTAAATACGTATTTAATTGCGGCTTGTGAAAAATTTCAAATTTTGAAAAATGGCTCGGACTATCAAAGAGCTTCGCCCCCTCTGATATACCATATACTATAAGCGAGGGGTTCCCAAACTTTTTTCAGTGCACGGCGAACTTTGAGAGTTTTGCTATTTCCCGATGCTCAAATTGCATTATTCTACTGTAATGTTATCAACTGTAGGACCGGAAATCATCATTTTATTGTTTGTTTTGGAGCGCTACGGTCTACTTTTTGCAACACGAGGGCTAATGAGACCGGGACCTACTGCTTAAAGCCGATTCCGAACGGCTACAAACATCCATGCCACAGTGGGATTCGAACCCACGAACTCCGGTTCCGAAGGCCAGCACCCTAACCATTCGGCCATCGTTCGGCCATCATTTTAATGGAAAAGTAAAACAATTTTAACTGACAAGAAAAAGAAAATATTAAATAAAATTTAAAAAAGAAAATAACTATTACTGTAAAGTGACAAGCTCGAAAATTAATGTGATGGATATACTTGTTAAGCCCAACACTTTTTTTTTCTCCTCCTCCAAATAACGGAAGATTGTTTGATCCAGCTAAGCACAGATACGATGTTTCAGAGAGAATTAGATCCTTGGATATTTTGTACTTACAGTTGAATGAATACTAAGTCTTGATTGAAATCCCAAACTGCATTAAATCCGAACAAGCAAATTTTATTTCTAGACAGCGGTCGCTAGAATTGAACTATTTTCGTTAAAACTTAATTAACTATTAGTTACAGAAACAAAGATTGCTGAAATATATTAATAAAATATAATTAAATGAAGATTAATAATAATGAATTACAAATACATCCAAGAATTCAACAAAAGTTTTGTATGTTTTTAAAAGAAAGCCAAGATTGCCTAGCGGTGACTCTGGCTTTCCTTCCCGGAACAATTTGGCAAACCTTGGAAGAAGACATTTAGAGTTAGGAGCTGGTTCTATGCCTTGTTAACTACTTTAGCAGTTTTGCTAGCACCTCATAAGTACAAGTACTGACTTTTTTTTATGTGCTCAATATGATTTGTCCGTATGAGGTGCAGGCATTGCATTTTCCATAGCTCGCGTTTATGAGAATTAAGTTTAATTTATACTAATTTACTGGTCAGAAAAACAAATTAATTTTGGGGTCACAAAATCATTTTTTAAACATATTTTGCCCGTAAATGCAACTATTTTACAATGTCGGCAATAAAAAACAAATTTAGAAGACATCTGTTTCTTAACTTCATGAGCTGCCGTTTATTTATTATCTAGATAGATCAAAACCAGACTAATAAAATATAAATTTATATAAATATATACAAACCACAACTCGAAAATAGCATTGCATTTTCAGGAATATTAACCTAAATCGAACGTTTAAAAACGAGAACAAGAGGAAGGAATTTATCCTGTTTTGAATCTAATTTCTTATACCTTAATATCTGACGCTGCATGCATGAAATACTATTCGTCTCGCAATCAGCAATACCAACAAGGAAGAAGAAAAAAAATCTAGAAATCTGAGTGAAAAAAAGAGAAAAAGAAAAATTTTTGAAAGGTGATTTCTCCGTATCGATAATGCTCCAGCTCTTTAGCAGATTTTGTTCTAATATCTTTTTATTTGACATAAATGTAAAAAGGACATAAAAAAAAATCGACATAAATAGACAGGCCATACCTTTAAACAGCTGTTTAGTTTTGTGAATTAGAACAAAAAAGAGTAGAAGAAAAACATATAAAGAAGTCACGTCTGCATCCGAAGAAAAACCCATGATTTTCCCTTTTTTAATTGAATAAAAAATACGTTATCTTGTATTGCTAACGTGACTTAAAATAAACACTTGTACTTGAGAATTCTTCCAAAGAAAGCATACGGAATAAAAAACTTAAAAAGATTTTTCTAGTAATAAATTTGAAAAGATGGTTTGATTTGTAGTTCTGGTTATGTTTAGAGGGTTATAAATTTATTATTAATTTAATATTATAAGGCAGGGGTTAATTAGACCAGGATCTACCGTCAACTACAAACTGTCACGAAATGCCATGAAAACTACTCATGCCAACAATGGGATTTTCGCACCCACTATTGCCAGGTAGTACCTAAGATTCCTCTAGTAATAAATTTGAAAAGATGGTTTGATTTGTAGTTCTGGTTATGTTTAAAGGACTATAAATTTATTATTTATTTAATATTATAATGCAGGGGTTAATTAGGCCAGGGTCTACCGTTTTAAGTCAACTACAAACTGTCACGAAATGTCATGAAAACTACTCATGCCAACAATGGGATTTTCGTACCCACTATTGCCAGGTAGTACCTAAGATTCCTCTAGTAATAAATTTGAAAAGATGGTTTGATTTGTAGTTCTGGTTATGTTTAAAGGACTATAAGTTTATTATTTATTTAATATTATAATGCAGGGGTTAATTAGACCAAGATCTACCGTTTTAAGTCAACTACAAACTGTCACGAAATGCCATGAAAACTACTCATGCCAACAATGGGATTTTTGTAATCACTAATTGACAAGTAGTACCCTAATTGTACGGTCATTATATCGAAACCTACTGCTTGAAGTCAATCTCGAACTTCGACAAACGTCCATGCCATCAGTGCGTTTCGAAGCCATAGATACCTGTTCCGAAATACCCTAGGAGTTTAGCCATCGTCCGACCATTATAGCATCAGTGAGAAAACGTATAAAATGAGAACACAATAAAAATATCTTAGGGCAGGCTCTACCACTTAATTACTGCATAAATACATTTCTATCACATAATTCACAGTTCAATAAACCATTTCTAATTCAATTGCATATTTCTATTCGTAAATATCACATAAACCCCCATTCACATGAAAGCAAAGAAACGGAAGCAAACACAAAAAAAACAATTTTTTTATATGTATACAAAAAGAAAGAAAAAAGGAAAGCGTTAGGAATAAAAGGAGGAGTGTCGAAAACCACCCTTTTGATCGAGGCAGTTTCTAAAGGGCATCCCCCCATTTCCATTTACTAAGTAACGCAATTTTGTCCGAAAAGGGTAGAAGACATTTTGGAGACCTGTAAGCTTATAACCAAAAAGAAGTAGTCCAACTGCATTTGAATAATGCAATTCCTTCACATTCAGTATAAAATGTTTTTACTTTCATCAAAGAAAGAGAAAAAAAAATACTTATAAAGCAGCGTCAATCGAAATGGCAACACCGTGAAAGAAGAAACGACTCTGATCATATCGCATTTTCGATAGAAAACTGCGACGGATAAAAAATCTAGCACTAGCTTTTCTTTTTTATTTCGGCTCCTTCCGAGTGGAAGGATCGGGTTTAAGAGCAAAAAGATCTTCCCATAGGAGGACTGATTCATCATGCAAAAATATTCAACAGAGACGTGTTAAAGGAGTACCTAATACTTTTGCCGTCTTGCGTTTATCGCCTGTAAACCAAAATCCGGATGCTTGTTTTCATTCTTCCCCGTCAGTTTTTCGGTGTTACCAACGAAATTCTAGATGATAATCGAAATACTTAATACGACCTCCAGCCGAGTGTCAATTTATTCACGCAGCCATGGAGCGTCTCACCTACTGACAGTACAACAGATAAAAGAGGATTTTAAAACAATATTCCCCAGTGATGGCTGCTGTAGGCCCGATTCATTCCGGGAGTCCAATTTCATTTTCTCTTCCAACAAGACCGAAATCTTTTTTTCTTTTTCTTTCACCCTTCTTTTTTTTCCGGGTGGGATTAAGTTATGCACGAAACGTAGACTGCAACAAAGGATAATACCCGAGGAAAAGAGGGAAATAAAACGAACCGATTGTATCGATTTGAAGAAGAGTATTTATATCGTCCGGAAGAAAGACTTCTGTTACGATGATGAATATTTAAAATCCAGTTCTTACTCCATTCCTTGTCATTCTACCTGAGTCTTTTAAGTTTTGCAGGCACGGCGTAATATTACTTTGCAAGACAGGGCCACGTTTCGAATTTCCTTTTAAACCTAAATTTATGACTTGAAGACGATTTGAAAAACATTCTAATTGTAAGGTTGCAATGTAGTACTGTCTATAAGATAGTTATACACATCAAATATACATCAAATTGTACGATACAGGTATTATTTTTATAGGTACTAAACGGTAGTGAAAACTAAGTGTTCTTTTATAATTTAACATGTTTAAAGGCTCTTTTTTAATATCACGATACCCAAATCGCAATTTATTCTGAAAAACAAAAATCCTTAAATTTCGTAATTACTCTTTCTAATAGAAATCGCAATTAGGAAGAAAATTGCATCCAAACCTACAATACAAGCATTATTAAAAACATCTTTTACAGATTATCTTAATTACTAAACGATATATATATATATATATACACACACACATATATATATATATATATACAGAGAGAGAGAGAGAGACACATATATACATATATATACATATATACACATATATATACATATATACATATACATATATATATATATATATATACATATATACACATATATATACATATATATATACATATACATATATATACACACATATATATATATATACACACACATATATATACATATATATATACATATATATATATATACATATGCATATATATACATATACATATACATACATATGCATATATACACATATATATACATATACATACATATACATACATATACATACATATATATACATATACATTATACATATATATACATATACATTATACATATATACATACACATTAAACATATATACATACATATACATTATACATATATACATACATATACATTATACACACATACATACATATACATTATACACACATACATACATATACATTATACACACATACATACATATACATTATACACACATACATACATATACATTATACACACATACATACATATACATTATACACACATACATACATATACATTATACACATATATATATATATATATATATATATATGCATATACACAGACGGAAAAATCTTATAGAGAAAGAAAAAAATTGCTGTAAATTAAATACGAGAATGTCATTTCGTATTTGAGACCTCTAACCCAGACTTGTGGAATCATTATACTTACGGGAGTTCGAATACTAAGACATCGCTCTCCTTTTCATTACTTAATACTGTCTATAACTAAGGTAAGAATTCTCTTTGCCAGAAATACCAGAGATTAAATGACTATCCACGGGAAGAGTCTCCGGAATCCCAAGAATCCAAGATATTTAAAATATTTTCAAAAGGACCAGGCATATCTAATATAATCTGAAACCCAGTTTGAAGAATCATCATTTAGCCTTATTAACTTTTTACTGCCAGCCAGGACAAATAATCGCGGTTAAAAGGACTCAGCGTATGAAATCGATGAAACACTAATTAAAATAAATGGGATACGAGGAAAGTCCCAATAACCATATACGAAATACTTCCAAAATGTTTCCTTGGGATCATGATCAGATTGGAAACATTTATTTTAATGAAAGATTTAACGCAATAGATGCAATAACTGATTACTAATTTCTAACTCCTCATGAAATTTAAGTATACATTATTCCATAAGAACAACTGTTGATACCCGTGCCGACGAATCATGCTAGCAGGTATTAGACAGAGTTACACTTTTTTACCCCAGCCTAAAATTTCTTTGTTCTTAAAGAGCCAGAAATACGATCGCTAATTAAAATATAAGTGATAAGAGGAAATGTCACCCTCAAAAGTCCAAATAACCATATACGAAATACTTCCAAAATGGTTCCTTAGGATCATGATCAGATTGGAAACATTTATTTTAATGAAAGATTTAACGCAATAGATGCAATAACTGATTACTAATTTCCAAGTCCTCATGAAATTTAAGCACACATTATTTCATAAGAACAACTGTTGATACCCATGTGGACGAATCACGCTAGCAGGAATTCTAGAAACAGACTTACCCTTTTTTTTACCCTAGCTTTAAAGCTCTTTGTTCTTAAAGAACCAGTGATACGATCGATGAAATAGTCCCCGAATGGGCGAATAAACTCTTTCTCTACACGCCAACCCGTTAGAAAAAACGATGAAAATAGTCTAGATGTATAAACGCCGGTATAATATGAGTACCAATTTACATGAAACAGGCTTGCAACTGCTGAGGTACTTTCAAAAAGGTGAGAAAAGTGACAAATAATGCAGAATAAGTGACTAAAAAATGACTAGACATTGGGGGAAAAAAAAGCAATTTTTTTTCTCCTCTTGATTACAGATGCTATTATTAAGATTTTTTGTATTTTTTTTAATTCAAAATCAAATGATTCATGCAAGACATAATTTTAGTGTCACATACAAAAGGTTAAAAATTTTGTTTAACACGACTAAACATTGCTTTTTATTCAAGAAAATGTATAAATTAGATTTGAATACATATAATACATTAATTTTATAATCCCAATTTTCTGCATATATTAGTGATGTTTTGAAATATGTACAGCGTATCTAAACAAAAATTGTGAAGTTAAAAAAAAAAGAGAAATGTGAGCTTTGACGTAAGTTACTTTAATATATAAAATGTACATTTGAGTACAAATGTATATTTCAGGAAATTTTTTACGACTTTTTAAAATCACTAAATTCTGGAAACCATATGACTAAATACATTTTAATAAGAATATTAAGATTAGAGCATCACATTTTTGGTCTTTTATTAAAATATTTTGTTATTAATTCAGAATTTCTTTTTTCAACAACAGACAGAACCAGAAACTAGATCAACGGGAAATCAAAGGCATCAAAGGTGGTGATGCAACTGGACCATATGGGCCGAGCCCGTCAATCCAGAGGCTTCTGTCAGTAAGCACAAAAATGACAACGAGCGAAAAATAAACACATAAAAGAGCAAAGAGATAGAAGGGTGGATTCGTGAGTTCATAACACAAAACAGGAGTAGAGAGTTTAGGGATAGTAAAACATTTTTGTGGCCAGTGACATCCGTACAAAATAAGCCGAAAAATTAGAATGATAATGAACAAAATCAAAAGAATTTAAAAATTTTGGAAAAAATATAAATATAAGTTTTAAAAATAAATAAGCTGTATTAAAAATCAGAAAAGGGCCTAAATAATAATTTTTAATTATAACGATAATTTTTATTGACTTAGTTTAGGTGTTATAAATTTTTGTTTGTTGAGTAATAATGATCAGATACAATAAAGTTAAAAAATTTTGGAAAAATAAAAATATATGTTTTAAAAATAAATAAATTACTCTAAAAATCCAAAAAGTGCCTAAATAATGATAAATAATCGCAAAAAAAAACAATTTTTATTAATTTTAATTTAGAATTTGAAATTTTGTCTTCGCCGGGGACAGAACCTGACTCCCGAAGAGATAACGGGAAATCCAGGCAGAGTCCGGAATAGCCCCACGAGGTGATGGTACTTGGAAAGATAGGTGGGTCCGAACAGACGAGAGGTGATGTACTTGTACAACGTCATTGCGTTCGCCAAGTTTTTCCCTCTCACCAGTAGCTGTCCAACCACCGATTCAATAATGTACTTACCCAAGGTCATCTGCCAACCCACGAGAGCCACACATACAAATAGATCGCTTGCAAAATAATACAGAAGGTTTATTTAGGAAATTTTATAAAAACCAAAAATATATCTTTTTGTTAGTGCTGTCACTTTTGTTTATTTTTATCTGCCGTGCCAAGTTGCAACTTTTTTTTTTTACTTCCTTATTTTTTTATTATTATTGTTCTACTCATTTTATTTTCATAAGCATCATGTTGTTGAATCTGTGTATTGCTGATAACCATACCAAATGGTCATTCTCAAGGTTACAGTCTAATTATCCCATAATTAGACAACGCGTTGGTTACTCATAATTTTTTATGAGAACGTTCTTACCTCCTCGCTCTCTTCTGAGTTTGAGTGTATCAAATTTTTGTTTGGATTTCTTTTTGCCTTGAGGCCTAAATTTATGTTTTGATCTGTTTATGTTCGGAGGTTAAAGCGAAGACCTTTCACTTCGCTAGGTACTCCGTTAAACCCAATTACCTTGACCTTGACCCATAATACAAAAGGTTTTGATTCGGTCGTATCGAGTGATGCGCTTGCACTAAAAACGAAATATGGTTCAGTACATTGTTGGACCCCGTGATACACCATGAAAAAAGTGACTGTTTTCTTAAAAAAAAAAAAGTAACCAAAGGTGAGAAAAGTGAAGGAATTGCAAGCCTGAATTGAAAAAGAAAGCACTAATATAAAAGCCTACGTTTCGTAATAGTAACTCCCCACAACGACTACTGTACATAAAGAGTTCCGAGTGATGATCAGTTTGTG
Source organism: Pardosa pseudoannulata (assembly GCA_032207245.1). Taxonomy (NCBI): domain Eukaryota; kingdom Metazoa; phylum Arthropoda; class Arachnida; order Araneae; family Lycosidae; genus Pardosa; species Pardosa pseudoannulata. The sequence goes on from CM063504.1 coordinate 132,844,298, forward strand.
TTAAATGATTACATATAAATCTTGTACATACCTTGTCATCGTAGAAACCTTTGTCGTCAGTTCGTTGAGCACCTAGTAACCGGTCCGTTTCCTGATCTGTGTCGCAGTCTGCTGGAAGAGAGAAGAACAAACCGTAAATATAGTTGGTTAAAGAATTAGGGGAACAAGTAACATGTGGTAAAAAGCACTATAAACATAACATACGAATGATGTATAGCCAAGCGAAATATATTCCAGCCTAGACAAGCCAGACTCAAATTTTTCCAGTTGGGAAAACTCCAAGTTATGACTTTATTCGTTAGACTAATATCTGTCTGCTATTCCAGTAGCATCACGCTACTGGAAAACTTTTAATATGTATTTGTTTGTGTATTACGGCTCGCTCTGACGTCGGTGGAACATGCCTCCATTCTCTCCTCTAGGAAAGGCTGAGATAGGGGTGAGGGGGATTGCGAGTGACGTCACGAGGGCCAAGCGTCGTTTGGTGTGGGAGAAGACGCTGAGAGTTGTCCGGCGGGCGAGGATGAATGAGCCCTGCCGATAATGTAAATGATGTAAACATTTGTATATATCAGAATAAATCATTCTTTCTTATCCATCTCGCTTGCGTTCGATGTGTCATCCTCGTGAGGCCTTTGAAGAACCCTGCTGGGCCATAACGTTACCAAGTTACCTATTTTAGAGCTGTGACGTTACACCACACTGCGATGAAATTGTAAATATAATTTTCAGATAAAATAATCGATTAAAATTAAAATAACTTAAAAAAATAAAATTCGTAGAGACCCAGACAGAATTATTTTTTATTTTCCTTGTCTTAAATTACCAAAATAATTCCATAACAGTTGGAAATGCTTCCTATAACATTTTTTTGCTGCACTGGCTCTTCTACCGAGACCTACTACACATAATTTTTACCACTTTAAATAATTACGAGGGTCATACAGAAAATAAGTTTCCCACGTCGAAAAGAGATAGTGTTGCAAAAGGCACGAAATACGATAGCACACGCCGAGTAGATTGTGGTAGAGATATCGTAGGCTGCAGTTGTAAATTTCTGATCACCCACATCAGTGACATTGTGGTACGCTAAGTTGTCGGCTCTTATTTCTCCTGACAATATTTGAATAAAAGATAGCGCCGATCTAAATACATCGTCAGTTGTGTTTGATGCATGGATGTGTGAACAAGCAAATGGTTCATTTTTGGAGTCGGGACTTGTTCTTAACTGAAGAAATTCTCGCTCGGTCACTATAGACGAAGATATGCGAACAATTAGGAAACACTAACTTGTTGGCAGACTTCTATGACATTGAATTACAAAAACTTATACCGCGGAATACAAGTGTCTCAATTCCGGTAGTTAATATTGTAAGAGTCGCGTCCGTCTCTGTCGGTGGTCGGGCGAACTTTTATTCTTTTGAACAATTGAAAACGGCAGTATTGTGCCAGTAATGGTCTTTTTGATGCATGGTCGATTAGAGGTGTCAAAGGTGCCGTTTTTATCAACGCACCGACAGAGAAAAGAAATTGTGCTTTGTGTGACCGAGTCGGTTGGGCGCCAAAGGGCGTTTCGGTTACTCAAAGGACAAAGGTCAAAAATGGGGGGGAGTGTCGATCTCCCCTAAAACGGAGGTTTCCTGTTTAAGACAGGAAGAAGCGAAAAGAACTTCCGGCTGAACTTTGAGATGAGCAGGTTGTCTAGAGTGATCTCCTCTCTGGACGATAGGCTGCATTTACATTGAGTTGATTTGTTTTATTTAAAACGTTTCCTTTTTGTTAAATAAATGAACAGTTGTTAAGTGTGAATAATCTATGGCTGATTATTTCGCCTCTATACCTTATCCTTATACGAGACCCATGCGAAGTCATAGCCAAAATGACTAGGGTATGACTTACAATCGGAAGTAGAAACATCGCAACCGCTCGAGGTTAACAAATAGGTTGAGATTAACTGAAATATTTCTTCATTTTTCGCAATAAATCTTTTCATTTAATAACGTTTCATTTACATGCCTCGCGAAATATACTTTCTGGGTGACTCTCGCAACACAATTCACTTTGGCACATTAAGGTGAGTCTGTACCTGGCATACTGGATTCCTCTCGCTCATTATTAACCTACAAAATAAAATTCACTCTAACCATCTGGCATTTTAAAATTCTTTTTAAAAATTATTCCAAGGGATAAAGCAGCAAATTCTGAAGGATATTATTTCTTTTTCCTTTTAATTCATATCTTCTAAATGTTTTTATTTGAGTTTGAAAACAGTAGGTTCACACTAAGTGAGAGGAATCCAATAAGCAGGTACCGACTCATACCTTCGGCTCTGCTGGTGGCGCACGCTACTTTCATATTTAGAGGAGTGTTGTTGTATGTAATAGTCATAATGTATTGGCTTGAAGCTTTATTTACCACAATTTCCTAGTTTCGACAATTCAAGCAGGATCTCTTTAATATCTTGCAGTTCTTATCAATGCCCTAAACAATTTATTTTACAGTGTTTTTTTGCATTTAAATAATTTTAGAACTGAAAGGGTTAAGTATTATAAATGCTCCCGAAATTATAAAAGGAAAGTATAGAGAGCAGAGATTTATAAATAATTAATATTTTTTTCACCATTCTACACCATTAAATTTTATGCGTTTCAAATAATAAATTTTACGTATGGAGCAGGAAAAAAAAGTTCTCTTAATGACCACTTAAATAATTACCAATCCGCACAGAAATAATAAAAATCAAGCTGTAGCACGAGTTGCAAGGATTCCACCTAATGCATGTCCATGTAAATTAAGCGTGCCGATAAATATTTTTACGTAATCCCTTGTTAAGTATTCCGAAAGAGGGTTTATTGTTTGACAAGGTGCCCAGTTTGTCAGTACTATCTCGCGATTAATGATGCTCGTAGCAAATCCTCGATTTATCGAGAGTTCTATCTGATGGGGAAAGTTTTATCTAAAGCATTAACAGAGGTTGGCTGAAAACTGCGGTGGAGAGAGAGCATTTTACTGTGAAGTTTCAAACATGGTCGCTGCCTCCTTTCGAAGTAGCTTTACGTATGATAATGAAGTCCGCTTTAATGAATCTGTGAAATCGATTCAAGGTTTCGAATGTGGAAAGTGGACCACAAACTGAATAGAAATTAAACATCTATGCAAATTGGCAGAGTGCAATTTTAGTGGGTTGTTATGAATAACTTACAAATGGACTACAGCGATCGGATAAATTAAAGCAAGGCTATTACATAAAAGTTTAGAAAAGCTTCACGTAAACGCAAGAATTAATTTAGTTTTCTATTACAAAGAAACGAAATATTACTCAATGATTAAACTAATGTCACGCATCACATAAAAAGTAAACAGATTCTCAGATACCCAGGAAAAAAAATATATATTTAACTCTTTGAAGGGAACTGGTATATATAATATACCGGCTGTTAAAATTTTTTCTCTGATTTACATAGAAAAGAAAACGTTTTTGATTTTCAATTTTTCATCAAACTATTGACACTTAATTTTTTCCCTTCTTTTAGTTATTCTGTCAAAATCTTCTTTTAGTATCAAGCTCTATCAAAACCCGATCCTAAAAGTAAAAATTCGATTTTTCAAAGATACGACTTTAAAATAAAAGTACCTATTTAAACTTTACATACAAATTTCTTATCTATTTGATTTATACACCTTTTTAATAAAAATTAATTATTTTTCCAATTTTATTAAAAAATGTGTCATTTTCATGCTGTTCCAAGATAGGTGATTACGCAATCAAATTACAACTTTCTTATTCCTCAAGTAATATAATTTATTTTTCATATACTTCATATTTAAATGGTCCATAGATAACATTTATAAACTAATTTCATTGAAAACCAAAGAGTTTCTGTGGGTGCCCCTCAAAGGGTTTTAACAGACAGTATTAGACACTGCTTTTAGAAAAAACAAATAAAAATAACGGATCAGCTACCACAACAAAAAACAAACAAGCCAAAATAAATAAATAAATAATAAAAAAAAATTTTTAATAAGTTAGCACATTTTTATCCTTTTCAAATTGAAAATCATACTAGTTCAGGAAGATCAATATATGATAAATAGAAGAAATACCTTTTTTTTTTAAAGAAAGATAAATTTATGGTTTAATTTTTGGCTGTAAATAGTAGTTTTTGCAAGGTAATAGATAATATAAATGAGTATCTTTAAAGAGAAACATAAACAAATAATACATCTTTAGGAAATCGCAGTTTTAAGAAAAATGTTGCAACACGAAACGCTGAATTATAACAAAACTGCTAACATATAATACAACTACCGTTATTTCCGGAATCAAGGTCGGTCGGTTGCAGCAGTGTAACTGCGAGATTCAGCGAAAAGGGTAAAATCTTCTAAAATCGCACAGAAATGCAGCATTTACGTCATCGCCACGAAATATCCACCTACTCAAGCGCTGTTGCTTTTATTCCCACGAGATTTTTATTTAAGCACGAGAAATTACGCATAAAACTAGCAGCTATGCCATTTAGGTGGCATTTTCAAAAATTGTTGCAATTTCTACTTATAAGCTATACAACAAATACTCAGCCGAACCATGTTGAATTGAAATCAGCTCTGTTTTTATATACCGGAGTTCGTGGTTTCTAACACCGCAGTTGGGTAGTATGCTTGTAACCATTCTGAATCTGTTTCAAATACTAGATCCAAGCCACACTAGCCATGCCTAGCTAAGGTTATAGACCACAGAGCTCCAAACCAAATTAACCCACAAAATGTACAGATACCGTAAGATCTGTAGCTAACATAACAGACATGCGAACATTCAAATACTTGTATCAGGAGCAACAGCATAGTAGTTTTTAAAAGAAAGATAATATTATGGTTTAGTTTTTTGGCTGTAAATAGCAGTTTTCGCTAGGTAATAGATAATATAAATGAGTATCTTTAAAGAGAAACATAAATAATACATCTTTAGAAAATCGCAGTTTTAAGAAAAATGTTGCAACACGAAACGCTGATTATCACAAAACTGCTAACATATTATAAAACAACTACCGTTATTTTCGGAATCAAGGTCGGTCGCAGCAGTGTAAATGCGACACTCAGGGAAAATGGCAAAATCCTCTAAAATTGCACAGAAATGCAGCATTTGCGTCATCGCCACGAAATATCCACCTACTCAAGCGCTGTTGCTTTTATTCCCACGAGATTTTTATTTAAGCACGAGAAATTACGCATAAAACTAGCAGCTATGCCATTTAGGTGGCATTTTCAAAACTTGTTGCAATTTCTACTTATAAGCTATCCAACAAATACTCAGCCGAACGA
>CM063504.1:132862116-132927116 GCA_032207245.1 Pardosa pseudoannulata
CCCTCTCATAAAAGTCTCCGTTTGTTGCAAGAACCAATTTCGAACCACACCTTGTACACCACTGTATGGTTGAAGTAATATTGTTACGAACTTCAAAAGCTGGGTTCAGGGATTGAATGGACTTAAAGACTACAGCACGAAAACAATCATTTATTAGCATTCAGTTGGAAAATACAACACACCGACAAAATGACCGCGGAACAATTTGAGCACAATGCCGTGGGCTCACGTACCACTTTCCGCATCAAACAAAACGCAAGCACCGGTGAAACACAACACACCGTGAGTACTCTGTAAACCCGAGAGATCCACTTAACGACTCTACTCTGCTTGGGACTCAGCCTGCCTTATACACGCCCGAAGAAACTGCTGGAATATTCCAGAAACCGGAACCGGAAGTTGTCACGTGACGCCACACTTGGCAACATTTGGCGAATAAAAATAGGTTGCCAAAACTATCGCAAACGAGCCGGTATCTCGCCAATTTTGCGAGATACCCATAGAATCCCATGCTAAATTTACGGTTCACTAAACAAATTCGTAACAATATTATCTAAGCTCAATAGATAAAGTCACACGGAGACAGGTCACGACTAAAGGGAGGAGGGCTGAGATACCCCCCATTGACATTTCAGCAGAAGCAGCGTTATAGACATTCATTTGTGAATTTCCGTTCCAATTACAATCCGTCCAAATTACATATCTACCAGTCCGAAGGAAGAAATTTCAGAATTTCCAAGTTCATTCTACAGATTAATGATGCATCTCTCTATATATTATGCCACAATAAAACAAATTCATAACAGTATCATAAATCAAAAGGAAAATAAAATCGAATTCGTCAGGTTAAAAAAACAGAAAAAGAAGTTCTTTAAAAATGAATAACGAACAGCGCTCTAAATCCTAAACTATTTCTAATTTAACCTATATAATATTCCGACTGCTTAGATAGCTATTTTAAAACGTTGATTTACAGTCTTACTGGTTATACCACCCTTTTTAACCATTTCGTGCGTTATCTCACCTCAAACATCCCCCTTCTCTCCGAAAAAGGCAGGTCGTGAATCTTCGGGAGTTGATCATTTTAAACCAGATAGGTCCAAGGATTATAATATAGAGTCCCTCGTGCATTCGCCGCTCCATTAAAGTTCCCCCAATATTTCGGCATTTCATCAAAATTGTGTTTCCAAAAGTCATAAGCCAGCGAAAATAAAAGTTTCCCGTATTTTTTGTGGACAAAATACCTTTTTTCTACTCGCTTCAAGTCGTATTTGAACCAAAATATAAATTCTCCTCCGCAGCAAATAATGAAAAAAAGAAACACAGTTTTTGGGGCCATTATAAATGGCCATTGTCGATAAGATTAGATCGCGTAACGTTATTTGCTCGAGATGAATGTGTACTCTTCCACCTTCTTTTTATGTGCTTAGGAGACGTCGAAAGGAAATGGTTCACTCTTTCTTTCTGTTTTTAACTTGTCTCAAGAATGGATTTTCGTCCTTTTATTATTTTTTATTCCTGAGAGGAATGTTTTGTTTGTTCGCGTGCGTTCGCCGCTGATATCTTTTGGTGCTTCATTTAGGAAGAAAAAAAAATCTGTCACTTCCCCTTCAAAATTCGGGTAATTTATTCTGCCCTGCACACGAAGGGCACATATTTCTGCGAATGTATATTAAATCAAAAGCAAGAGACAAAACAAACAAATATAAATGTGTAATGTAAAAATTTTTGAGATATTCCATCTTTAAGAAGGATTTGGTTTGGTTTGTAGAGGAAATATCGAGAATCAGAATTCAGAAATAAACAGCGCTTTACCCGTTTAATTCAGCCTTCTGAGTTGAACCCCCTAACCCTCCTCCCCCCAAAGAAAAAATTTCTCGCTACACCCCTGTTAACACAAAATTTTAGCACTTATGTCTCGAAAATAAGGCAAATGCAAAATTTTATTAGTAGAAAATTATCTGAATAAAAATAAAAAAGATTAAGTTTACATAACAGATCTGAAATAACTACGAGTATTAGAATTCATGTGTGTATTGGTAAACATTCACATATATATCTCTCTATATATAAAACGCATTTGTTTTCAGTTTGTCTGTTCCCTTATAACTCCAGATCCAGACAACCAAATAACGTGAAATTTGGCACATGTACACAAAATTACATGGGGAAGGTTCTTAAACAGGTTTCGTTCTATCCCAACTTCACTCTGGCCTCCTCCAGCTAAAAGTAGTGCTCCATGTATCTGTTCTGACCAAAACAAATAAAAAAACCAATAAAAAAACCAAAAAAAGAAGGAAAAAAAAAAAGGAAATCATGCAAGTTGGTCATTGAGAGTGATTTTGTATGTTTTTGTGCTGATGATGAGGATGCATCTCTCTCTATATAAGACGCATTTGTTGTCTGTTTGTCAACACAAGATCCAAACAACCGAAATAACGATAAATTTGGTACACGTACACAATCCTAATTTGCAAGCCCACAACTTGATTCTGAAAGTTGGTTCTCCAATAATGCTGATCCGAAATATTGATGCAAACAGGTTGTGCAATAGCAAAAGTTTAATTGTGAAAAAGCTGATGCAACATCTCATTCCAGCCATGATACTCACAGAGTGTAGTAAAGGTGAGGATGTCTTCATACCAAGAATACCTATCATTACCTCAGACAACACCATACAATGTAAGAGAATACCTTTGAAACTGTGCTTTGCCATGACAATCAACAAGTCACAGGGCCAGTCTCTTGGGATTGCTGGTATAGACTTGCAGACACCATGCTTTTCTTATGGGCAGTTGTATGTGGCCTGCTCCAGAGTGGGCAAAGAGGAAAATCTTTTTGTACACACTCCAAATGGAACTGCCAAAAATGTTGTCTATCACATTGCTTTAAGATAAATGTACCCTTTTACTGCATGCAAATAAACAGTTTTGTACGCTTCTACAGAAAACCTTATTTTAAACCCGGGCAAAGCCGGGTACTTGCAGCTAGTATATATATATATATATATATATATATATATATATATATATATATATATATATATATATATATATATATATATATATATATAGAGAGAGAGAGAGAGAGAGAGAGAGATTGATTGATTGATTGAGTGTAATATACACATATGCACACATCTGGTATGAAGTCCTGCGGTCAATTTTTTCAACATAAGGACTAATTAGATCGGGACCTATTGTTCAAAGTCGAATTTCTCTCCCTCCCCCCTCTTTCTCACAACGTCATTCACACTATTGTATGGGCTTTCATCCCTATTAATATGGTTGTATTATCTAGTTTTGTCTATCTTGTTACGGTCAAATTTTTATTCAATAAGATTGATACCTACAGCCCGAAGTCGATTTAAATGGCTACAAAAATTTAAGGCAACAGTAGGGTCGTAAAATGTGGTACGTCTGTTTCACGAACTGTGGATCACAAGTCAATTTTACGAAGGTTGGGATAATACCTTGAATATATATTTACCTCTCCACAATTTCAATAAAAGTTATGCTGGCTTTAAAAGCCTTCATCAAACGACATGGTAGTGGGTCGTTCTAGACTTGGTATCTGATAAGTGGGTTGCAATACTTGAAAGTTTGAGGATACCTGCTTTATAAAATTACAGTACGCCATTTCCTTTTTACAAGTTCTAAGGTATCGAAGCATAACTAGGATCATAGCTAAATAACTTCGACTACAAACATCAATATGATAGACCCACTTTTCCAATAACCACATCACTAATAAGGTCATAATCTTATTCCAAAATTAGAATTATTCTTTTCTTAACTTCTTCGTACACTCAGTAATAAAAAGTCACTTATAATGTGATAATATTTACGGAGATTGTTTAATCTGTGAATATTTTAAAACACTTCCATTTCACTATTTTCAACTCATTTTATCAATAGTTATATTACCTTGCACGATGAATCAGTTTGGGCACAAATAATTTTATCAATGTTTCATAAAAATTCCTAATCAGCTAGAACTTTAAAATTTTGCATAACTAATGCATCTTCCATAACAATACAGGAATTAATCACAAAAATGTAGATCTCTGTCAGGTTATATTCCTTATACCTGACTTTAGTTTTTCACTCTCATTTTTTATGTCAGCATTTTATTAATATACTTTCCCTTTTTATTAAATACTTTTTATTATTATTGATTTTATTTATTACTGAGTATGTATGAATGATTTTTTAATATTTTCAACAAGGGAAAAAATTTAATTTGGGATCTGAATTTCTTTTTTCAATAACATTCTTATGTTTGTCGTAATTTATACCAGACAGATGTAGTGCCTAAAAACTACAAACAGGTAATCACCCCCTCTCTTCTCACTCTTTATATATCTTCCCTCAAAAAAATAAATACAATAAAAAAATAAGAGAGAGAGATAAAGATTTACTCTGCATTAAAATGCTTGTATAAATGAAATTGTTATTTAGTACAAATGTTGACGATTGTAATATAGCTTCACTGTGTCGTAAGCCCTAAATAAAAAAAAAAAAAAAAAACATTTTGAAAGGAAAAAAAATTCACGTTTATAAGAGTATATTTTTATGTTAAATCATTTCAGTATTAATTTATAAAAGATTTCTTTAAGTTAGATTTAAACGAAAAGTATTAATAATACTCCGTAAATCAAAAAACAAAATAAAATAGAGAGAGAGATAAAGATTTACTCTGCATTAAAACGCTGTTATAAATGAAATTGTTATTTAGTACAAATTTTGACGATTGTAATATAGCTTCACTGTGTCGTAAGCCGTAAATAAAAAAACATTTTGAGAGGAAAAAATCTTTCACGTTTATAAGAGTATATTTTTATGTTAAATCAATTCAGTATTAATTTATAAAAGATTTCTTTCACTCAGATTTAAACGAAAAGTATTAATAATTATCCGTAAATCCTAAGCTCTTAAAAATCGAACAAACTACCACAACAAAAAAACAAATTCGAAACTACAAGGCAATTTGATATTCTTTCATCCTGCCAAACGACTTTTCGTAGAAATGTTTGCTGTACATTATCAAAACAAACACAAAATGACAACTTTTAAGCTTTAAACAACTTGCCAGAGAATGGAAGAAAAAAATGTGTAACCGGAACATTAATAGAAAAAAAAAACACTAATACTCATAAAAGCAAGACGAGCAAAACAGGATACCGGAAAAATCTCTCTCATAAACCGAAACTGACATATTTGTTCGCGGCTGACTGCTTACAGATCGAAATGCGGGCTCGAAAGTTACATCTAATTAAATTCCCCGCAAGTTGTGTATAACTAGTTAAAAAAGAGTAAGAAAAAAACACCAACACCGGTCGTATTTTAATTCACATTATGAGTTAATTCTTCATTTAACAATTATAAATGACTTCTCGTTCAAAGGTATAATTAATCACAAAGAAAGGTAGCCCGAACTCCAGCGTTTGACAGGTGCGACGCCGCTGGTTTTTGTTGCACCTCTCTCTCGAGCCCGGCAGAGAGGAGATATTGATTGGCGAAACATGGTGAGTAATCATGGGTGGAAACTGCGATAAAATTTACGCAAAGCACGCCTTGAAGGAACCGGCGCACTCGCAAAAATATTTCCAGTTACATTTTACTGAGGAGGATTCGTATACCGTAATGACTGTTGGCGAAGAGAGTAGATGTAGCGACAATAATTCTCATTTTTAAAGAATCATTAATACTCGCTTTACGAGAATAAAATTGCGGAGTTAAAAGCCTGCGAGCGTTTATCACAATGCCTTCCAGTCGGAAGAAGATTTATCAGTCTAATCTTCCTGTTGGAATTGAAATCATGCCGTAGTACCGTTAACTCCAGAGATGAAAGCGGGAAGAGAGTTTTTACAAAAGGGATGGCCCGTTTTAAATGTTATTTTTTTTTTTTTTTTTATGGAAGTTCATCTTTTGCGATAGTTGATAAAAACAATAGAATTAAAAGCAAAATTATGAAGACTTTCTATTTGAACTTCTCGTAAAAACGGCTTCACAAAAAACATGAAAAATAGTAAATATTTTCAGTTACATTTTACAGGAGGATTCATTAAAGCCTAATGGCTGTTGCCTTAAAGAGTGCATGTAATGACAATAATTCTTGTCATCTTTAAAGAATTATTAATACCTTCTTTATGAGAATAAAATAACGAAACCTGCGAGTATTTGTCACTATTGCCTTCCGAGTTGGAAAAAGACTCTTCCGCTTAATCTTTGTGTTGGAATTGAAATCATAACGCAGTACCGTAACTTTAGAGCTGAAATAGGGTTGTCTGGTATGTGACGCTAAGGTTTACTTTTTTGCTACATGAGAGCTAATGAGACTAAATAAAGAAAGATTTTTTTCCCCCAATCACTGGCCTATAAAAGGTCTCTCTGCCTCGAGCAAACTGCTCTCTTATACTCTAACTAGGGCTTATCTCCCCTCTCATCGTTTACTGTGTGTGCGTTTGTGGTGTGAGAGAGTGTATATATGACGCCTTTGTGACATCAACACTGACGACTTGCGCATGTGGACCCGAGCTTTACGAGTTCTATAATATCACAAGGTCTGTTTGAATTGGCGTTTATGAGGTGTATACATAGGTGTAAACGGGTGTGACAGACCATTATGGCCATTATGGCCTTTATAGTGTGAAAGAGGCACCCGCCAAGAATCAGCTTATGGGAATTCATATCTAGAAGACAGAAACCGACATCTCAACATGCTGTACAGGTATTGTACATTTTGAGCCATGCTATCCCCAATAGAAGGGCACATTATTGGATATCCATTTCAAGAGATCATATAAACTCGCCAACTGCCCTGACAACTTGGGTCAATTATGAAAATAATATAATGAAAACTTTTTCAGAGTCAAGGTGAAATATTTTACGGTGTACTTGGAAATGTGAGAATATTTTACCCAATAATGACGAAATAAAAATGTAATCTGGAGTATATGTTATAATAGTAACCCCAAACAAGTTAATTTAGCTGACGTATTATACTCTAGTTAGTAATAATTTGCACAAAATTTTTTACATATTCTGCAACAAGTAATCTACTCTCGACTGAATGCAAAAACTTAATAAGGATCTACAATTTTAGAATAAAATTCCCATATCAAATGCTATACAACTAATTTCGTTTTTTAGTAATCCAGTTGCAAAAAGACGTACAAACAGCGCCACCACACGCAGATATAGCAATGTTTAGAGAGATCTAAACCTTCGATATTCATATCAATTTTCCGATCAATTCTTTGACGTTATTATTTAACAATTTAATTCAAAATGTTGAATAATTATAATAATTGGAGTTTCATTCACTTACGCAGCACTTTAAAACATGCATCAACAAATGCAATAAAAATTAATCACCAAATCGCCAGTATAAACTGAATGGCTTAAACAGCATTATAATCTGTAAGAAACACAAATGTTATTTGAATACCTCCATAACATCCGTTATTAACGAGACTTGCACAGTATTCAAAGACAACAGTAGCGAGAATTTTCTTTAGACAGAGATTAGGCTACAAATGAAGTTGTCAATAATATCACTACATTATTATTATATTCGATATGGCCACTTGCAACTCTGAAAATACAAGTGATACTACTATAGAGCAATTTCGTGCAACGTCACTAACCATTGCAATGCCCTTCCCATTCACTTTCATGTTTACAACAGCCAATAGGCAAACAATACTACCATTCCGATTGAAACTGAAGTCTGAATTGTGCCCTGCTGCGTGAAATCGTCTTATTTTCATAGGTTTCATATGTATGTAAAATAGAGATTTCAAAGGGAAAGTAAGTGTGCTTTGAGGATAAAAACAACATACTTCAGATAACAGGATGAGTTAACGGAAAGTATATTATTATCCTATATACAAAAGCGTAAAATGAATAACTGCAATAAAGTATTTTTTTTCTCATGGATATGAAGAAAAAGGAAACCAAAACTTGGTAACTGCCTTATAAAAATCCTCACTTTTTTATCTGCACCACACTTTACTGAGATGTAGGAGCTGTATCTTTTCCAAACAAGGTTCATAAATGAAATAAATTCGCCATATAAATGGTGTGGAAGACTTCAAAAATATATTTATTATCAAAGTGAATCCCAAAGTACAATATCAGGAAAGAGAGGTATAAATATAGATAAAAAAAGAGCATATTTATTTAGTGAAAATGTATTGAAATAAATTTTCTCTGAATTCTAAACAATTCCAACATTAAAGCCAAATTAACCTCCTCGAGGAGGAAAATTAAATATTTAACCGCTCACGTAGGTTTAAATTTTCATTAAGGACAATTAAAACTACTAGGCTATGAACAACAGACTGCTTCTTTTGAGAATTAAGATTTATTTTTATAGATACATCTACGAAAATGAGAGGATAATCTTGAATTATATACAGAAGTCATTTCCTTCAAAATAACAGTTTAATAATTTTTCTCCTGTTTCGCAATAACTATAAAGGCTTGTTTCGAAATAGAAAACTTCTCAAATGATTCGACTACTTTCTTTTTGACATGCATGCATGAATAGCGTTTTAGGAAAAATGTTGTGCCCCGTGGAATTTACTGCACGTTAAAAGCTAACAAAATCATTGCATACTATCATAATGTTTCTTAAAAATTCACTTATTGTATTAAAAAAAAATCCTTCATAATGGTGCTTGATAAAGATAATAGTCATATGATAACTCCTTATAATATTTTCAAATGTAAGTAAAAATATAACAGTTATATAAAAGTTTGAAATAAAGGGGAAGAAACCAATCATTAAAATTATAAAGACTTTAAAAACACTCAATGACAATACATATATAAATAATATTATAAACAATAAACATTTTTCGCGGCCGCACATAAAAATGCAGAAATATTATTAATACGATCGGATAACTTTAGAATGAAGTAGAATTAACTTGAGAATTCAAACTTCTACATATCAACATTTAAAAAACAACCAAAGAAAGTTTTTGAATATATAATTATGCAAGATATTCATTATTATTTTCTCAAGTAAGCGTAAAAAGGTTTTCAATACTAAATCCCATCCACTTTACTTCTCATTTTGACATTCACAGCATCACCTAGCTGAGAATGAATTTTACTGACTTATGAATTAAATTACGCTAAGGCACTATTTAAACTATTTAAAAATAAAATAAAAGACACGGAAATGGAGTACTACCTTGAGTAAATTAAAAATAATTTCCAATCGCCACCTAAACAGGTACTTTGGATGACAGAGGTTTTTACATGAAGAGAGAAACACTGCTCCAGATTTTCTTGGCTAGGAAACACAAACTGCTTCAATGAATCACACACTAATGTGTTAGCTGAATAACTGTTTAATGGATTGAGTTACAGTTAACAAACTTTGTGCGTTTACGCAGGATAGTCTAGAACACCTATTTGCATTACGCTTTACAAAATCTCTTTCGCGGTAAAATGAATGGATGTTGAATCGATGTTTTCAAATCAAAACGTTTTACCTCTGAAACCAGAGAGTAGCAAAATCATTCAGGATGCGGTCTAGTGCCTTTAAAAATAGGCCAAAGTCGTCTCAAAGCACATTCATTGCCAAATTTGACAGAACAGTTTTAGCGGTTCATAACAAAGAGTGAATGAAAACCTAATAAAACGTGACTACACGCCTTGAAGAGAGTGATTAGGATCTGTATCAATATTCTCATTCAAGCGATGCATTGACAGCTTCAATGCCAGACAACATTTCGTAATCGTGAAACGGTCGACACTTTGAGAAATTCCTTTACTTTTATGGAAAAATCATGAAAATTCCAATTTAAGGTATTTCCCAGCTCAAACCTTATTTTTTTTCTCATAATTTAGATCCACTTTGCATCTAATACATTTTAGAATTTATATAATTGAATCATTTTAAATTGTCGAGAAATTTTTTATACACGTAAGAATCAATATACTTCTAAATGTCGACAGTATAACTAACATTCTAAATGTTACTAGGCACATGAAGAAATAACAAGTTAGATATCCATAAGAATGAAAACACAAACCTAACCATAGAACACATTTTAACCTTGGTGCTTAACGGCATCATAGATTTTACATACAGCTAGGTCAAAGATCAAGTATTCTTCCAAAGACTATTTTTGTACAACTGTATACATAAATACATTGCACATAAGGTTGTCCCTTATAGTGTGGTAAGTTTTACTAAGATAATTTTACGATACTTTAAAATAATTATTACTAATTATTAATAATAATTATTACTAAGTGAAGGGGTATCATATAACGACCGAAAAGTAAGTAAGATCCTACCTTTCAATACGAGATTTTTTTAAATTCAAATCCAACTGTACGAATAGATGTTTTTACCCGCTTAGAATAGACTTTAAACAGTAAACTTTGGTCAATTTTGGAACATGTGTTCCCCCTCCCCCGCTTCACACAAACAGAAAGAGGTTTCTGGTTTTGGTCTGGTTTGTTTTGGAACGATATGGTAAAATCCGCTTGTAACAACCGGAGAGAGAACAGACAAGGCACCAAAGCAAACCACTATCGTGCTTGGTTTAGATGTTCTTTTTAAAAAGTTCGTTTCAAATCGTCATACTGAACTTTAAACTTCGTGATATACCGTCTATTAATTAGCCCTTTGCACTCAAGGGCTCAGGAGTGGAGCCATTTAAAATTTGTCTTCAAACTCGAGTGCTCCACTACGGAGACTATGCAAATAATTTTCAGTTTTTGACATAAGAACAAAAATCAAATCGTGAAAAACTAATTATTTTCCATTGTCTCCGTCGCGGAGTCTTCGAGTTTGAAGACAAATTTTAAATCGCTCCGCTCCGGAGACCTCGAGTGCAAAGAGTTAAATAACCTATGGTATCAACTCCGACTGAACGATTGGGTCCAGAACTACATATAAATTTACCATTTTTGTCATAACTTCGCAAACCAAATATGATATATCCAGGGTTCCCACTGTTTTTCTAGAACAAAAATTAAGGACTTTTTAAGGATTTTCTAAGGACCAAAGTAACATTTTATAAGGACCTACTTTAAATACACGGCATAACGACATAAACCCTATTTTCTCAGGAACATATTTTAATGATTACGAACCAGACAAGGCATGTTCAATAAATACTCTACAATATTTCAGAATTAAGTTTTTAAAAATGCCTAAAAATTAGTACTAAGATATACCTACTTTACAAAAAGTAATTTTAAAAATTTACATCTAAAGCTTTTTGAGTGATTAAACTAGAAATAAATTGTGAATAAAATACAATGTTATAAATAGTACTTTCTGAGAGTTTAAAAATGCCTCTGACACACTCACACACACACACATATATATGTATGTATATATTAGCTGATTATACCCGACGTTGCCTGGAAAAAAAGAAAGTTTTAGACTTTTCTATAACATTCAATGCAAGGAAAATTAAACTTCCAGAAGTAACTGAAATATTTACTAACTTTCCATCCTCTATTCTTCATTTAATTATCTATTAGGAAAGGGCAGCTGACTATATACTTTAAACCTTTTCAGTATGCGAAAGATTATTTATTGGTCAAATAATAAGTAACTAAGAAAAAACTGTCCCATAAGAAAACTGATAGGAAATCACATGACGACGGCAGATCTTGTTGATGGAGAAATTGATCACATTCCATAAAAATTAAGGAATTTTTAAGGACCTTTGACAAAAATTAAGCAGTTTTAAGGGTCCTTAAAAATGAAAGCTAAAATTAAGGAGTTCTTAAGAACTTTTAAGGACCGTGGGAACCCTGTATATCTCATTTCATCTTTGGATCATCCTGTTCACAAAAGGGCACGCAGAGACAAAAGATATCAAGCAAATACACACACTAAGCCAAATATAGTCTTTTAATAGGGTTTTTGGAATAGGGTTTCTTTCTTCATTTTAATTTTGAAGTGGAATAATTTCACAATGACGATACTTCGTCTAGGTACTTTCCGTATACAAGAAAGTAGAGAAAACTACATTAATATCAAGCTCATATGTAAAAAAACTGTAAAAAGAAGGAGTGAATCATTTATCATTAATTATACTGGTTCACGATTTTGTAGCATGTAGAGACACACCTAATGAATGCTAAGTACCGTAATTATACATTAATCACAACGTAGATTATTTTTCAAAAATTTATTTTACATTAAATTCTGCTCAATAAAGTATTTAATGAGATAATCCCAGTATGTAACACGTGCTCATTATCACTTTTACAGCAAACCTGTAAAGTACATCATTAAAGCAGAAGATTAAAAAAAAATAAGATAAAAAAAAGCAAAGCTGTCAGGGACACAAACATTTGCAAATAAAAAAAAATGTCAGTCACTGTTTTTTATAACGCTGTTAACGAATCATTTAAGCTATAAATAGAATCTAAGCTATACATCTGCAATTTAACATTTTCGCCGGAATATTTAAGCGTGTATAGATATAAAAAAGTTAAGAGAAGAGCTCTGCAAACTTTCACGGCACGGAGGCATCATTAATCTAGACCTACTGCAATCTTTTGTATCAACACGTTATAAAAATGGGTTTTGAGATACACAATACACATTCGTGAATAACAAACATCAAAATTTCTGCTATTTTCATAATGAATTTTAAAACATAGTTTAGCTAATAGCTGCAATTAACACAGTTTACTGGTAAAGTTCCTATCAAATGGCTATACTAATTTTAAATTTCATACCAAATTTCATTCATCGTTTGATTGCTGAAACAAACTTCAGATTTATTGAAAAAACAAATGGGGAGACGCAAGAAGTGGATTTATCCCAAAGATAGTTTCACATGCTTTGTCCCCTATATAATAATAGCCTAAGTTATCTGTACATCTGTAATCGAATTTATGAAGCGATTAGACCTGGAATGGATAGAGGCATCCATATTGGATTGTTGACGAGTTAGGGTTAGTAAAATTCAAAGCGAGTTCGAAAACTTTCGAAATCCATTCCTTTTCCCCTTTTGAGCCATAATTTCAAGCCATATTTTCCCCGGTTAAAGTGCAGGCAATTAAATTTGTCACATAATAAATAGGTAAAAATAAAAAATATTTTTCTAGCATTATGACGTCATTCCTTTAACCATCTCATTTAATCACTTATTATTTTAAGTTATTTAAATATGATTTGCATTATTTTCGTACGCTTTATCACTGAACTTAGACATTACGTAAATAATTTTCTTTTATATTTGGCTTAAATAATAGATAGGTATGTATGCGATAATTTTAAATTTAATCATAGATTATTTTTTGTTGCAATGAAAATTTTACCACCGGTATTAACAACAAATTCTTTTCATAAAAGCCTAGGAGTCTATTTCACGGAATAATAAATATCTAGTGTTCAAGTTATATATCTTTGAAAATTAAGAAGTTTGTTCGTTTGTGTATTTGTTTTTTATACAAAACCACACGGTTTCACTAAATGAATTCAACGGGATTCTAAACTGCATTCACTGTATCGGGAGATTCTAGAGAAGTATGAAGATAAATTATTGAGCGTGTAACAGATAAATTTCAGCTAAAAAATAAACCATTTTTTTTACCTTCCTGATAGGATACTTTACAATTCTTGAAAATTAAAAATTATAGTGATCCCGTAATATGACGGGTTATACTCTAGTATTAAAATAATTTTAATGCCAAATAATTCACAAGAATTACAAGAATTGTGTATTTTGTGTTTGTAAAATTTTTTTTTTCGCAAGATTTTTATGTTTTAAGTTTTTAAAACAATTTTTTATATATTTAAAATGATGTACTCCAACATCCAATTAAATATTTTTCAAATTATAGTTGTTGAGATACAAATAATTAAACCTATTTTGATCGTCTACGAATATCAATGCATATAACGGTATTCAATACGAACCACATACGATATAACTCAAAGTCAGACACCATACTTTTCACAACTTTAAGCTTGCAGTTTCTCATGACTCTCTTCAATGTTGGTTTGGTTCGGCTTTTGGGGAGCTACGGTACACTTTTTTGCAACATGAGGGCTAATCAGACCGGGACCTACTGCTTGAAGCCGATTCCGAACGGCTGAGAACATCTATGCCATTGTGGGATTCGAACCCACGAACTCCGATTCCGAATGCCAGTACAATAACCATTCGGCCATCGTTCGGCATTTTCAATGTTGTTTTAATTATTAAATGTACTAATTTCTGAAGATTATGGAGGAAAATGACAAATACAGTGCACTCCGCTTAATGTGATGAGTTTGGGACATCGTGAATTTGATAATAATAACCGATTGATAACAATAAACGATATTCAAAATTAGATAATCCCCCCCCCAATTTAATTCACACCTACTAAATTTCAAAACAAAATGTAAAGAACACTTTATATTTATGTACTGCATATCATCCTTTGAAAAATAAGAATTGTATACATAATTTTAAAAAATTGATCAATTGTTGACTATCTACAATTTTTTCTAAGAAGCTCATTGATAAATTGTTCGTTATCATAATCAACCTGTCATAACGATTTAAAATTTCGATCTTTTGTTTTAACGTTAAATTATTTCGCTTTCTGGCTTCCGTATCGACAAGCTGCATGTAAGCGAGCAAGACATAAGCCGTGAATACGCTGAAGTTCTGATAATAATGTGTTGTTTTCTACTTATCTGACAACTACTGACCACCAGCAAGGTGTGCGTATTTCTGAAAAATTCCAAAAACGTGTAATTTTCCACTCCTTTGTTCATTCCCCATTTCCCTAGTTTGAAGAGGAGAATTCTCGAAAATTCTAACAACAGCGAAGGGAAAGAAAAGAATGGGTCCTTCTGAATATAGTATGAATATTCCTTTGCCAATTAAAATGAGGATTGAAAACTGATAACATTAACTGAAGAGAATTTTCGGAAATTCAAACAACAGCGAAGGGAAAGTAAAGAATGGGTCCTTCTGAATATATTCTGAATATATTGTGAATATTCCTTTGCCAGTTACAATGAGGATCGAAAACTGATAACATTAACTGAAGGGGAGAATTCTCGTGAATTCAAACAACAGCGAAGGAAAAGAAAATAATGGATCCATCTGATTGTATTGTGAATATTCCTTTGCGAGTTGAAATGAGGATTGAAAACTGACAACATTAACTGAAGAAGAGAATTCTCGGAAATCCAAACAACATCGAAGGAAAAGAAAAGAATGGGTCCCTTCTGAATATATTGTGAATATTCCTTTGGCAGTTAAAATCATGATTGTAAACTGATAACATTAACTGAAAAGGAGAATTCTCGGAAATTCAAACAACAGCAAAGGAAAAGAAAACAATGGGTCCTTCTGAATATATTGTGAATATTCCTTTGCCAGTTAAAATGAGGATCGAAAACTGATAACATTAACTGAAGAGGAGAATTCTCGGAAATTCAAACAACAGCGAAGGGAAAGAAAAGAATGAGTCCTTCTGAATATATTGTGACTATTCCTTTGCCAGTTAAAATGAGAATCGAAAACTGATACCATTAACTGAAGAGAATTCCCGGAAATTCAAACAATAGCGAAGGGAAAGAAAATAATGGGTCCATCTGATTGTATTGGGAATATTCATTTGCCAGTTAAAATTAGGATCGAAAGCTGATAACATTAACCAATGTAACGATCTCATAAAGCGATAATTTTAACATATAAATGAATAGAGAAAATTGGGACCAAGTGATTTCGATAACAATAAGCGATTGATAACATTAACCGCGATCACATTAAGCTAAAATATTCAGTAAAACTCAAACTTTTGCAAAAAAGTCCTGCAAAATTACCATACAGAGGTATAAAAGGGGTTATCCCGACATAATAAATGGTTAAAATTAAACACATTCAGTTAATAGTCTACGGAATAAAAACGAAGAAATTCTGAATGCTTCACTCTCCATTTCAATGAAAATTGTTTCTTTTTTATTTCAACGCCAAAAGACTACTGAATCCACTGACTATCCGTTGAAACTTATAATCATAAATAGCAGAACAAAATAAAAAAAAAGATAACCTCAAGAGAAAACTGTTACTGAATACTGAAAAGGTACGTACCGTCATCGATATTCCTCTCACCATGTCCGTCTGGATGGCAACCCTCTTTCGTTTTGCCCGATTGGGATAACCTGCAAAAGAAAAAATGGAAAAAAAATGAATGAAGCTCGGCCTTATCGAAGCACAGTTATGAATTCAAAAGAAAAACATTTCTTTGAGACCCAAAATGAGCATTTTCATTACTATGATGACAAACAACAAGCATTCGCGTCAGACCTCTTACACCTGTAGTATCCAAACATTTTTAGCTTTCGGCGCCTTAAAAATTCTAAATTACTATAAAAAATACGGCACCCTCAGTCAAAAACATTGGTCATTCTTGAGCACTTGATGATATTACTTTGGTTAGTTTAAAAATATAATAAGTTAAACATGTATTTTAAACAAATAACCAATTTATGAACATACTTAAATTGGATGAAAGAGATTATTCATTACAGAAAATCCCGGTTTTGTTTAGAGCAGCGCTACTGACAACTGTTTTGTTCACTAGGGCTAATGACACCGGAGCTTACTGCTTAAAGCCAAATCTGAAGGGGTTACAAGCATTCATGGTACCAGCGGAATACTCCGGCACCGAAGAGCAGCGCTCTACCATTAGACCATCGTTCGGCCAGAAATTCTCGAAAACAAACTGTATTTAACCAGCCCTCATTAAATTATGAATAAAATAGTTATTATACAAGAGGTACATAATTTTCTTTAGACGAAATATAAACTGAAATGATTATATATCACTAAACATACCATAGCCGGTCAAATGACCGGTAATGTATCTGTAAAAAATGCGAAAGTAATGAATTAAAATAGACGTAAAAGAAATAGGTGCGTATTAACCCTTTCGTGGGCCGTGGGAAGATTACTTCCCACCTACACGATCCTAAAAAATACATCTGTGGGACGCGTTAAACCCATTCCAATTTATTGGTCTTGTTATTGAAACGACGGGAAGACTGATTCCCGCTTCGGTTTTGCGCTGTCACCAATTGTTCGACCGATTGAATAAAATTACAGAGAAATTTAAAAAAAAAAAAATTATGATTTTTGGCAAAAAATGACGTTTTTAAAGTAGACTGATACCTTAAATCAATATGCTTAATTTTTAAAATTTAAGCAACTATATAAATCGACGATATTCAACACTATTAGGTTATGAATTGTTAATGAAGAAATGAGACAAACAAAATACAAATGTAGTCCTTTTTATATGAATTTAAGAACCACACGTTATCAAATGTAATATCCACGGACATTTGATTTTAAAATCATTATATAATCTTAAAAATAAAAAGTATATCCTCTATATGCTGCGAAAAGAACTCTGATGTTTATAGCACAAAATTTAAAATCAAAAACGTGTATCGCCACTTTAAAAAAAAATGATGCTCTCCCTCGAGAAATATGAAAAGTTTTCAGCTGCAAAGTTGTTTGCTAGTTCATCATAATATTAGTGTCACAAAAACGCTGAATAAAAACAAATACTTACTTTTAAAATTTTAAGAAGAGCGAAAGTTGAGAATATTTTTCCTTAAAAAGTTACATGCAACAGAAGTAAATGGCGCCCTGAAGATAACAAAATATAACAACATGACCTTATTAAGTTACGTAATAAGATCCTCGATTTAAAAGTTTGTATTAAAGAGAAAATCGCTCCTTTGAATGCTAAATAATACCTAAAATAAAACTGAAGTTGCGTGTGCATAGCTTTTTCCTCTCGCCGTTTCCTTCCAACATCTGTAATTCAGCAAACGTCATTATCAGTAAAAGTTTAAGCCGAGCCTTAAATTGAAACAAAAGCGACAGCGGATAAGTTAGTAAACACGAAGGTACAAGCCGTGTTAAAGGAAACTGCCGCTATTACAAAACCTATAAAATTAGCTTAAGGGATGGTACGAGGTTTGGTAATACATTTACAAGAGTTCAGAGGACGAACAATAATCGAGGCTTCAAAAAAACGGAGATACATGACGCAAAAATATGTAGATCAAAAGAACGAGGAAACACACGGAATGAATTCAATTTGACTACTACCACAGAAAATGGCCACTAACAAAAGAGTGGCTTTGCCATGCGTCATTTGTGGCCATTCTTCCGTTCAGGACGGTATTTAACTTGGAAAAGTTGTGACAGTCAAGAAAAAGAAAAGAATTAATGGCATATGCTCAGTTTTAATTAGCCTAGTAGTACATTTACTTTATCTGGATGTTGTTCAGAAATGTTTTCTGAAATATGAAATAATATAATTCATAAAATGTTATAATTATTGAACTACTGTTATTATTATAATTGATATTATTTAACCCTTTGAGGGGCACCCACAGAAACTCTTTGGTTTTCAATGAAATTAGTTTATAAATGTTATCTATGGACCTTTTAAATATGAAGTATATGAAAAATAAATTATATTACTAAAGGAATAAGCAAGGAGTAATTTGATTGCGTCATCACCTCCCTTGGAACAAAATGAAAATGACACATTTTTTTAATAATATTGAAAAAATAACTAATAATTTTTACTAAAAGGGTGTATAAATCAAACAGATAAGAAATTTGTATGTGAAGTTTAAATAGGTACTTTTATTTTAAAATCTTAACTTTGAAAAATCGAGAATTTTTGCTTTTAGGATCGGGTTTTGATAGAGCTTGATTCTAAAAGAAGATTTTGACAGAAATAATTTTTTTTTAAAAAAAGGAAAAAAATTAAGTGTCGGTAGTTTGATGAAAAATTGAAAATCAAAAACTTTTTTTTTGCTATATAAATCAGAGAAAAAAAATTTTAACAACCGGTATATTATATATACCAGTGCCCTTCAACGGGTTAAAATACATGAGATATTTCCATTTTATAATGCAAAATGCTCGAATCACTATCGCATATATATAAAATTAGATATTGATTGGAGCATTGCTAGTTGAGTGAATACACGAAGTGATACGATAAGATAGATACAAAGCACTGGTGTAAGCGGTATGATACTGAAACTTTGGCTTGACCAGGTTTTTTAATTGTTGATACATATGGTAATATCTGTTGAAATTCATACTATAGAAATTATTTAATATATTCCCCATATTCATAGTCATGAATTTTCAGGGATAACGATATCAAGAAAATGAGCTTTAAATGAAATTCGAAGAGTTTTTTACGTTCTTGTCACAAGAAACGTAATAAAGCTGATTTCACTGTAGTAGAACTACTTTCTCAAATATTTTTTTATATATATTTAATAATTCATTTTATACAAATATTTATCTTAAATAAGTCAAAGCAATAAATATAAAAATTATGTACATATTGTGTAAATATAGTATGTATGTAAGAAAGTATTTTTAAATTTAAAACTTGGGTTCATTGCAGAAAAAATCGGATCGGTGAAAAGAATATCACAGTATTCCCGGCACGATTAAAAAAAATATTTTGACAAAATATATTTTGCATTTTCCAGTACAGGATTGAATCATATAATAATTTTCATCAATTATTTTTATTTAATTTAATTTCTATTTTATTCATTTTTTTATTTATAGTTATTTTATCTTTATTTTATTTATTTATTTTATTAATTGATTAATTTTGTTTTCCGTTTTGGTCATGAATTCGTAAAAAAGTCCAATAGAAAAGAGGATAATTTTCTACAAACATAATTAAATAAAAAAGACTATAAACAAATGGAAAAACGTGTCCTATGAATTAAATAAAAAAAGGAATATAAATAAATGAACTTCCTCTGATACCTAATGCATAAAATACCACTTACTAACAATCAGTTTATTCTGAAAGAACAATATCAACCGTAAGTTGTATAAATGCCGCTTACAACAAACCCCGATAGAAATTTTAAGGCGTAAACATCTATTGCTATTAACTGCAGGTAACTCTGTAAGGAGGTCTCTAGCGTAACATAGGGCAGCTTGACGGTTCTTTTGAAAACTTAAGATTTTACTCCAAAAGGCTTTGTGAAACAAAGATATTTTGCAGTTGATTCAATACAGCTATGAAACGATGCAACGAGGGGTTGGGGTAATGAAAAAGGGGTGAAAGACTGCGCAATAAATTCTCCCAAAGGCTAAAGAAGATAAAAGGGGGATTTGAAATAATATACTGTTAGCAAAATAAAATGCATTCAGACTTTAAAAGCCTCTATTTTTTTAATATGCTCACAGAAGCCCAGTGGCGTTGGGGTAGTGCTTCATGTTCTCAAATCAGAGGTCCGAGATTCTATCCCCGGGCTGGGAAAGGTTGGCCAATCTTTAATCCCTTAGGGTTCTTTCATGGGTAGAAAAACTGAGGACCAAGCATGCTTGGGAATTAAACATGGAAGTCCCATATATGGTTGACCACTTAATTTATGCTTCGCATCCCAAGGACCTTGGTTTCGAATACGGAGATTGGCACTGTAGTGGATTCCAAGTTAAGCTGTAATGCCGGGAAGTTTAGTTTTAAATATATTACCAAGCATACATATCAGTAAAAATTTTTTCATACTTTATTTTCCATGAACATCTTTCAAAATTGTTTTTCAACTCAAATACTGTTAGCAGTACGTGATAATAATTAAGATTCTTTCCCGCATAGCGTATCAAGAGAAGAATAATTCTTAGTCAGGACAGAAAACCAGATTTTACTACACTGGACTCCGCTTAATGTGATGAGTTTGGGACACCGTGATTTTGATAACAATAAACGATATGCATAATTAGATAAATTTGCCCCCTCCCCCTTTATTACCACGAACTAAATTACGAACACGAACTATTCGTGTACTTTATTTTATTTTTTGAAACATAATAATTGTATACATAATTTTAAAAAATTGACAGCCTACATTTTTTTCTAAGAAGCTCATTGATAAATTGTTCGTAATCATAATCAACCTATCATAACGATTTAGAATTTCGATCTTTTGTTTTAACGTTAAATCATTTCGCTTTCTGGCTTCCATATCGACAAATTGCATGGAGGAGAGCAAAGCATAAAATGTGAATACACTCCTTCTCAGTTCCGATAAGAATGTGTTGCCTTCTGCTTATCTGACAACCACTGACCACCAGCAGGGTGTACCTAATTCTGAAAAATTCCAGGGACGGGTAATTGATTCTCACTACTTTTTTCCATGTAGAATTCTCGAAAAATAGAACAACATCGAATGGAAAGAAAACTATAGGTTCCTTCTGAATACATTGGGAATATTCCTTTGCCAGTTAGAATGAGGTGATAACATTAACCAATGTAACGATCATATAAAGCGATAATACAAATGAATAGACAAAATCGGGACCAAGTGATTTCGATAACATTAAGCTATTGATAACATTAACTGCGATCACATTAAGTGGAGTCCACTGTATTTTTATTCGATGCTTTGGATTAAGCTTGAAAAAAAAAGTAATAAACTGAAATTAAATTATTTTGCGAGTATTCCGTACAATCTCCTTTTTTCACCATATTAGATGGATGAATAATATGTACGTATATTATGCGTAAGACTGAACTTTCGCTGTAGGTTCAAAGTGTCAGAGGTATTCATTTTTAATGACACAACCATTAATTGTCGAGGAAAAAATACCCATTAAAGAATAAAATGGTTATGATAAGAGTCATAAAAAGGAGGTCTAGAGAGGCAAAGGATTGAGCTTTTTGACGTGGGTAAGTGACGTCACACATAGCTGCAAGGCGTGGAGGCGAATTCATCAACACGCTAATGAATTCTCTCCAAGTGCCAAAGTGAATATACGGGACTTCCTTATATATTAACATCCTAAAAAAAGAACTTTTACGATTCTTAAACGTTCAGACCAAATAATGGAAGGTTCAAATAGGAATTTTTCTTCCTTTTTCTTATAAGAGCGAGTATTCATACATATTAAAAACATATATACATATGCACCTAAACATATTTTTACCCATTTGGCAACCTTACATACTTTTTTCTTATAATAACATGCTAAATTTCTTTAAACTTTTAAGCAATTTAATTCATGTGATCAAGTTTAAAATAATATATTGATTTTTTTTAAATTTCAGTTAGATTTTTAACCCCTTCCGGTAAAATGATGAGTCTAGCTCGTCATTAGTTTTTCATTCCATACCGCACAATGACGAGCTACACTCGTCATGCGATTAAAGTTACTGTTAAATATGATAATTAATTTAGTTTAAAATTTCTAGTGTACTGAATTTTGGCAACACTTTTATCACTTGTGAAAATCACAAGTCACTATTGCATATTGTTTACTTAGAATTTTCTTGGTATATATTAATCATGTTCTTTGAAATTAATGAGATCAGAATAAAAGAAAACCTATCTAAGAAAATGCCGTGTGTGTTTACAAGAATCAATTAAAAAGTGAGACTACTTGGCGTGTAAACAATTGAGAATTCACTTTGCACTTTGTTTTTAAAAGTACCCCTAGCTTGAAGACTATTATCTGTATACCTTATTAATGTTCTGCTTTGAAATTTTCTTAATTTTACTGTTTCTGATATTATTTAACACTATGTAAAAAGTGGATTTTAATTAAGAATATGTAAGAATTGTAAAATGAAACAAGTTTTTTAAATAAAAATTAAATGGTTATTTCATGCACAGTTTTTCATTATTAAATCATACCGGAAGGGGTTAAGCATATTTCGTTCTTTATAAATTTATTTGTCTATTCTGTCACACTGCAATTAATTCTGTAGCCGTAAGTAACGGTTGGTTGGGGTTTATTGCCGAAAAATCCAAGTTAGGATGTGCTGCACCAAATAAAAGAGCACAAATTACTACAAAGTTACGTAAAATAAGGTATGAGAAAATGGTTAAAATGCAAGAGAAAAAACAAGTAAAAATGTGGTGAAGAGTCACATTAAAACATTTTATAAAAACTAAATGAGGTTTAAAACGCCAATGCGAATGAGAAAATCAAATGACTTTGGATGAAGAGTTTCGCCGTAAAGTTCGTTCAAATTAGGGTGGAAAGTTTTAAAATATACCGGGTGGCCATAATTAAACTGACAGCGCTCACAGTGTTCTGTAGCGCGATCCATTTGCGAGAATGACGCCACATTTTGTAGGAAGATTAAACAAGACGGGGGACGAAGGATTCCACGAAAAAACAAATTAGTTCCAAAAGTCCCCGTTAGGTGAATATTTGGCACTGTGCTATAGAAAATAGAGTGTTAACAAATGCAAATTAATACGGAATAAAATTACCTTTTATTATGCACATTTTCTGATTTAGTTCAAGTGCAATATAGCAACACTTTTAAAAAAGCGTAAAATCTACATAAACACCGATAAAGTCTCGTGATCTGCAATATCACGTAAGCTGAGCAGAAGTTCTTTATTCAAATTTCACGTTACATCCATTGGCACAGTTACGAAATTAATTTCCGTATTTATTTGCATTTATTAACACTCTATTTTCTATTACACAGCGCCAAATATTCCCCTATCGGTGACTTTTAGAACTAATTTGTTTTTTCGCGGAATCTTTCGTGTTTAATCTTCCTACAAAATGTGGTGTCATTCTCGCAAATAGATCGCGCTACAGAACACTGTGAGCACTGTCAGTTTAATTATGGCCACCCTGTACATAATAAAAACATTTTAAAGCAGTACATGAAGTTAATATATGATGAATAGTGAGACGAGTGTGACAAAAGGATCATTTTGGAGTAGGCTCAGCCAAAAGTAAGTGTTTATGGGTTAATCTACTATGATCGATACGAAGATAAGTTAATATGACATCTAATTTTCGATTAGGTAGCCAGAATGTAATAATTGGCTTAATAGAATGAAGTTTGTTTCTCGTTTCAAGGTTCCAGTCTGCTTTTCAGCGGTCATTGGAGACCAAAACAATAGACTTTTTAATATCATCCTAGGAATGGGGCAAAGATAAGGGACCGTAACATGTCTGGCCAGATCTTACCGCGCTTTCATTGCCCAGGATACCCACGCCGTATGTAACGGAGTTGTTTAAAATATTAAAAAAATATTTAAAGATTGATTTAACACCTGTTACTAACATTTTTATTTATATTTTTGTAAGTACCTTGGTTCTCTCTAAATAATCTCGCAGCAAATACAGTTACATTTATGCTATTAATATGTAAGGAATAATCGCCAAATTTAGGTCTTAGTTTGTATTTCTTTAGTTAATGAAGATCATTAATTTACGGCCCAGTGGCCGTAAGAAACAAAGCTCAATTCTAAGCTATTCTTTTCTGATTGATTCTGCTCTATCCAGCGATAATGTAATTGAAACGACCACATTTTGCAAATTTATGCCAACAAGTGACACTTATAAACTCGGATAAATAAGACTTGGATGTGATTCCCTGAATCAGTCTAGTAGCACATATCTGCAATACTGCCTTAAGCATGTGTCCGGCCCGTATTATATTCAATATTTAATCAAGTATTTAATTCTTGGTAAAAGATTGCATCCAGACTGTATTTGAATGCAACCTATAATCCACTAAGCAGTTACACTTGTCTCCGTACTGAAAAATATCTCGTTTCTGGTTACGGAATAGCAGTTTGAAATTCACTTTTACTTCATTTTGTGGCCTGATGTTCCACTATTTTATTATAAAATTTAAAACTTTGAAAGAGTGAAATAAGGGCGAATACTTATATAAAAATCACCAAAACTAAACTATTATTTAAAGTAAAAACACGGCTAAAAATCTAAAAAATAAGATAAAAAGTAATTTTAAAATATGAAAAAGGTGATAATCCTAATGTATGGAAGAGAGGAACCAACATAAGGCAGAAAATTAAGTACAAATTAATTGGAAATTACTTTTTCTTAGCCCAATCAATCTACTTCTTCATTGCGGGAAGTTAGTTTAGTGTGTAGGTAACAGAACTACACACAGCTATCAGCTATGCTTGTCTACACAGTTCTGTTCCGACCACTAATCAATACATACCACAGTGCAGAAGAAATACAGTGGAACTTCGATAACTCGACTTCCTATAGTCGAATAATCCGCTAACTCGAACTTTTAATCAAGTTCTGAATCATTTCTATACTTTTCTTTAAAAAACTGTCTCGATAACTCGAAGTGAACCTTTTTTTAAGTCGAAGTTTTTGTGATAGATTTCCCCGGTAAAAAACACAATTCAGTTCAAAACTTCGAATGCGAGTCCACTTACGTCTTCCTTCTGTGAATTGCAATGGCATCCACTTACGTCACACTTTCTTGGAATGCCCTTCACCCCGTCCCCTCCATTGTCCACACCCTATTTAACTGTGTTCAAAAATTAGGTGACTTTGTGAATGCCAACAACCTCAAAAAATGCAAACAACAAAAACTAACTGCTTTTTTCAAATGAGATTTACATGGTATGTATACTAATTAACATGTAATGAGGCCAAATTTTCTGAGTTTTAATAAACTTTTTGACCCCATTCTTCTCTTGTTATTTTACATAGGTTATTAAAAAATTGAAATGCTTACAACTATAGTATTATGGTATATCAAAGCATTTAAACTATGTCGACGTATCTTAAGTGCCAGTAGAGAGGAATGGGAGGTAACTTCGATAACTTGAATTTCGGATAAATCGAATATTTTTTAGGGCACCCCGCGACTTCGAGTTATTGAAGTTCGACTGTAACTGGATTTGGGGAACGAAACAAAATTGTTTACTATTAAGATTTGCTTCATTTTGGGCCTCAATCAAATCGAATTCACTTTTACATTTTTACTATAAAGCGGAAAGCATTTACAAAGACACACTGAAAAAAAAAAAAAGATTTTTTTTAAGAGCATATAAACAAATAAAAAAAGGGGAAAATTCAAATTAAACTTATCTTGCAAAGAAAAATAAGGAACAATCATAAGGGTAAATTATAAAAGAAAGCAAAGCTAAACCTAGTGCAGGGAGCAGTGGCAGTGCCGTACCTTGGCACCCACACGGGCTGGTTGGGTCCTTCGCAATTATTTCCCGAATGCGTGCTCTTCAGTTGTACGTTCTTGCTCATCTGTATGGCCTGCTTGATCTCCTTGATCGCCTCGGACACATTTGACGAACCGCCCGCTTTGCCGTTCGGACACTCGTCGGCCAAACCGCCGTCGCGAGGGCTGCCATCGTTCGGTTTTTGACCTGCGGAAGACAGTGGAAATAAACGATCAACAACAGCAAATACATTACTAATGTGTCTGTCTGATTTAATTAAGGAATTTTTTTTATTTTTAAAATCCCAAATTATACAATACAAGCTTAGTGTACAAGTTTTACTTGGACTGGCTGAATATGTTTATGTTCATTAAAATTATGGATCTTTTGGAGAACACTAAAAGCTTTACGATAATAATGGAAATATTCCTAGAGTATGGGTTCTAATGCTACCCCTCACCAGTGGGGGCTGAAATCTTTCAAGGAGGTGGTAGCAAATTACGCTGCAAATGAGGGGAGGAGTTAAGGCAGTCAAAAGGAGTGGCAGGTGACTGTTTATACAAATATACATGATATCCCCCCTAAAATTAACAATGCATAAACCAACTAAAACTTTATTTACTATAATACAATTCTTTTCATTATATAAAGTGTCGAGTGCAATCAAAAGAGGAGGAACTCGATATTAAAAAAACCCTAAATGATAGATTTCACCATTTTACGGCTAAATTACTTTGAGATAAAGCCCACAGCGTTAATAACGTTATATTGAAATGTTTTGTTATTTAGGGTTCATATTGCAATCAAAACAAGAGGTGCACAACTAGACGTTAAAACAATCCTAAATACAAAATGTGATCATCTACGGCTAATTGTTTTTAAGCTATGTGAGTTAGGTACATTCAGACATCATAAGTAAACTAGTAATAACCAGTTCCAGAATATTCAAAACAGATATTTAAAGTACCATAATTAAAGTTTGCTTTTTCTATATTCATGTATAACACAAAATAAGACACATGCATAAGACAAATTAAGTCAGTCATAGTCGAAATATATATTTTCGTTGAAATTTGGTTCTGGATATTTATCGGGCTTACAACATTCCCCATACTTTGTGCAAATAAAATGGCTGTGGTACCGAATTTTTGTACACGATAGAAGTGACCCGTCTTTCAATAGTCCCACATTAAACCACGTATGTGGAGCTATGAACTTTCGCCGAGAAAGATGATACGGTTGTGTCGATGACAACCGATTTAGTTTAACCGCATTATTTACTGAACTCAATTGTTAGTTATTTATTTCAGCACTCATTCACTTAATCAGAAGGAAATATCCGTAATTATAATTAAATATGCCATAAATAAAAAAATTATAAAAACATGAATTATGAGAAAAGAAACCCTAAAAATTACACAATTTTGAAGTCAAAGAACTTTTTTTTAAAAGATTGTTTCATGAAATTCAGAAATAAATTGGTTAAATAGGTACTTCCAAATATTTTGACCAGAAATTCCTTAGGAAATCATATTGGTATATATTTTTTGCTTTGTTTTTAGAAAATATTACTGTTTTAGCAAAAACAAGCAAAAAAGTAGAGTGAAAAAAGTAGAAGATCAAAAATAGTAACTAAAACTGACCAATTATATATATATATATTTGAGTGTGTGTGTATGTGTGTTTGTAAACACATACACACACACACACAAGGAATTGTAGATGGAACATTAAATTAAGCTGAGCTATGCTTAAATTCAAAGTCAGCTCTGGGCCATTAGAGGATACAATTTGCATTTTTTTTTCTTTTAAAAATTAGAAATCTTCAATCGAACAATTTTTATAGCAACACATGTAGTATTTTCAAATCTTCTATAGTACTTTAACTTAAATATGGAACGAAAAGGTAGCCTTTGAATTAAATTTGTAATACAATATTTTAAGATTTTAAAAACACATATTTGTAAACAATGAGATGGTCATATGAGAGGGATAAAAAGGACTTACTCAAGACGTCGAAGTAGCTGAGGTCGACCTCCTGCAGCGCGAGGTGCTGGGAGTTGCACGAGTGCCTCCAAAGGTACTCGGCGACGTCGTGATGGTTCATCTTATCCGGTGGTCCGCCAGTGGGAGGCCTCTTGCTGCAGAAGTCCTGCTCGATCTTACTGATCTGCTTGTTAATGAGCGCCAGCGTTGTGTTCTCAAACTCGCCAGTCTTTCGTCCCTCGGCGGACCAGCCGCCCCCGTCCTCCGACCCTTCGTCCTCGCTAGTGTCAGGCTCGCTGCTGTGCCCACTCGACAGACCGTCCTCGAGCACAGGCATAGAGCTGCTAACGAGCCGGCCGCCCGAGTTGAGGCTGCCCTCGAGTGAGACGACGCTCTCCACGTCGTTACTATCACAGTCGGTCGTCTCCGGGGACAGCGTAAAGTTCCGCGTGTGGTCCACCTGTTCACCCACCTCCGTTTCGCCTAGATCCTCGGTACCTGGGTACGTGCTGATCGACTCCAGGTCCGGATCCACCATTTCAACCTGCAGCGTATGCTGGTGGACGCTTTCGTGCAACAGCATCAGCTCCTGCTCGTTGGGCAGGAAGGCGGCCGCGTCCTCGGCGGCGGGGGGAGGCGGCGATGGTTGCAGCACGCTGTCGCAGCAGTCGGTCGTAGCCAGGGAGCTCTTGGCGATGTGCGGGACGTCGCCGTTCACTAGCTTCACGACGTCGTTGCGCTTCGGACTGTCTTGGTTGTCGCCAACAGACGACTGAGCGAGGCGGCGACCCACGTAGGAACTACCAGTGTTGACGCGATACAATCGGTACTCCAACTCGCTGAAGTCGGAATCCTGAGCACTGGAAATACCTTTGTTACAAGAGTCTTTGCTCTCACTTTTGGGGTAGGGGGAAGAGCCGAATTCCTTCAGTAGGCTCTTAACGTCCGACTCGCAATCCACGGGCTCCTCAGAATTTTTACACTGCGCACTGTTGTTTTTCCGCGTTTCACTCACTATAGATTTGTTGCCCGCTATCACTTTTAACAGTTCTTCGCAGGTAGAAGGGTGGCTTTTCTCCCCACCGTTTTGTTCGGTGCTTTCAGAAGACACGCGATGGGGATAGCCGGGTCGCGGGCCGTACCGACGTGGGGAACCTTCGTATTCAGCAATAGGAACATTGCCAATGAGACGCGCGATACCTTGTTTGACGGGGGAAGCTGGTTCAGAGTCCGTATCCATTTCTTCCTCCTGGCTCAAGTTCGGCAGGCTGCCGACGTTCTCTTGGCCTACTCCGTCAACGCCCCAAAGTCCTCCGCATGGAGAGACTGGAGAGCTAACGTCTAGGGTGCCTATGTAAGGCTTGTGCATAATGCGAAAAGACTGATCAGTATCACTATTGGGAGACTCCAAGATCTCGTTGGGATACGTCGAGTAATCCGTATCGGTCGCGGAGGTTTTAACGTGTAGGCCATTGCTACTGCCGTTCCCCGCGAAGGTATCGGACGACTTCCTCTGGTCAATGAGTTCTCCTATGTCGTCGTACACAATTTCAGCGTTACTAACGGGAGCCTCGTAAACGAGGTGACTCCCGTGTTGCTTGGAATCCCCGTGGAGGTCCTGGAGACCCCGGACCGACGAACTCTTTCTTAGGCACATACGACCGTTCATCCTAGGCATATGCTCGGGAGACTTCTCCTCGACAATATACGACGATTCGGTCCGGTATTTAGAGCAGGTATGCAGTTTATCAACAGAACCTGAGCACATATTGTACATATACCGCCGCAGTTTGTCGTCGTACATGACATCGGCACTAAACCGCTTAAAGTCCTGCGATTTATTGTTGTTGTTGTTGTTGCACCCGACCTGGCTGTGGTCGTGAGACACCCTCTGGCGGTGGTACACCACCTCCTCACTGTGTCGCTTCTTTGAAGGCTTGCTGCGACTCTTGGAGAAGATCTCTCGACCACCCGCGATCTCGATGCGACTCTCGCGAAGGCAGAAGCCCGGGTCCATGTGGTACCCTACGTCCAGTTCTGGGTCGTAGACGACGTCTTCGCCATAGTCGCGTCTGTCACACGTCATGGAAGAAGTGGAGTTGCTGCGGGCCTCTTCTTTGGCCGCCGAGGGAGCATTGCACAGCAGGCCGCTGTTTTCGTAATCACAGTAGTCGTAGGCGCTTATCACCGAGTGGTCCTCGGTAATTTCGGCGGGAGGGGGCGGGGGCGGCGGCGGCGGCTGGTCCCCTCCGCAGCAGGAAGACGATTCGCTCATGTCGGAGGAAGGCCTGGCCTCCGTGTGCTCCTGGTGGTGGTTGTGGTTGTGGTTGTTGTGGGGCAGGTAATTATCGTTCGCTTTGTCCATTAGGCTGCTACTCATTGTGCTGTCGCTGCTCGCAGTCGACAGCTTCCTGTGGTCCTTGATGAGGTGGTTGTTGTTGTTGTTGACGACATTGTTCTGGTTGAGATCGCTGCTTGACGGGACGACGTTACGGGGCCGGCACCGGGGGAAGAGCTTGTTGATCTCCTCGTTATCGCTACTCGCTTCTTCCGACAGAGGTTGGTCCATAACTTTAGCCATGGCGAAGACATCACAAAGTTGGACTCTCACAGCATCAGCAATCTGCTGGAACACAGGCAAAAGAAAAAATTTAAGTCATGCTGCAAATGGATTTAAAAGTGGATGAAAGAAGCAAAAAATTTAATCAAACGTTGATTTCGAAACAGAAACTTAAACAGTGAAAACAAATGTGCATAATTATGAAGATAAATCCTATATCTCCCCTAAAAAAATCGTTAGAAAGAAAATTACTTCAAAAGGAAACACACACCAATATAGAAAAAATCTTACCAAAAAAACCATGATCTGAACGTCACAAACCAATTTTTCTACTATTTGGTTTGCATTACAGCTACACATTTTTATCACTATTATTAAATACTTAACTCATTAGTTTAAAACTTAATCTAAAATCTGTGATCAATTGATAATGTATATCTACATTGATAATCAAGTATATTTTACATTAAAAATGTAAATGAAGGTGTTCTTCGAAGAAAATAGAGAACTACAAAAGGTACATACCATACAGATACAGATAAAGAAAAATATCGAGAGAATGTACATTTTCAGCAGTACGTTTAGTTCTTTTTAATCTTTCTTAGACAATAAAAATAGACACACAAGTATACACGCCAATTTTGCAATTTAATTTTACATATGTCAGTTATGG
Organism: Pardosa pseudoannulata; assembly: GCA_032207245.1. Classification (NCBI taxonomy): domain Eukaryota; kingdom Metazoa; phylum Arthropoda; class Arachnida; order Araneae; family Lycosidae; genus Pardosa; species Pardosa pseudoannulata. The sequence goes on from CM063504.1 coordinate 132,893,325, forward strand.
TGAGTTAAAATTAGCAGGGAGAAATACCTACCATATTAAAACCGTAAGAAACACTTTCTACCGCCGAGATTTTTGTAGTAAATGGCAAGTATTTTTTCCATCCTAATGCCTACGTTTACGGGTTGCATCACAATAATACGGGCGGGCAACCTTCCCCTACTTTCTTGATTGACCCAGAACCATAAGTGAGGATGCAGCCATCCTCAAGGGCGATGGAAATAGAATGGAAGCATCACTCTGCCCCTCATCAAATAGAGAACGATAGTACCTCGGAATGCAATCCGAATAACAAATAAGTTGGGGGGGTTAATTTTCTTTCTCATAGAACAGTCATTAAATCTTGGGGTTTGCTTATGAAAGATATAAACATACTCCATGGATAAGTGACTAATGCAGGAAGAGAGTCGCATATTACATAAGTTGCGTTTTGCATTTCCCCTTGGAGCAAAAAACTACAAAAATAGCACTTAAAAACTTACAAAAATAGCACTTAGGATTAAATTTCTATCGTAAAAATAATAAAATAAAAACAATAAAAATTAAATCTCAAAAATAAAAGAGTAAAAAAGGGAGAGAGAGGAAAGAATTTTTAATATTTTATATTAAACTTGATTCTCCAAATCATAGATAAATACTCAACATTTACAAATTAATAACTGCTGAGAAATTTCACTGAAGGAAGCTGTTACTTAAAATTCTTCCTTTTGTCCTATCCAAGACTTAAATGTACAGTCATCATACAATGTTTATCACAGTTTACAGTTAAGTTAAAACTTGATCGAGCTGAAAAATAGTCTTCCATTCCGTAAGTATTCAGTGTTTTTTGTTTCTCTTCTTTAAAAAAAAATGTAATGATCAAATAAGAAAAATAAAACTTTATTTTTATTATTATTTTGTACTTGATATAAATTGTCAGCCCTATTGCATTTGTTATCACACATTGATTGGGGAATATCATCCACTAAAGCACTTTAAGATTAAATTTCTATAGTTAGGAAAGATTACTTTTCATATTGAACTACAATACAAAGTAATGGGTAAATACAGTGGACTCCGCTTAATGTGATCGCGGTTATGATCAATCGCTTATTGTGATCGACATTTCTTAGTCCCGATTTTCTCTATTCATTTGTATGTTAAAATTATAGTTTTATGTGTTCGTTACATCGGTTAATGTTATCAGCTTTCGAACCTCATTTTAACTGGCAGAGGAATATTCACAATGTATTCAGAAGGAACCCATTCTTTTCTTTCCCTTCGTTCTTTTTTAATTTCCGAGAATTCTCCCGTCTTCCACTTAGGGAAATGGGGAATGATCAAAGGAGTGGAGTTTTTACGTCCCGGGAATTTTTCAGAAATACGCACGCTCTGCTGGTGGTCAATAGTTGTCAGATAAGCAGAAGGCAACAAATTCTATTCGGAACTGAGAAGGAGCGAATTCACATTTTATGCCTTGCTCGCTTACGTGCAGTTTGTCGATATGGAAGCCAGAAAGCGAAATGATTTAATATTAAAATTAACGCAAATAGCTAATTTAGTTTGCAGCAGTCTTGCTTTGCATGACTGCAAACTTGCAGGAAGTGCAGCATGACAAGTCTGCAAGTTTGAAACAAGACTGCAGCAAGTTTACGAATTTTCGCTTGATTCAAGGTTGTTCTGACAAGTTTGCCACAGTTTTTGGAGCAAAATAGCGTTGCAAAGGTATGATCGCTCTGCGTTCCGTCTAACTTGCAGGAGTTTTTCCGTAAGTTTGTCACTTCAAATTTGTTATGACAAGATATTATCCAGAAAAAATCAAACTTGCAGCAAGTATGCATGCTATCTGGGAAATATCGAAATTTTAAATCGTTATGACAGGTTACTAAATATGAGTCAGTGCAATGCTGCAGCGCAGTTAAACATTTCTCAGCATCTGAATTGCATTGAAAGTGTTGAACCGTGGGGTACAACACCAGTCCAATGACTTAAAACAATATTACCAACGATTTATCAATGAGCTTCTTACAATTGCAGACAATCAGCAATTGATAAATTATTTTTATTATGTAAACAATTCTTGTGTTTTAAAGTATAATATACAATACATAAATATAAGGCGAGTTTTTTCATTTTATTTTGAAATGTAGTACGTGTGAATTAAAGGGGGGGACCTAATTTTGAATATCGTTTATTGTTATCAATCGGTTATTGTTACGAAAATCACGCTGTCCCAAACTGATAACATTAAGCGGAACCCACTGTACTAAAAAATGTAATCAAATTTTGCTTTTATTCTTTGTCATAAATTTTGCTTTTAACACAGGTCAAGGTTGAAAAACAAAAATCTAACAATTCCCCCATTTAAAAGTTTTGTTTGTTGATGACATATATTACGACATATTTAAATATATTTCTTACTTGAAGTCAAAAGAGAAACGAATATTGCATAATTCAGAAGCAGAATTTAAATTTAAATAACGTCATAGAAGGGCGAGACATATTCACGCTATAATTTGCATGCTTATGGGAGCAAAAACAAAATCCTATTGTTGCGAAGGGGTACCGTGCTAAAATGGCAAAATCTATTTACAAACTCTATTATATCATTTAACATATCTGAATAACTGTTTAAAGTTTTAAAGAGAAACGTAATTTATATAACATCTATTTGTAATTGTTACTGTAGTAATAGAATAAGATTTTAAATTTCAACATCATCATGGAAGGACGAAACATATTTAAGCTATAATTTGCATACTTATGGGAGCAAAAACAAAATCCCACTTTTGAGAATGAGTACCGTGCTAAAATGGCAAAATCTATTTACAAACTCTATTATATAAAATAACATATCTGAATAACTGCTTAAAATTTTAAAGAGAAACGCAATTTCTATAACATCTATTTGTAATTGTTATTTTAGTGATAGCATAAGATTTTACAGAAATATTATGACTATTTATTTCAGCTAATTTGAAGCTTTAAAAAATGATTATAGTATAATCAGTACATCTAATGATCAGAAACTTCGACAATACATAAAAGTACATATACGCTATTTTAGTGATAGCATAAGATTTTAAATTTAAATAACACCATGGGAGGACGAGACATATTCAAGCTATAATTTGCATGCTTGTGGGAGCAAAAACAAAAACCTACTGTTGCGAAGGAGTACCGTGCTAAAATGGCAAAATCTATTTACAAACTCTATTACATCAGTTCACACATCTGAACAACAGTTTAAAGTTTTAAAGAGAAACGTAATTTCTTTTATATCTATTTGTAATTGCTATTTTAGCGATAGCATAGGATTTTAAATTTCAATAACATCATGGATGGACGAGACATATTCAAGCTATAATTTGCATGCTTTTGGGAGCAAAAACAAAATCTTACTGTTGAGAAGGAGTACCGTGCTAAAATGGCAAAATCTATTTACGAACTCTATTATATCATTTAACATATCTCAATAACTGTTTAAAGATTGAAGGAGAAACGTAATTTCTATAACATCTATTTGTAATTGTTATTTTAGTGATAGCATAAGATTTTAAATTTAAATAACATCATGGAAAGACGAAACATATTCAAGCTATAATTTGTATGCTTATGGGAGCAAAAACAAAATCCCACTTTTGAGAATGAGTACCGTGCTAAAATGGCAAAATCTATTTACAAACTCTATTATATAAAATAACATATCTGAATAACTGCTTAAAATTTTAAAGAGAAACGTAATTTCTATAACATCTATTTGTAATTGTTATTTTAGTGATAGCATAAGATTTTAAATTTAAATAACATCATGGATGGACGAGACATATTCAAGCTATAATTTGCATGCATATGGGAGCAAAAACAAAATTCTACTGTAGCGAAGGAGTACCGTGCTAAAATGGCAAAATCTATTTACAAACTCTATTACATCAGTTCACATATCTGGATAGCTGTTTAAAGATTGAAGGAGAAACGTAATTTCTATAACATCTATTTGTAATTGTTATTTTAGTGATAGCATAAGATTTTAAATTTAAATAACATCATGGAAAGACGAAACATATTCAAGCTATAATTTGTATGCTTATGGGAGAAAAAAACAAAATCCTACTGTTGCGAAGGAGTCCCGTGCTAAAATGGCAAAATCTATTTACAAACTCTATTACATCAATTCACATATCTGAATAACTGTTTAAAATTTTAAAGAGAAACGTAATTTCTATAACATCTATTTGCAACTGTTATTTTAGTGATAGCATAAGATTTTAAATTTCAATAACATCATGAAAGGACAAGACATATTCAAGCTATAATTTGCATGCTTATAGGAGCAAAAACAAAATCCCACTGTTGCGAAGGAGTACCATGCTAAAATGGCAAAATTTATTTTCAAACTCTATTACAAAAGTTCACATATCTGAATAACTGTTTTAAGTTTTAAGGAGAAACGTAATTTCTATAACATCTATTTGTAATTGTTATTTTAGTGATAGCATAAGATTTTAAAGAAATATTATGATTATTTATTTCAGCTAATTTGAAGCTTTAAAAAATGATTATGGTATAATCAGTACATTTAATGATCAGAAACTTCTACAATACATGGAAGTACATATATATACTGTATTAAATATATTCATAAAGCAAAAAAAAAAATTATGCAAAGTTATCAACTAAAACGATTTTGAAAATTACACATGAGTATTAAAAAAAATCAGTCACCGTCGATATCTATAGTTAGTTTCATGTAAAAAGAATTCATTAAATAGATTTTTTTTAAATTTTATTATACTACGTATTTACAAAATGAAAGTGATTGCATTTTACACTTAAATATACCGATTTACGAATTGTATAGAAACAATAGAATACAAAACTGCACATAAATTATTTCCCTCGGTTAAAAATAAATTATCTATTTTAAACTAATATAGCACAAAATGTATACCATAATTTGAAAATAAAAAACGGTAATAGTATTAATTTGACAGTATATTTATACGCAAGTACATGGATTAGGAGTATATATAATATGTAGATCCATATTAGCATACAGGCTACGGATAACAAGTTAAAATGCTCAAAAATTATTTGACAAAAACATTTCATAAGAATATTATATTTCCTAGGAAAGATGCTATCTGTAAAATGGCCATCAAATTTATGAAGCGATGGCATTGTAGGGGGAAAAAGCTTTTATGTCACAGGAAATTGTGTTTCTAAGAAAATTAAAGCACTGGGATTTCAGGCGTCTCGAATTTTGATAAGTTTTTCTCCCTAATGACATTGCGGCGGAGGGAGAACCGCAGCAGTGCAGGCGGAAATTTTCAGCCGCCTCTGCTGTTCACAAATTTAATGGATTTGAATAAATAGAGAATAATTATATAGAATGTATAAATGGATGCGTAAAATATAAGCCTTTAAATACTTAGTAAAGAATAGCCGACGTGGATATTAGCAAATAGAGGAAAATTTTAAGGGGATATATTACCGTAAATATACTCTAAATATCGATTTTTTTCTATTGCTTATTGTTATGTTTCTATAAATGCTTGCGAAATTTAAATTATGTGACTTCACCATTTAAAAAGTTATTTTTGTTTATAATTTAATATATAGGAGTTCTTTTTTTAAAAATGAAAACTTTCTCTATGTTTGCTTTGCCATGAATTTTGGACATTTAAAATCCAAAGGTTCTTTTTGTATTTAAGATGCAATGCTACGACTTATCTGAGCCATTAATCTAAATATGGGGTTAAATAGGATTAGAGTTAAGGGGACATGGTATTTTAAAACTATTCTATTTTATTTTCTGTTTATTTATTCCTTTATTTTATTTGAATAAAATTAATAATAAATATCTAATATCTAAATCTAATATATTAGATATTAATTAGATAAATTAGATCTAATATATTAAATATTATTTAGATATTAGATATCTAATATCTAATAATAATTTGAATAAATCTAATAATAATTATCTCAAATTAACCTTCTAACCTTCCCACACATGCAAATTTTGAAGTATGTATCTTAAATATTTCATATGTTATTTATGTATATAAGTTTGGTATGGAGCTGTCTTCTCTTTTAATACTCTAGTGCTAATGAGACGGAGACCTACTGCTTAAAGCTGTTTCGATCATTCATGCCAGGAGCGGGATTCGGGAGTCAAACTCCGGTTCCGGAGAGCAGCGTCCAACCATTCGGCTATCGTGTGGCTATTTACGTATATGATTTTATTTATATGTAATTATTTAAGAAATAAGGTTTGCATTTTTTATACCTTTTCAGCCCGATACTTAACATAATTATGGAGAGAATTAGCAGTACGTTGTTACTTTTTTACTACCACTTTTTTTTTCAGGAAAAAAATCTAATAAGAAAAGTACCAAAATTTCTTGTTTATCGCTGTGGATAACTTTGTTACAATATACTTTCATGCAATGAAAATCTATGTAGTCTTGTGTAAAAGGATTTACAAGATAAAAAAAATGGAACAGGAATATTAATATTTGAAAAAACTTTTTTAAAAAACTTTAAATTTTAAAAAATTTTGATTTTATTACGAATTATTTAAACATACATTACTCTTCTAAATATGCCTTAAAAAGTACAAAACTCCTACAATGTTTATGTAATATTTAAAATTCAAAGAAATTATATATTTTAAAAGCGATTTATCCACTTAATATTTTTGCTAAAAAATATTTAAAAAAAAATTTTTAAAAAGCTTTAAAAAATTTTAAAAATCTTGATTTTTATATTACGAATTATTTAAATATACTTTATTCTTCTGAATATGCTTTAAGCTAGATTATAAAGTACAAAACTTCTACAGCGGTTATGTAATATTTAAAATTTGAAGAAATTATATATTTTAAAAGCGATTTAAAATTAGAAGAAATTATATATTTTAAAAGAGATTTATCCCCTTAATATTTTTGTTACAAATATTTGAAAAGCATTTTTGGAAAGCTTTAAATTTAAAAAAATCTTGATTTTATTATGAATTATTTAAACATACTTTACTCTTCTGAATATGCTTTAAACTACATTATAAAGTACAAAATTCCTACAACGTTTATTTAATATTTAAAATTTGATGAAATTATATATTTTAAAAACGATTTATCCACTTATTATTTTTGTTAAAAAATATTTGAAAAAGCTTTTTTGAAAAGTTTTAAATTTTAAAAAATTTAGATTTTATTACGAAATATTTAAACATACTTTACACTTCTGAACATGTCTTAAAAATTACAAAACTCGTACAACGTTTATGTAATATTTAAAATTTCAAGAAATTATATATTTTAAAAGCGATTTATCCACTTAATATTTTTGTTAAAAATATTTGAAAAAGCTTTTTTAAAAAGCTTTAAATTTTTAAAAATCTTGATTTTATTACGAATTATTTATACTTTACTCTTCTAAATATGCCTTAAAAAGTACAAAACTTTTACAGCGTTTATGTAATATTAAAAAAACTTTTTTAAAAAGCTTTAAATTTAAAAAAATTTTGACTTTATTACGAATTATTTAAACATACTTTACTCCTCTAAATATGCCTTAAAAGTACAAAACTCGTACAACAATTATGTAATATTTAAAATTTGAAGAAATTATATATTTTAAAAGCGATTTATAGAAGAAATTATATATTTTAAAAGAGATTTATCCCCTTAATATTTTTGTTACAAATATTTGAAAAGCTTTTTTAAAAAGCTTTAAATTTTAAAAAATCTTGACTTTATTACGAATTATTTAAACACACTTTACTCTTCTAAATATGCCTTAAACAAGTACAAAACTCCTACAACAATTATATAATATTTAAAATTTGAAGAAATTATGTATTTTAAAAGCGATTTATCCACTTAATATTTTTGCTAAAAAATATTTGAAAAAGCTTTAAAATTAAATTTAAAAAATTTGATTTTATTACGAAATATTTAAACATACTTTACACTTCTGAAATGCTTAAAAAATTACAAAACTCGTACAACGTTTATGTAATATTTAAAATTTTCAAGAAATTATATATTTTAAAAGCGATTTATAAACTTAATATTTTTTAAAAATAATTTGAAAATGCTTTTTTAAAAAACTTTAAATTTTTAAAAATCTTGATTTTATTACGAATTATTTATACTTACTCTTCTAAATATGCCTTAAAAAGTACAAAACTTCTACAACGTTTATGTAATTTAAAAAAAGAAATTATATATTTTAAAAGCGATTTACACTTAATATTTCTAAAAAATATTTAAAAAAAATTTTTTTTAAAAGCTTTACAAAATTTAAAAATCTTATTTTTATATTACATTTATTTAAATATACTTTATTCTTCTATGTTTAAATATATAAGTACAAAATTCTAAGTAAAAAATTTATTAATATTAAAAAAAATATTTGAAAAAGCTTTAAATTTTAAAAAAATATTTTTTGTATATATTTAAAATTACTTTTACTAAAATACTTAAAAGTACAAAATGTAAACAATTATGTAATACTTAAAATTTGAATTATATATTTTAAAAGCGATTTATCCACTTAATATTTCTGTTAAAAATATTTGAAAAAGCTTTAAAATTAAAAAAACCTTGATTTGTTACGAATTATTTAAACATAATTTACTCTATTAAATATGCCTTAAAAAGTACAAAACTCCTACAATGTTTATGTAATATTTATAAATTTTAAGAAACTATATATTTTAAAAGCGATTTATCCACTTAATATCCTTGTTAAAAATAATTTTATTGTATGCCAAATTTATTTCATATACTTAAAACATCCTTAAAAGAAATCAAATGTATTTTGAATGTTTCTACCGAAACACAGTAACTACGATGAAATTTAAAGATAGTATTACTGTAAAAGTCGTTTCACGGCCTTAGTTGTTCCCTTGCAGTAAAAATATAAAGTACAGGCATCAATTTTAAGTATTCACGTATTCCGTAAAATAATAAAGTAACCATTAACAAATACTAAAGGGTAAAGGCATAGTTTTCACATTACTTTTTAATGATTTTATAAGACGTTATTTCTCTATGTTGTTATAGTATAAACTAGAATACAGAAAATTATTTAAAAAAGGAAACAAATACTAACAGCATATTTCTAAATTTTACAAATAAGCTTTTTCTGTATGTAATAAAATTATCAAAGATGGGACTATAGGTTCACAAAACATTGTATGCTTTAAAAAGGAAATTTGAAAGGATATAGCGCCTTCTATCTCAAACATTTTACATTTTAAATTTTTATAAGTATTCTCCCAGGAATTTTTATAAACTCTATATAATATTTATAATATGCTGCATAATATTTAAAAAATTTCTGTGCGATATTAATGTACACTAATGACTTTAAAGTAAAACATTAAGAGATCTTTATTTACTTTTCTCGGAAACTATTGTAATTTTAACTGAATAATTTATAAACAATGTTTAAATATTCTAATAAAGTAGCCTGCAAAAAATAAGAACATGAAGCTATGAATATTTCATAAATTCTGCTTATATGAAATAATCGGCGCTTATTTTATTGCAAAAGAATTAGAAATTATCAGAATTATAATTATGAGATTCTTTTAAATATCAAAAATTGCATTTCTGTGTTTACCAGATAACATCTTTTAAAAACATATAACAATATATGTTATAAAAATGTATTTGCATTAAAGCAATCTTGATACAATTATAAATAAGTGATATTCATAACGGAAAATTTTAAATCGTATAAAATTATTAGCAAGAATCATCATGGATAAAAATATATAACAATATATTTAACAAAATTATAAAATTTATAAAGGGGCTATTAACAAATTTCACACATTAAAAACATACCTTTTATTAACCCCTTGGTTTACAAGTAAAACGGAATCTGATGTGTCTTAAAAATATTATTTAGTTCTGGCTCATTTGAGATCTGCATAATTTGAGAAAGAGAACGTTTTATTTCGATATTTGCATTTCTGTGTAACATTTAATGAGGTTTATATATGATGGTAATGTACAATAATTAAGTAATAATATAAAATTATGATGTAACATAATGCCGCACAACGTCTGTCGGAGGCAGATATCGACGTTTCGGAGACGTCAAATTCTACTTTGGCTCATGAGATGACTGACGTCTCCCAGACGTCATTGTATGTCAAGGGGTTAATTATTAATTCGTAAAATATTTTATGAATTTGAATGTTAAATGTTAATTTAAAAGCTATCCAGACAATGTAATTTTAATCACAAAAATTAAATTTGAAACCATAACTAAAGACTCACCCCTTTATTGCAGCAGTCAGCACATTACTTTCAGCAAAAATATTAACACTGAATATATAAAAGAGGAAGTACTATGTTCCACTACAAACGAATCACACGAGAAATTGAACTTCCGAGATAATACTACTGAAGTAAAGCTATGAACATTGATGTACAACAGGGATACCACATGCACATTACTAAACAAAAACAACATTCATTGCCACACCAACCAACTCCGGCATAACGAATCAATCGAACAGCGGCAGGTGATTACTCATACCAATCGCCGCTTCAGTTCACTTCGAACGCTTGCTGGTATGAGTCACTTGAATCGGAACGGACTGCAAACATAAAGGGGCACAAAACATGACTTGAGTCACTCATGGCATAGGTGAGAGAAGCACAGGGGACAGTTTTGGAAACAGGATATTCGAGATATTAAATTTCGAGCCATACACAACAAGATGGATTAATATGTATTCATCCACAAGCATGAAATGTATGAAATGGTGATAGTATCCCAACGTTTTTAATGTAAGAGCACAATTCACAGAGAGATTTTCAAAGGAGAAACTTTTAAATAAATGTAAAATTATAATTGGAATATGATTTCTCGATGAAATACTTTGAGAATCAATTCAGATTTAAAAAAAAATGACGAGGATTAATTTTTCACTAAACTATCAAGTATATAAATAATTAATATCGGTAAAACTCATAGCACAAAATAATTTTCCGAGAACTGTTGAGTTATCACTCTATTCAGTCTGTTACATTTATATTGTGGTCTACAAATATTTCATGGGATAGGAAAAAGATAGCAAGAAATAAGCCTAAGATGATTAATACATTTTTAAAGAAAGATCATACATGTACACATACATACACACATATACACTGATTCAAAGCAAATTCTATAAAGTATTACCAGCAATAATTTTTATTACTGTTAGCATTAAATTTGAATAAATAAAAACATAAAACATAATTTTTTACTCGTCTTTTAAAAATATAAAAAAAATGATTTTTGAAACATAAAATTTTTTTTATCTCCAAAATAATAATGCTCTTTAAAATGAAGAATTAGCTAAGTATTTTGCATACGACTATCATGTTCAGTACTGCACCACAGAACAAAAAAAAAAAAAAAAAAATTGTCTTCAAATTCTAACAATAATTCTTTATAATACACAAGTCCATTCCTTAACTGAAATAAAAGAGTAAACTAATGAATAATTAGCAGCTTCTCCCCCTATTATCAGTCGATTCTCATGGTTAGGCAATTTGCTTATTAATTAAACTAGTCACATTCCTGTATTTCCCTACAACATGATGCCATTTTTAGAACATTCACTAAACCAATTTTACCTTTAACACAATAGTACAGTGTACAGTCATATGTCTATAGTATCTAGAATACTTTATAAGATATCTACTTACATTCTTCTGTTTCATTTATTTATTTATTTATTTGAAAATCGAAATGCGTTTATTCTTATAAAGAATAAAAGCTTTTTCTTTTAAAATACAGAGTGACACTTTCAAACGTAAGTAAATTATAAATTTTTACATTGTAGTAAGTTCTGATTTAGAATGCAGCAATAAATATGAAACTGATAGCTCGAGAATTTCTCAGTCTTCAAATACAGCTGATACTTAAAACTCACAAAATTGTATGAAAACAATTTACTAGAAAATCGTAGTTTTTATAGCCGTATTTTAACTATAAAATATATTAATAACAAAAACAAGAAGATTTTAGAAAAATTGATTATGAGTGAAAACAAATAAAAAAGGGAAACTTGATAGCGAAACTGCATAAATTTGTTATTTTAATTTTTTCTCGTACAATAAATAAATTTAAAATTTAAAATTCTAAGTTTTATTTTTACCATGATTTTTTTTTTTTTTGACTCTAATTAAACAATTTTTTTTAATCACAAGCATATAAAAATAACTCCAAAGCCTAAAATTATAGTTTATAAAATATATAACAAAATTAAATTTCCCACTTCAAGGGGCGCACTTAAATCCAGGGAAAAAAAAAAAACAATATACAAGGTAAATTATGTATTCTTCAGTACAGTTCTAAAACGCAAGAATACAATTACAGTTACTCTCAGTGTAACAGTGTTTATTATTTATCAGAACTACCATGGACAAAAACAAACACAAAGTCTCAGGGTTGGCATGATTTAAATCAGTTTGATTTAAATCATGATTTTACATCTTGATTTTAAATCATGAATTTAAATCTTGTATTTAAATCAGTTGATTTTTTAAAAAAATCATTGATTTAAATCATTTTTTTTCACTTCTTTTAAAACCTATATTCCAAAGACAGGAGAACTGAGAATCAGTCAGCACAGTAATACCAATAAGTAAATAAGTGTCAATAGATAGCATGTGCTTTCCAAGAATTTAGGGGTTGTTATCAGAAAGTATGTAGCATGGGTAGTACAATGATTGATTATGACTGGTTGAATTCATTTTATGTAATGGGAGGTAAAGAGAACAAATCCAGTTTGTCTACCAAATAACAACAGCCGTGGCTTCATCTGCTGGAATGGAAAGATAGTTTTCTTTCTTTTGGTATCGTTCATTCTAGCCTTCGTAACCAATGAGGAGTGGATAAAATCATCAAAGCTAGTGTTTTTTATTGAAACAATTAAATCCATAATTCGGTACTTAAAAAAATATTAAAATAATTGTGATTTGTTTTTTTAAATAAATAGTTTGCATTAAAAGAATATTTAATTTGTTGTTTTAATTGACATCTTATTGAGTTTGCACTATCCAATGACAAAATAATAGAATGTATTTAGTTTAAAATTTATATATTTAAGTTTAGGTAATCAGTGTGCAGAATATACTAGATAGATAAGATGTGACTTCTTATAACAAACTATTCTATGTATATTGCAAAAAACATAAAAACAACAATTAAAATTAGTATTCAGAAAAAAATCAAAAAAATCCGATTTAAATAAAAAAAAATCTGGTTTTTTTATTTTTTTTTTTTTTAAATCATGATTTTTTTCCAACCCTGCAAAGTCTACAATCAAGCCTCTCTAAACAGACCACTTATTGAGCAGACGAACGATGGTCAAATGTTAGAGTGGCTGCTCCTCAGTACCAGTGTTAGCGGATTTGAATCCGGCTACTGGCATGTATTCTCGTAGCCCTTCGTAATCGGTTTTAAACAGTAGATCCCGGTCTCATTAACCCTAGCCCACAAACAGTAGACTGTAGAGCACCGAATCAAACCAAGCTTATTGAGCATTAAAAAAAGCCTCTCTCCAAGCTTATGTCGGTGGTGGTGCGTAGATCGCAAGTGCTGGGCCACCCCACTCAGCCAGCAATCTCCAAAGTGCCCAATTGAAGTTTGCTTTCATCTGAGAGCTTCAATTGGAAGAGAAGAGGAAAATGGGTGTTCCACAATGTTATATGGGTATTGATTTGCTTAGCGAACAATACATCACTGTCCAAATTGCAAAACACCCATTCTTAAGTTTAATTAGTAGACTTCATTAAAATATATTTTATACGTTTACGACAACTTTTTAAAATAATTAAATTGTAATTTATTTACTTTAACAATATTTAATTATAACATGGACCTTTAAAAATAAATAAAACACATTTTAAAATTTTTCAGAATTTCTGAATTTTAAACTCTAGATTCCTAATTTTCCAGATTCCCTTACAAAAACAATCCTACTTTTTTTCGATTAAAATGTCGGAAAGCGGTCTTTCAGAAAGATAGAAAAAGTGATTTTTTTAAATGGAGGTAAAATTAATAGTAAGCATATAAATAAAAAAATGCAAGAAATAAACGGTCTTTATAAGAGATGGGTTTTTATTTTCTTTTTTACGAAAGGTTTCACTGTATTTCAAAATTTGTGGAAATAAAAAGTATGGATGTATCGAAACAAGTGACAATTATGTTTATTTTTATTACTACTAGAATTATAATTTGGAATTTTTAAGTTTTTCTTATGTTTTATTCTTATGATTACCATATTTATGAATCTTTTAATATTAAAATACTACTAATCCAAAATGTCTTCTAAATGCATTTTGCTTGATATTGACCCCAGCCTAAAGAGCTAGCGAACCCCTACACTATAATAAGCAGTCTATTTCTACGATTAAGTAAGCGATTCAAACAAATACCAAGTCGACAGATTTCTAATATATTAGTCATCAACTCACTCCAAGTAATCAAAATAGCTGTCTATTCAGCAAACATAATTGAACAGAAAGAAAGTTTCACCCACCCAAGGATTCCGGGGCAAAGTATTTGGTTGCCGTTACGTTTCCACAATCACGTCCTGCGAAGGCTTTTGCACGCGACCAACGAAATAAGATCTCATTCATAATTAAACTCCCCACCTCCAAGGTGAGGCTCCCCCATACCAACAGATCAATCGACCAGAACACGGCATGCATATAACATGGCAAAAGAATAGGGGAGAAGAGAAAAAAAAAGAATAACCTCTTATTTTACTCGCAGTTTGATTACAAAGCGAAGAAACTTTTAAAACATTATGTATGTACGTGCACATGGTACAGGATGGCTGCTAGACCAACACACATTTGAACGCAAGGTACGAGTACTTAATTGGCACCTCAGCTTATGTTTCCGTGACTGTATCTTTAAAACGAAAACTGTGCTGTCAAGATGACATCATAAGTTTAATTCAAAAAAAAATACACAAACATGCAAAACGTAAAAGTTCGGTATAGACTAGCGCTTGTAAATTTTTCTCCTTTACTGCTCATTTAGTAAATAAAAAATATGAATATCAATATAACGGTAATTATTCTACCCGAAAGTTAACCGAAAAAGTAGGAATAGACATAATTTTTTTTATTTGCGCATTTTTACAATAAAGAGAAAATAATGAAGACGAATTAATAATGTAAAATGTAAACATTTAAATCTCAACACAATATTAAATAATAGAATTAATTTATTTGTTAATCAATTTATAAAATATTAATAAAAGATTAAAAAATGCTAGATATGAAAAATAAGCACGCGAATAATGCTTAATTAAGCTTTAACTAAGCATTACGAATGTAATGAATATTTTTTATAGCTTAACATTTTAAAAATATAATCGCAAAAAAAGAATTATTTGTCCAAAGTTTTAACATCTAATGAAGACCTAATTTTTATACAAAACAATCCAACTGCTAAAAATACACCCTCTTGTTCCACTCTCGTTGGTCGACTGGGCTCTTGATTCTGTTGTGTAGCCTCTACACTATGGCCAATTGTTCACCACTTCCCGATTGGGGACCTTGGACGATGGTTCACGGGTTGCATCCACACGCTGGGCCATTAAATGAGCCGAGCTTGTGGATTCGTCCATAGGGTCTTCTGCGCACTTAAGTTGCACATCTAGCTGCCTTTAATCTTTGGAAAAACACCGCCTCCGAAGCCATCGTCCGCCAAGGTTATTTTATCGTCTGTCACCATCGACCACGATAAGGCATACCCCCTCCAGACGGTGGTAATGGCTTGCAGTGGACCATAGTGTGGATAGGCCTTTACATTTCATAATCAATAGATAAGGGACATTGTAGAGATAAGGAAGTAGTTGTAAAGTTGGATACTCAGATGCGCACCGGATCATCTGAAATTTGTGGCCAGAATATTTGTTTCCCCTTTAGCCGGATAAAATGAATAATTTCATTGGACTCCTTCCGATAATAAACCTGGCTGTACCAAAGGAATGTATTGAAAAACTGAATTGTTTGATCAGCTCCTTTTCCCTTCTGTGCTTGATTGACATTGCGAAGTACCAAACATCACTGTCCATATTTGTTTAAATGTAGAACATGGCCAGAAAACAAACATAGTTGCCAAAATAAGGGTTTCATTTTTCGTGAACGGTTGCTATTATCAGAATATCTCCTTTCTATACTTCTCAGACGCAGGCAACACTAGCAGTAATCCAGGACACAATCTACAAAGCTCAAAAATAGACAATACGGTAAGATTATCGTGCAGAACTCATTTTTTAAATTTGGCATTTACTGATATATCTTAAGTACTGGTCAATATTAAACGATATATTTTGCAATTTACCGGTAAACTGGTATTACAAACCCGGGAACAGAATTACCATACGATTCTGAAATAAATTTAACTAGTTAATCTCAAATTTTGTTTTAACAAAACGTACAATCATTCTCCTTCTCCCCAACAAAACTGCATGCATAAATTTTAGTGTTTTTACAAGCATCTGTGCTCTTTAAACAATACGCTTCAAGAAAAAATGCTGCCTTGACGCTATAACGGAAAAAAAACATAAGAGGTTCCACAGTACGGAAAATACTGTATTAATTAGAAAATCTAACAAAACGGCCAATTTTAACATACGTCACAATATTTAAACATATTTTCTCAATCTAGCAAGAAAATATTTGACTCTGAGTTTCTCGATATAATGCGCCTGAGGTCACCACAAGAAATATCCTTAACTCATGCTTCCGGCATTCTTTTTTCAGAAAACTTAGCACGAAACACGGTTCTACATTCCCACAAAACCAGAGATTCTATTTTAGGAAATATTTCTTCTCAAAAAGAATGTATATATTTTTATACAGTTCTGTCGCATATACAGCTGTTCTGGTTTTCGTCCATTGATTCTCCATTACAGACGTAAGTGTTGAATCTATGTTACCTCATTTTCCTTTATAATAAATCGTGAGATCTTGACACTAGACTTCTACATAATGGTACCCCAACAACGTAAAACTGGATTTTGACATTTTTTTTTAAATAATATATCTTTAAATAATGTTGAAAACCATTACAAACTGAATTGCACGTCAGAGGAAAATCCTAAAAAAAAGTTAATGCGGATATTACATGACGCCTTCTATCCTATTGAGCCTTATAAATTACACACGTTTTTATATTTGGAATCTGTGTTGCGTTCTCAGAATTACCATTTGCATATTTTCTTTAACGTTACGGTGCTCCATGGGTAAAGCTCACGTATTGTCATCTAGAGGTGACTCACAGCGTTAATCCCCGTTATGTTGTGATATTTCGTTTAATTGTGCACCTCATTTTTTGACTGCAATCAGTACTTTATGTAGCAAAAATTTCCATCCTAACGTATATTAACGCTATGGTCATAAAAAAAAAAAGACGTAAAATGTTTAAATTTTCTATTTGGGACTGTTGTAACGTCTAGTTCTTAATATCTGTTTTTGAATATAATCCGCATTCTATAAAATAAAATCTCTCAAAAGTAAAACACAATTGATTTTACTTAATTTTATACTGTATATATTTATACTATTCACACGATATTCAACAAATATTGAAATTCACTTAACGTCAATATATTTTCTTTTTATTTTTTAACATGTTTTTTTTTAATTTTGTACATAACATTCTTATTATTTTTAATGAATTTTTCCCTAAAACTAAGAGAACTCGTAAAATTGGTCCAACATTCTTCCGGTATGTATAATACACTTGAACGGCTCTGAAACAGTTATTGACTTTAAGCATAAAAAAAGCATAAAATATTATTAAAAGTATAAAAAATATTGATTAAATGAATACATTTAACATGTATGTAGAGCATATATTCAAGATCATATATAAGCTGATATTTAAACTCATATTTTAAAATCATTAAAATAAGCATTTTTTTAGCATATAAAAGAGTAAAAGCAGGATATACTCCCTATGATATTTTTAGCAATTTGCATTATGCTTTATTAGAATCAATCCAAAACGGTTCAATTTATACTTCCAGATAAATACATCAATTTTGAGAAATACTTAAAAATGTCTAATTTGTTTGCTGTAGTTTATAAAGTTTATTACGAGTCAATAATTACAAGTTTGTTATAAAAACTCATAAACTAATAAAAGGTAAATACTGCTAAAGAATTTAGGAAGGTAATTACTTATTTTTGACTTAAAAGTCATATCTTTTTTCATGAAAAGGAATACCCTGTTCAACTTATAAGAGCTCGAGGGCTAAATTGTAAACCTTATGCATAATTGCGACTTGCACTTAATGACTAAATTTTGTAAAATTCTGCGAGTAGAGCAGAACATGAAATAATATACTTATGTATAATTAAACCAATTTTAATCATTTTAATTGCTTAAAACAGTTAAAAACTCTGTTATAAAATACATTTCCAGGGACTCATGGCTATTTGTACATTTTAAAGGTAAGAAAAACACGAGAGAGTAGGATATGAAAATTAAAAAAAAAATGGATTTTTTTTTTAAGTTTAAGCAAAAAAAATAAAGTTGTTATAACGGGATTAATTTTTTAAACAATAAGGAAATTTTCACGCAGCAGCCCTGTTTGTTAACGCCTAAGAATCTCAATTTGAATTCGATGACGATTCTGGCTTTCGTTTCAAATGAAAAAGCAGCTTATTGTTTGTCTATTGGCTGTCGTAAATATGAAAATGAATGAGAAGGGCATTAAAGTAGTTCATGACGTTGCGTGATATTGCTCTGTTATATAAAAGAGTGAAATTAAAAATATACAAAAAGTATCACACGCCAAACAATTATTATAGCAAATGTTAAGAAACAAAGAGTAAGCTGAAATGAAATTAGAGATAAACAAGCGAAATTTAACAAAGTAAAAAGGGATAATTTAGAGGGTGAATTATGGATGATCACCTGCATCAATTAATGAACGGATGTCCACTATGTTAACACATTGTGTGCGGGTACATTTCGCAGCTGAATTGTACCGGGAGCGGGCGTTTTGTACGTAAATTTAGTTATTCAGTTAAATCTCAATAGATTGAAAATTATTTAATTTTTTAACCAACTTTTCGTGTTTTATATTGTAATATATAAACAAATATATAAATAGACAAACAAGTATATATATAAATACAAATAAATAAATAATATATATATATATATATATATATATATATAATATAAATACACATATATATAATACCAAGAATAAATAAAAAGTTAATTTTAAATCAACCTTCCCGTTCTGTGGTTCCGTATCGACTGATGTAAAAACTAGTTTTTATTTGTCTAAATTTTTTCAGAATCTATGTAGCAGACAAGAACATTCGGCTCCGTTTTCCTGTATATACCTTTATTTTTGTACCCCCAAACAAACCCTGCTGTTACACTAACCCGTACTAGTACGCTACCCGCGTTCACGTATCAATCGTCAGAAAACGTACTAGTACGTGTCCCGCATACAATGTGTTAACACTAACCTCAGATAAAGCAAGAATGAATCTCGAAATCGAGAACTGATTTTTAATAAATTTCAACCAAAGAAAAAACACTAAGAAAATAGCGAGTATTTTACTTATTTTTCAAAAGATTTACTCGGACCCACGGACCGTCAGTCCTAAAGCCTTGATTTAGACTTACGTATACAATAAAACTAAAATATGTACAAAAAAGTTATAATTAAAATAAGGAAAGAATTATTCTTATATACACGAAAATTTTAGCCATGCAATCAAAGTTTCTTTCCTGTAAGACAGGCAAAGCATAACTTTTGCTCACTTATTAGACGATACTGAAAGTTGCTGTTAATAACCTTTATATTTTCGCTTGAACAATAATTTCTTTTGATTATTTTGGTAAGCCTCGTTAGCGATAACTTCTTCCCAAGGAAACACAATAATAATGAACTGGCATAATTCTGCCACACCAGACATCGGACAACTACTTCATCTAATTACGGAGTAGCCAGTAAGGCATATAAAAAAAACAGATTGTATACGGAAACAGGATATGATCATGAGTATTTTTTTTTTCACTGTCCCATGATACAGATAGAGCAAAGATCAAGGGAAAATTATAATTAAAACTCCAGGTGATGAATAGCATTGATCTCAACAAAAACTGTTAGGAGCAGTCTACTCTGGACTTTTCCATCTACTACCAAGGATAATAAAAAAACATATTTTTAATCACTTAAACCCGATGTAAATCAGATTGTTAAAAAAATTAAAAGTCAAAAACAATCTAATTTATTTAAGTAAAATATAAATTTATTACGATTAGTTATTTATGGTAAAATATAATCATTAATAATAAAATTTACGATAAATGATTTCTTCTATATATTTCATTAATGTGTGAAATATTTTTACATATGACAAGTTATGCTTGAAATACTATATTTTCTATTCTACCTCAGCAAACTTTTGTAAAATGTTTATATTTTCTCATAGATTACAAACATAAAATAACTAATTATCAATAAAATAAGTTTTTAAAGCACTAATATTTAAGCTAACACAAAATTAATATACGTAAGAATATTATGATCTGATGTCCGATTAACCCTTTCGTGGGCTATTTATTTCTCACTCCCCGTTTCCAAACTTTCAAAACAGAACTGCTAATTTTATTCAATCGATCGAACAATAGATGACAGCCGAAAACCGAAGCGGGAATTAGTCTTCCCGACATTCCAATAGCAAGACCAATATATTAGAATGGGTTTTGCGATTTTCACAGGTGTGTTTTGTAAGATCGTGTAGGTGGGAAGTAATCTTCTCAAGGCCCACGAAAGGATTAAACTGAGAGTCAAGTGATTCGACCAGAAATTTCATTACTAGAGAAAGAATATTTAAACCTTATATTTCTATGGCAATGCTAAGATATGAGTTAATTTCTCTTCGAATGATGCTGGATAGCCCCCTATTCATGCTATTAAAAAATTATGCTTAAAAAATTCACAAAGGATGAAAAAAGTAGTCTTGATTTAAATCATGATTTATATTAAAGTGATATAAATAAACCAATTTCAATCTACTACCAAATAAGAATATCAATATAACAATAAAAATATTCCAAGGGATATTTTACAATAGGCATATAAATTGGTTTGTTGAACTGGTTGGGGCTTTATAAAGGTAAGTCATTAGAGGTCAAAAAGTGTAAAACCCAACAAAATTTTACAAATAGCAAAGGAAACGTAATATAAAATGACAAAAGCTAACATTTTACAAGGAGTATAAGCATACAAAATATACAGATAAAAAGTCAAGTCATATAAAAAAAGTAGTTATCATATCATTTGGCGTCATATGATGTACTTCATTTGGTGTATTTACAGTTATGGCGAAATTTCAAAAACTTTCTACAAAGTACTTAACATATTTTGTGCGGGTACATTTCGCAGCAGAATTGTACCGGGAGCGAGCGTTTTGCGCGTAAAATTAGTTATTCCATTAAATCTTAATAGATCGAAAATTATTTCATTTTTTAACCGATTTTTCGTATTTTATATTGAAATATATAAATAAATATATAAATAAAAACATATAAATAACAACCATAAGATTTTTGTAAACAAAAATATATTTTGTAGTGGATAAATTTATAATAGTATCGTAAATATTAAAAAAATCAAACAGAAATAGTAATATATAGTTTTAACCTTTTTCCCGTTCTGCAGTTCCGCATCAACTGATGTAAAAACTAGTTTTTGTCTAAATTTTTCCAGGATCTATGTAGTAGACAAGAACATTCGGCTTCGTTTTCCTGTATATACCGTTATTTTTGTACCCACAATCAAACCATGTTATTACACTAACCCGTACTAGTATGTTACCCGCGCTCAAGTATCAATCATCAGAAAAGTACTAGTACGTGTCCCGCATACAATGTGTTAATAAGCTTTATTACAACCTGTGACCTCAACACTACTTGTTTCCCCCTCTGAAAACACATATATTTTATGTATTTTTTACGTATATTATGTAAATTAAAATAATATACAATATTTAGGATATATACTTAATTTTCCTACTGGTTTTAAATTAGGTTATAAGAATCCAATAATAGAAAAGAACACTAAAAAGACATTTCTATTTTCTATAGAACTTCTTAGATTTATTTGCTGGAAAGAGAAACCCTACAATGTTTATCAAACTATGATCTAATCGTTCCGAAACAAAGGTATTGAAGGACGTCTCTCTTCAATACCTGAGCTCAATGGTTCGAATTATACTTCTGGAATCAAAGTTCAGAATCAGTACTAAGCAGTAGGTTAGTCCTTGTGATACAAAAATATTGATCGTAACCGTCCGATCCAAAACCTAAAAAAGCTCCCAAACTTTTATATTTTAAGAAATCGCAGAGTCCAGATTTTTTTAATACGCTCGATGTAAGTTTCCAACAAGTACTTTTCGAAAATTAGTTAAATGTGTTATATTTCATTTATACTGGTAAATTTCTTTAAAGAAAGTTAAAATTAGTTACTTTCTTTATATTTTTATAGGTTAGATAAACATATAGAAGCCACAATTCAGGTCACCTAAAAATTTACTAAACAAAATTTCATGACCCCATTCTGTAGAGAATGGGGACCGTTTTAAATTTATCGACTTTCCGAAATGACAAGGTAAGATAAATCAATAATTATTCATTTTCATTTTTAATGTTGTTAGCCCTATTTAAGTTTTTTTTTTATTAAATAATACACGTAGAAACTTTCACATTAAGATACAGTATTTACCGTATTATTAATGCATAACGCGCACTTTTCTTTACTAAAAAAATTAGAGGTTGAAAAACTTTTAAACCTCTAATGTGAGCGTTACACATTAAATATTTACTGTTTCCTGTAATTACGCGGTTTGAAAAAAGACAAGTACTCAAGTTCAGGGAAGAAAAAAAGGGAAAAACCGCACCTAATAGGAGTAATCCTGCATCTATATTTCAATACTACTGCATTTCTTTTATGCAACATTTCTAGTAATATTATTAACTATAAAAGCCGAATTTTCTACTTGAAGTACGCTTCATATTTTCTGTTGTATATTGCACTAATTGGTACTTAAATTATAAACTAAAACTAGATTTGTTTTCAATCCTATTCGTATACGGGCACAATACAAATATTAAAAAGGAATACCTCGTATAACATACCCTAAAAAATGGAGTCATATCGTGACCTTCGAGAAGGTCATGGTTATATAGGAGGTCTTCAATTCCAACCCTTCCTTCTACAGTCATCTCACAACAACTCCCCCTCTACCCAAAAACCTAAAGCAACTGATTCCTGTAACAAATGAGAACTTCGTTTAGAATGAAATTCTCTGTAGAATGACATGGAAAAAGCAATGGATCCTGATTCATTAGATGCAAATTAGGCAGTTACAACCAGGAAAGTAAACAATTAGGTTACAATCTGGAAAGCAGGGTTGTATCGGCTCCCCCTCTACCCAAAGACCTAAAACAACTGATTCCGATAACAAACGAAGAAATGAAGAATGAAGTTCTCTATAGAATGACATGGAAAGAGTAATGGAACCTGATTCATTAGATGCAATTAGGCAGTTACAACCAGGAAAGTAAACAATTAGGTTACAATCTGGAAAGCAGGGTTGTATCGGCTTCCCCTCTACCCAAAGACCAAAAACAACTGATTCCGATAACAAACGAAAACTTCGTTAAGAATGAAGTTCTCAGTAGAATGACATGGTAAGAGCAATGGAACCTGATTCATTAGATGCAATTAGGCAGTTACAACCAGGAAAGTAAACAATTAGGTTACAATCTGGAAAGCAGGGTTGTATCGGCTTCCCCTCTACCCAAAGACCAAAAACAACTGATTCCGATAACAAACGAAAACTTCGTTAAGAATGAAGTTCTCAGTAGAATGACATGGTAAGAGCAATGGAACCTGATTCATTAGATGCAATTAGGCAGTTACAACCCGGAAAGTAAACAATTAGGTTACAATCTGGAAAGCAGGGTTGTATCGGCTTCCCCTCTACCCAAAGACCAAAAACAACTGATTCCGATAACAAACGAAAACTTCGTTAAGAATGAAGTTCTCAGTAGAATGACATGGTAAGAGCAATGGAACCTGATTCATTAGATGCAATTAGGCAGTTACAACCCGGAAAGTAAACAGTTAGGTTACAATCTGGAAAGCAGGGTTGTAACGGTTTTAACCATGGGGGTTTAAATCAGTGGTTTTAACCGTCCTGGTCAATATCAATTTTGGCCAGTTTTGACCACTGAAACCCACTTTTCAATATTTAATACTAATCGAACAAAAGTTAACTAGCATATCATAAAGGCAAGTTACATTTGTTAATAATGTCATAATATAAATAACACCAGCATTCATAAGAAATAAGCAGTTCATCTCTGTTTGCATTTTGAAAATCTTCTCTCATGCGTTTCATCTTATTTTCGTCGTCACTTAAAACTTCTTACTTTACAAGCAAACTTCTCCTCTACTTCCTTTATAGCATCAGTTGCTAATTTTAAGCAATACACCACAGTTTTTCTAGATGCCCCCATATCAATAGCTGAAAAAAAGAATGATTTTTTCCTTGTTGATATACAATTAACAATAATAGGAGAATTGTGAATATCACTGTACCGATCTTGCATTAAAGTTACAGTTTTTCCACGAAGCTTCTTTTGCTTTGCAGACATAGCTTCAGACTGAACGTTATCTAAAAGGTCACCATTTTTACAATTGCATGTGCATAGTTCATTTCTAAAATTCAAACATTCTTATTATACTGTAGAAGCATGTTAAATCTCATGAACTTTTTAGCATAATATTTTGTTTAACTGCAGTACTATTTTTATTGCTTATTAAAAGTCACTTCTAACTACAAAAGATTTTATACATTAAAATTAAGACCATTTAAAACTTTTTAACAATTTTGACCACTTTTGACCATTTTTGACCAATTTTGGACGGTCCAATTTTGTCACTTTTATCCAGTGTCTGGTCAAAATCAGTTTTGACCGGTCAAAATTACAACCCTTCTGGAAAATAAATTTTATGTGACATTTCAGGTGCATGTTGCACACAAGGTATATTTTTTCATCATTTCTTTTCTTGTAAAACACAAGAGCTTTATACACGAGTAAACACGATAGAATGTTATGAAATAGATGAGTACATAAAAGAATACTCTTGGTTCTTATGAATTGATAAAAAAGACAATAGATGAGGTGATAAGGGTTCCTTCGGTTATAAAACTAGGAAAAGTAGGCGTTTTTAACAGAGATTCCTTTACATCAGCTACAGTAACAGTAGATACAATTTGCTTATTCTGACTAACAACCGGTAAATGATTGTAATGGTGGACTCAGAACACAGACATATCAGTTACCATTTTTACAGAAACAAATTGAAACATTTGGTATTCATTGAAAACATTTTTCCTCAAAGAGACCTGCAAACCAGAAATTGCGAAGTAGATCACGTCCAGTCTCCTTGATTGGCCGTCATCACGCAACACGCTATTCATTTAGAAATAGGGCTATTAATATTTGTAGAACAGTAATTAGATGTTAAAGATTCAAATAGCTGTTCCGTATTTTGAATAATTAAAGAATCGGGAGATTTCTACACTCGACTTTCTCTACCTCATAACGATGCAATTTAACATTGAACAGTTTTTTAAAGCGGTTATTTAACAATGTATTTCTAATTGCACCAAAAAGAATAACATTATCATTTTCCTGTTTAGGTGGGTCTCTGCTTGCTACATTGGATTCCTCTTTAATATTAACATGTGGGAATATAAAATTACTCTGATCGAGTCCCATTTTAAGAATTCTTTTAAAAAAATTATATTACCAGATAGAACAGTAAATTCCCTAAGGTTTGCCTATAGAAAAAATATTTCATTTTAAATCATCTGTGAGAAATTTTGGTATACTGTTTTTCAAACGAAAATAAGAGCATTTAACAGACATAAATTTCAATATATATATATATATATATATATATATATATATATATATATATATATATATATATATATATATATATATATATATATATATATATATATATATATATATATATATATATATATATATATATATATATATATATATATATGTGTGTGTGTGTGTGTGTGTGTGTGTGTGTGTGTGTGTGTATGTATATATATATATATATATATATATGTGTGTGTGTGTCTGTGTGTGTATGTGTGTATGTGTATGTGTATGTATATATATATATATGTATATATGTATATATGTATATATATATGTATATATATATGTATATGTATATGTATATATATATGTATATGTATATATATATATATATATATATATATAAATAAAAGCATAGCATTCTAGAGAAAATGTTATTATATCACGTGGTATATATTTTTTAAAGATTTCAATAAAATGCGAGTCGATAAGAGGTAGTTTTACTTTCCCCGTAGGTTAACATTGATCGACAATAATCTAATTTGGCAGTGTACCTGCCAAACTAGATTAGATTAGCCAAATTAGATGAATAATTAAGGTGAGCCTGTAAGACTCACCTAAAGTATTCACCTTATAAAATGGCGCTGGTTTCGTTAACCATTTTAGTATACAAGCATCGATTAGGCAGTCAAATTTATTTCTTGTGAAGAGACAACATAAATTCACAGCTAAACCTTAGGCGTGATTTGAACCCACACCCAGCAATGCGGCTGTTCTAAACACTACGTCGACCGGCTGGGTTGAAAACATACTAAAACTATCTCACAAGCACAATCACTCGCCAGGTTCATTCTCAGAAGGAAAATACTTCAAGCAATCCTTACATGTAATACGATAATTAACAGACATGCCAACATTCAGGCACCTCTGTCAGGAGCAATAGCATGGTTTTAAAATTTAACTATTCACAAATTAAACGCGTTTGCAATTTACATACATAATAAAAAATAATAATAAATTAAGCATAATTACGTATTTTATTCATTTCTAAATTAAAATCGAGGAAATTCAATTAAAAATAAACACACTGTAGTAAATTATAAAGAGTAAATTTATGCATTTAACAATGTGTAACTTATTTAGCTGTTTATAACTTATTTTTCAGAAAGGTTTTTCTTCAGAAAGGAACATCGACCCTGATTAAAATATTTACATTTTTTATCCACAAGCATTATATAGTTTGTCTTCTCAAATTTGACCTAAATTCAGTGGAGATTTTCCGCACAGAACCGAAATCTCTTTTACATGCAGCCTTACTGTGTGGAAAGAGTAACATATTCTGCATTATTTGGTTTGGTTTGGTTTGGAGTGCTACGGTCTACTTTTTGCAACACGAGGGCTAATGAGACCGGGACCTACTGCTTAAAGCCGATTCCGAACGGCCACGAACATCCATGCCACTGTGGGATTCGAACCCACGAACTCCGGCTCCGAAAGCCAGCACTCTAACCATTCGGCCATCGTTCGGCTTGCATTATTTGATTGCTGACTTCTGATCTACTAGTTGTTCAAAAGTTTGGTTACTTTCAGTATCAATCTGAGGAGTTTCCGGAGTTTTCAATTTCTCTCAATTCTCCGGAGCATCTCCAGAGAACCCGGAGCAGTTGGCATGTCTGAATTAAATCCTACACATGATCCTCACACAATGAATTAAATCCTCACCAAAACACCACCATGTATGCTAAATTTACTCATTTAAGTGTATACATTCTCTCGAACAGGTGTATGAGGTTGAACTACGATAGATCTTTCTAATAGAAAACTGGAAAATTTCATGAGTGCCTAATTTCTTTTTTACATTGCAGCCTAACTTTCGCAATCAGGATGTGACGTGAAACTATTCCATATAAAGTAATTAGTCGAATTTCCGATCAATAGCCTAACTATTTTTTTATAGAAATGTCATCATAACTCTGACTTGATCAAGAATGTAGCGCAAAGGATAAACTCGCCTCATAATGAAAAACTAGAAATTTTTTGTCTATATTCCTTCGTTATGATACTTGTGCAAGCATCTAAATGTTAGCAATTATTTGAAAATTTTCTCCGACACTTTACCAGTTATTAACGAAATTTCTCAAGGTGAAGATTTTATAATCACCACGAACATGATGTTCAAACCGAAATAGAATTTTCGTAAGATATAATAGCATATTATTAGATAATTGTCTGAACTTTTGCACCAGAAGATGACAACCTAAAACAGACGTACACGAAAAGTGATATATAAATATAAATAATCTTTTCAACAAACTTATTTCCGGCAATTCTTTAAATTTCCTTTGGAATATTCTTACTTCATAAAAAAAGTTAAGTCCCTAATTATATATTATCGTTCGTATTAAATGATAATTACCTTAATTTTCTTTTTCATTAAGAACAACTTACGCTTCAAATAAATCTTTTCTTTCGAAAATTTTCCAATTTGAGGTCTTAATTAAATGCCAAAGTTCCATTGTTCATTTATTTTCTACTTTTGTGTGGCCGTGTGATCCCGTAATGAACGGACCAGGGTAAATTCTTTGGGGAGAAACCCCAGTCTAAATTGGATCGCCGAGTCCGACGTGTTACCTGAATTCCAATTACTACGTGGATTCTGATAAAGAATTTCTAAGCGAGTGCGTTCTGAAACATAGCCTGGCGTTTCCTCTCGGCTTAAAATTCATAGAAAACGCCAAGTCATTGTTCTCCTGGATCACATTCAAACGAGTTAATAAACCACAAACTTAAATGACTCTATTTAATTAAATATATACTGGGTTAAAATTTTATACGCGTGCTGGCACTTACTCTGGCATTGGGTTTAAGTCTGATGTTTTGAGATTTAAGGACATAGCAACAGAAAGAAAAATCATAAGAGATTCAAAAGAAATTAAAATATTTTCTGGTTTCTCCTGAATGATGCAGACTCTTAAACTATTTTAAATTTAGAAACACTTTAAAAATATATAACTATTAATAATTTATTAGTGGTTGTAAAATAAAAAGATAAAGTTAAAGAACGGCTTAGAAAGCCAGCTGAGTTATCAGTGCTGTGCTGTATGCTTAACTTTTAACTACTCGTGCTGATGTATAAAATACATATAATAGTAAACAGAATACAACATGATTTTTGAATGATTTCCATGCTTCTTGCATCTAACCTATCACTGAAATGTCCATTATATGTACCAATACAGTTTTTTGTCGTTTTTTTCCACCGGCTGCTCTAATGAGCTAGTTACTGCTGGAAAATTGTAGTGCGACATAAAACGGTGTATTATAAGCACTATTCATTTCCAATTTTTAACAGTAGGTTCCAGTCTCATTAGCCTTCGTGTAGCAAAAACAGTAGACCGTAGCGCTCTAAACCAAACCATTATAAACACCACGCATGTAATATATTTTTACAGCAAAACAAATTGCTCTGTAAGCATAAAATACATTATTATGAAACTTTAGTTGCCTAAAAATAATTCTAGATATACTTAAACATAAAATAATACAGTTTTATAAAACTTGTATCCGTGAATAACTCCAGTTGTTTTACTGAAGATGAGCTTCGACCTATGTTTCAAGCCTTTTTTAGATAAACCTGAGGACGAAGGAATTGTAGGGAGTGCAGATCGGTCTAAAGATGAGGCGGATTAAGGATTTTTGCAATTATTTATCTATATTACTCATGAGACCACTCCTCGCAGAAAGAGCAAAACTAAAAGCGATTACCTATCCATACTTGGTATTATCGGAGCAGTTAAAAATGTCTTGGAAAAAAGTAACTATAAGATGAACCAGCAATTGTCGTGCGACACGAATCGGTACCTAATAAACACTGTTCGTAACCGTACGGAATCAGCTTTAAACAGTAGGTCTCAGTCTCATTAGCCTTTGGGTAGCAAAAACAGTAGACCGTCGCGCTACAAACCAAACCATTATAAATACCTAGCATGTAATGTATTTTTACAGTAAAATAAATAGCTTTGTAAGCATAAAATACATTCTTATGAAACTTTAGTTTTCTAAAAATAGTTCTAGATATACTTAAAATAATACATTTTTATAAAACGTGTATCAGTGAAAACCACAAGTTGTTTTACTGAAGATGAGCTTCGAACTATGTTTCAAGCCTTTTTTAGATAAACCTGAGGACGAAAGAATTGTTGGGAGTGCAGATCGGTCTGAAGATGAGGCAGATTAAGGATTTTGCAATTATTTATCTATATGACTCATGGGACCATTCCTCGCAGAAAGAGCAAAACTAAAAGCGATTACCTATCCATACTTATTATTATCGGAGCAGTTAAAAAAGTCTTGGTGAAAAGGAACTATAAGATGAATCAGTAATTGCCGTGAGACACCAAACGGTACATAATAAACACTGTTCGTAACCGTTCGGAATCAGCTTTAAACAGTAGGTCCCAGTCTCATTAGCCTTCGGGTAGCAAAAACAGTAGACCGTAGAGCTCCAAACCAAACCATTATAAGCACCACGAATGTAATATATTTTTAATGCAAAATAAATAACTTTGTAAGCATAAAAATAAATTGTTATGACACTTTAATTTTTTCTAAATAGTTCTAGATATACTTAAACA
Source organism: Pardosa pseudoannulata (assembly GCA_032207245.1). Classification (NCBI taxonomy): domain Eukaryota; kingdom Metazoa; phylum Arthropoda; class Arachnida; order Araneae; family Lycosidae; genus Pardosa; species Pardosa pseudoannulata. The sequence goes on from CM063504.1 coordinate 132,923,924, forward strand.
TAAAATAATGCATTTTTATAAAACGTGTTAAAGTGAAAAACACAAGTTGTTTTTACTAAAGATGAGCTTCGACCTATATTTCAAGCCTTTTTTAGACAATCAAGCGCCATACCGGGCCCATTTGACCATTAGGCCCTCCAGGCTTACTCCGGATGTGGCAGATCGTAAGTACTGGGCCACTCCACCACGCACTCGACCCTTCAAAGAACCCGGAGCGCGTCCGTCGCACCCCAGGCGCCAACATGGGACGATCACAGCAGAGTTCAGCTTGAGAAGGAGGATAATTTGGAAGACCACTGGATGCTTAGCGGACCTCTACACGCTGGATTTAGTGAGCCTTTGGGTGCAGATAGGACTGAAGATGAGGCGGGTAAAGAATCTTTGCAATTATTTATCTATATTACTAATGAGACCACTCCCCGCAGAAAGGGCAAAAATAAAAGCGATTACCTCTCCATGCTTAGTATTATCGAAACAGTTAAAAAAGTCCTGGAGAAAAAAAGCTATAAGATGAACCAGTAACAACAATATAGAGGGAAAGGGTTTTGTTCTGGAAGACAGAAAAATAGGGTGACAACAACTACGCTTCATGAATGTAATAAAGTGATGTGTAAAGAACATACAATTATAGTAATAACTTGTTGGGAGTGGAACAAAAAAGGGTATATCAGAAATAAATTTTACTATAATCTGGCTAAAAATTTTTTTTATCATAAATTATTATACTTCATAATTTGCGGTTATTGAAAGAATATTCATTTTTATGAAAAGTTTCGATTATTAAGCCCTATATAATAAATATTTCTTAATTCGCTTAATACTGTTTATTGTATTGATGGTGTACAAAATACCCCAAGTGAATACATAAATTAAAAATTAAGAACCAGTATTTAAGGGCTAATTGCTTTGACATCAGAGGCATCAAAAAAGTTTCTAGAACTGAGCGTGCACTTTTGTAGATAGAAATTCATCTTTAATTCCCAAAGATCTTACGAGAGCTACTGGTAAAACTTTAAAAAAAACCCACCTGCTGGAATTGCTAATAGAAAAGTTAATCTTTCGAGAATCCGTTACTATTTGCGAATTTATTTCTAAAAATAGTCGTTTCAATAATTGAAATAATAATTAGTTACTCCTTCAATGAAGCTGAGTAAATTCTTTTCGTGCTATACAGATTTTGTCATTTTTTTTCTAAGTCATTAACTTCCCATTAAAGATTTCTGAATGACTCATAAAAAATATATCCTGAAATCTACATACCACGATGCAATTAAGTTAATAACTTTCAATTGAGATTTAAAATAAAAGATAACAGGTAGACAAGGCACACATTCATATAAGGAACTGTTCTCTGCTAATCAAATTCTTTCATTGATCCAGCATTTATAACTTTTTTCTTTATCGACTCTCAAGGTTTAATTTTAGTAATTCAAAACCTATTCAACAAAATTTCTTCCAAAAAAGAAATATTTCCTAAATCAACGTAAAAAGTACATGTATCAATTACTAGAATCAAAAAGCATGAAATAGCATTCATTATCATTTATTATTCATCAATTACGTGAATCTGAAGTATTAGTTACTATCTAACAATAGGGTTATATTACCAAAACTCTCATTTCCATAATTTGATGTTAAGTTTCAATCAGTCCTAAGGATAATAATTTAGATATTATTGACTACATATTTATAAAGTATTTTAACTCTGGTATTCTTTAAAAGCGCCGGCAATGACAGAAAAAGTAAAAAACATTATTTCTGTTTTTGAAAGAAAAATTTTGAGAAGTATTTTTGGTGGCATAAAACATGATAATATCTGGAGAAGAACTAACTAACTCTGAACTCAATAAATCTTTTAGAGATCTAGAAATAGCACAATATATAAGAATTCAGAGAATTAAATGGGCAGGACACTTGTGCAGAATTGAAGAAGATCATGTAACAAAAAAGATCTTCTCGGCAAGACCATTTGGCACCCGAAAAAGAGGGAGACCTAAACTTAGGTGGCTCGACTGCTTGGAATCGGACTTGAGACTTTTTAAAAATTACTAACTGGATGTCCATGGGCAAGGACAGAAAAGCTTGGAATTGGATTCTGAGGAAGGCAAGGGCCCATCCTGAGCTGTTTGGCCATTGAAGAAGAAGAATTTTTTAAAAGCGAATTCTCTGTCTATTTTACGTAAACATCGGATGTTTCTCCACTGTTTGAAATTTTATTTATTTATTTATTTATTTTATTTTACTCATTTAGTCAAATGAAGGATACTACCAAAACGCCGCAATATAATATGATATTGACTACCATAATAATTGCAGAAAATATGTGGTTTTCGTATAATTTCAAAATAATGAAACATAAACAATATATTAACACATTTTATGCGGGACACGTACTAGTACGTTTTTTGACAACTGACACTTGAGCGCGGGACACGTACTAGTACGATTTCTGACGATTGGAACTTGAGCGCGAGTCACGTACTAGTACAGATTAGTGAAAAAACATGGTTTGTTTGTGGGTACAAAAATAACGGTATATACAGGAAAACAAAGTCGAATATTTTTGTCTACTACATAGATTCTGGAAAAATTTAGAAAAATAAAAACTAGTTTTTACATTATTAGTTTTATGATTGCTCTTTTTATAATGTAAAAATGTTTACATATAATTCGAAAAAATTAAAACTATATATATTACTATTTCTATTTGATGTTTCATATTTAAGATACTATTATAAATTTATCCACTAAAAAATATATTTTTTGTTTACAAAAATCTTATGGTTGTTACTTATTTATTTCATTTTATATATTTGTTTATGTATTTCAATATATAATACGAAAAGTTGGTTAAAAAATTAAATGGTTTTCGATCTATTGAGATTTAACTGAATAACTGAATTTACGCGCAAAACGTCCGCTCCCGGTACAATTCCGCTGCGAAATTTACCCGCACACAATGTGTTAACGACCATATAACAGAAAATGGTAGTAAAATGAAAAATAAATCATCCCACACAATTAAGACGAAGGCGAAGGCAAAGAAAGCGACCTTCATTGTTGCGAATGGATAAATAAAAGACGAGGAAAAAAAAAAACAGCTATGATTTTACAAATCGAAACATAGTCATTAATATTAAATCAACAGTCCAGTTCCTCTCTTTCACCTGAAACTTGACCTGTCTTGCTTGAT
>CM063504.1:132929616-132937116 GCA_032207245.1 Pardosa pseudoannulata
TTGCTTGGGTAGCAAAGCCAAAAAACATAGTTCTGAGCGGGAACTCGGGATGATAACATCCTCCACGCTTGTCGTGGCAAAATATGAGAACAAAGGATATCTAAATGGCATAGCCAAAGAAGTTTTTATATATGAAATCAAATGTGTCTTCTATGCCTTAACCACTCATCCGTGTCATATATACATGCTCCAGAATGTCTAATTTTTGTCTAAAAAACAGGAAAAAAATTTCTATTTATAGACAAAATGAATTTGAATATCATTTATTTCCTTCGAAACACATACTTTCTATGGATCAGTAAAGCCATAAATGTAGCAAAAAGCAAACTAGAATAAATTGGACGTGATAATTAAAAACGCGAGGGTTGCATACGTGATGTCTGACCTCATATGGGCAAATGATACTGTGTTACCTGTATGAAATACGACAAACTGCTACGTGGCTAAAGCCAATTCCAGATAGCTACGAACAACCATGCTGTAATTGGGATTGGAATCCGATCCCCATCTCACGCAGGGATAGTAGAGCCCTACATGCTAGATTTACTTTAACTGAGAAAAATTTCAACAAACTTTACATCATTATAAAGTGCTTTTACCTCTGAAAAGTAATTAAACCTAGGATATTCACTCAACAAATAGGAGCTCTAATAAACATCAAGGACGAATATTCAAGCATCATTAAATTTATATAAAGTAACAGATCACCTGAAGGTATTTTTAATGTAACTTTACCTTTTTATCTGAAATAACGTAAAGCGCACAAGATTAAACAACTCATTCTTCACTCTTTTCAATAAGCTTTTAAGTTCAAACCCTCACTTTACTTCTACAAAATATGAAAATAAGAATTTTAATCACTTTCGCCCTGTTTCTTTTGAGCAGAGAAGAGAAAGAATAAAACTATTCCCATACATTTTTCTCATTTCTGCATATTTTACGTAAAAATGGGTTAAACAGGAATTAGTGGGGTAAAAAGATACGCATATTAAAACATAAATATTCTTTATTAACGGCATTGTTGAATTCATAAAAAGTTCAAATTTTAACATTTCGGTTTTTTTCAGCGAGTGAAAAGAAGTCAACTCGTGCGTTTTAATAATTTTGAAAAAAAAATCAAATAGTGGGTTGCATTTGGAATAAATAACTTAAAAGTGCACTGAAAATTTCGTTGAAGAAAAAAAAATTGACGAACGTAATTTTTAAGAATCCTTTCTAAATTTTTAAACTTTTGTAATGCCTTAAATCTAACATACGCATTTCTACAATGCCATTAAAGACGTACGGTTAGACAGAAGTTATAAATTATGGAGAATCTCTTTTAACAGAAAGCAGAAAATGAACACAACAATTCATCATTGGAAATCCATTGTCCATTTTTTATGTTTCCATTAGAAAATCAAATAAAGATAAAAAAAAATAATAATAAGCAGAAAGCTGTGCCGCCAGATTCCTTTACATCAGCCGAAAACAAAAAGCTCATTACAAAGCAGCAATAATACGGGAATGTATGCATAGGCATAAAAAAAAAGAAATAGCAGAAATCAATGCAGCATCACTACTAAAATATGAGATGGCAATCTATGAATTCATAAGAGAAAAAGAGGGGGAAGAAGAAAGAGAGGGTGAAATACGCATCAGAGCATAAATTAAACTAATTTCACAATAAAAATGCTCATTACAATAATAACAAGGGTAAAATGATCGTTTCAAAAGCATAGGAAAGGAATTCGAGATATGTCTTCCCTACATACAATCAGAAAGAGAAATAAGAAAGAAAAAAAGCATCGAAAGTTATAAATAAATAAATAAGAGATATAATTAAAGTCAGACAAAAACTACAAATATCCAGAACTAATTAAGAAATTAGTAGATAAGAAAACGTCACACAGCTGTGGAATAAATTTTCAAGAATTTAGGTGCAGCTGTTGACTTAAGAGTTTTAGTGGGGACAGCAGCGGAGGAGTTAAAGATCACGGAGTAGCACCAGTGTAACGGTCAAGCCCAGACAGGGATTTAGCCGTGAGAAGTGAGGACAGGGGGCTAAGCATTAATGTCAACTTTCACCAAAGGGGCGATTTTAAAGATCCCACCTGCACATCCGAAGGGGATGCAGATGTGGGAAAATTTCACCAACAAATGATTGGGACAGAGAAAAAAAAAGGGGGCGTTGAACCGAGGTGAAAAGGTGGAAAAGAAAGTTGGGAAAGGAGTCGAAGTCGGGATTCAAGAGTTGCTGGACATCGAAATCCCGTGTCCGCAAGCCCGCACCGACGTTGAGCCCCGCCTGTTCCCCTGTAATTACTGGAGGTAAACTTAATAATATTCATAACCATTACCTTGGGTCTCAATCTTTTGATTAAGGAATAACGTATAAAAACATAAAGAAAATTGTAATGAACTGTTGTATAATGATAAACGTCGAGTGATGAATGTTATATATACTAATCCAGAAATAATATCTGTAAATAATTAGTGAACATAATAAATGTTTTAGTTCAAATATAAGGTATTATATTTTTACTGTATTTACCCTTTGAGAACGAATACTGGTGTTTGTGTTGTAATTACATTACAACATGGCCACTGCAACATTTATTATTTTTTTACCAAGGCAATGGCGATAATGCACAGTACTTAACTGAAAGTAAGGTTCTCTACGCAATCAAAGAGCTGCAGACAGCAAGGATATCAAGCTCGCAGCTCGCAAGTCACATGATGCTAAGGATGTTTTTGCGGTCCACCGAATATAACAGTAATATGAAACAGTAATACGAGGAAATTCAATAGCGAATCAATAATCACTAGTGCTACTACTCGTGTAACGTGACAATCTGTCTCTTTCATGCAATTGGGATTTTGTTTTTAATTTATTGAGACAGAAATCATCACAGATGACCGTCAACTTAACTTCCATTAAGCCTTCCGTCGGTTTTGAAAAAATAACTGCAATCAAGATTTCTCCTGTGGTTGGAGGTATGGTGGCAGAGACGATATAGTAAGTTTCAAAAGAGGAAAACAATTTGTGATTTTTGTTCTTCCCTTACTTAATTTATTAAATTTTTAAGTTTACTTGGGTATACTGTAAGCTCAATTTTGGTATACTCTAAAAAATAAAGGAATAAAAACAAAACCTACAATTATTTGTTTTTCTACAAAGGCAATAGCCATCCACAGTACTTAACTGAAAGTAAGGTTCTCTACGTAATCAAGGAGCTGCAGAAGCAAAGTTATCAACCTCACAGCCAGCAAGTCACATGAGGCTAACGGATGTTTTTGCGGTCCACCGAATATAACAGTAGTATGTAACAAAAGTGCAATATAAATTGCATAGCTTAATTTTCAATTTCTTGCACAGCCTTTTTTGTTTTCATATTTCCAGGTTTGATACTTCTCCCACAATCACACGACGACTATGCACTTACGTTTTCCTGTACTATAAGAGGAAATTCAATAGCGAATCAATAATCAATAATGCTACTACTCGTCTAACGTGACAATCTGTCTCTTTCATGCAATTAGAGTTTTTTTTTAATTATTTTTATTTTCCGATTGAAACAGAAATCATCACAGATGACCATCAACTTAACTTCCATTCAGTTTTAAGTCGGTTTTAAAAAAAGTAACTGCAATCAAGATTTCTCCTGAGGTTGGAGGTATGGTGGCAGAGAGGATATAGTAAGTTTCAAAAGAGGAAAACAATTTGTGATTTTTGTTCTTCCCTTACTTAATTTATTAAATTTTTAAGTTTACTTGGGTGTACTGTAAGCTCAACATTGGTATACTCTAAAAAAACAAATGAATAAAAATGAAACCACCAATTCTATATAAAAAATTAAGTTCCTTTTCGCAGCCCTCGTAAATTCAAACCTTTATTTGGCCTTACTCCATAGAAGTATAAACTAACATACTTATTATATACATTGCATGAGATTTTCTTAAGAGAAAACTGGATATTCTTATACTTCCACAATCTCAAAACTAATTTCTTAGTACGATTTTATAAAAAAGAACAGGAAACCATGAACTACATACGCAGGGTTGTAATTTTGACCGGTCAAAACTGATTTGTCCAGAACACTGGATAAAAGTGGTTTTAACCTTCCAAAACTGGTCAGTGGTCACAATTGTTAAAAATAGTTTAAAATGGTTTTAATTTTAATATATAACATCTTTTGTACTTAGAAGTGACTTTTAATAAGCAATAAAAATAGTAAAGTTAAACAAAATATTACATTAACAAGATGATGGAATTTAACAGGCTTATACAGTATAAGAATGTTTGAATGTTAAAAATAAACCATGCACATGTCAAAATGTAATCCAGTTGCAGCAAAAAACATAAAATACACTTGGACCTGACGTCTGGTGGGCAGCAATGAAGAAGGTTGAAGGCATTAACATAAAATTTGTTGATTTTACAATGCATCTAATGAACAGTTGTGCCAGCTCTTCGTCTATAGAAAGATTATTTTCAAAGTTGGGAGTAATACAAAATAAATTACGAAATCCTTTTAATTTCGAGACAACTACAAAACTTGTTAAATGTAACCGTTCTTTTGCATTCAACATAAATTAGATATAAAACAGCTTGTATAAAAAAATAAGTAAAACAATTTTTTTGTACCTTGGTGTTATGTTACATTTATTTTTTGCTGGTGTAATTTATATTATGACATTTTTAACAAATGTAACTTGCCTTTATCATATGCTAGTAAACTATGTTCGATTAGTATTAAATATATTGAAAAATGAATTTCCAGTGGTCAAAACTGGTCAAAATTGATATTGCCCAGGACGGTTAAAAAAAGTTAAAATCACTGGTTTAAACTCCCATGGTCAAAACCGATACAACCCTGTACATGGGAAAAAAAACAGAATTTAATACAAAAATACCACCTTTTAAAATGTTAACACGAAACGAACACCTTGAATAGCGTGTGCCCACACATTTTCCAGCGCTGAATACTGAATGTAATAGACTGTTCCCCAAATTGACAAGCTAGAGAGATGCCACGGCAGATAAAAGATGAACAACGATCCACTGATAGAGGTGACAACAGACAAAAGGAAATTACTGATGACATTTAACCTCAAATACGGCGTTTCCTTATCATTCAACGGGTAAGGATCATTGAAATACTGTGACACACCAATAAATGCATTGTCTGGAGTAAATGGCATTTAACACAACTATTTGAATAAGCAATAATTTATTGAGCAAATCAGCTGACGAATTGTTTCTAGTTATGTGCAGCCTTGGTCCTTGCTAAATTTAGAGGTCGTATCTTTACTAGTGTTTTAAAAAACAGCATTTAAAATCAAATCAAAATTTTTTATGGAAAAAAGTGCATCTTCTAGCATTATTATGTATTAATAAACAAATATATAAATATTTAAATTTCTGTAATTTCATGGGTCGGAAATGTACTTATCCCGTTAACAGTTAAACACGTCAAGTTATAAACAAACGAGATCATTTTCACCTCAAAATTTGAACGGTGTGATCGTATGTTTGAAGTTTACAACAAACGGTATAGGTCACATAATTAGCGACAAGGGACTAAATATTGTGAAACAGCAATTTTGAAGGAAATTCCGCGCATTAAATGAGATCAAAATTGTGGCAAAAGGTGACTTTTAAGCTTTTTTTTAATTAGAAAACCAAGTTCTTAGGAGAACTGAGCAGAAATTATATCATACAGCTATTTTACTAATTAAAGCAGTCTACCAGTATTTTAAAATAGAAAAAAAACTAGAAGTTTATTTTAGAAGTGTAATTTTCTAACCATGTTCAACAATACGTTGATGGTGAATTGGCACACTTGCGACTAAATATTAGACATAGAGTTGGATAAAAATAAAATCGAATCATTTGACAAGAATTATAATCTCTACAATATTTTCGGCATTTTTAATGAATTAATTTAAGATTTATATTATATATAAAATTTGCTGCTTATTAAGATATTTCTTAAAAGAAAAGAATTCCGATCTCGTAAAAATCACTGGAGGGAAAACAGACAACCGCATACTACGCAAATTGTAAACCTTGCATAGATATGTTATAATTCATTTTACTCGAGATATCCTAAAAGAAACAAAAACGCTCGAAACAGCAGCTAGTATCAAAGATGCCTCTCCAATGCCAGCTGGCATAAATGACGTTCAGATAGTTTGACTGGAGGTCAGCAACCTACTGTTTTCCAAACTTGGCAATTGAAAACATTTTCGAAACATTCACAAGCCTCGGTGCATTCGAAAGTTAGGAGCTACAAACTTTAATATGGCGGAATTAAAAAAGAAAATATCCCAGTAATTATTACATATGTTTAAAAACAATAAAAAATATTGGTATTCAAAATATGAAATGAATTTACAAATCATTTAAATTAATATTATCTTTTCCTTATTCTTCAGATTTTTATTATTTTAAGCCATTTTGGGGCAAACTGACCAAACTTATCGAACTTCCTGGTCATTACAGATAATTTATGGTAAATACGTATATTTTATAATTAATTATTTGCCGCCTAGATTCTGTAACGGTTAGCGTAATGTGTTTCCACCCGATGGGCTTGGGTTCGATTTCCGAGTAAGGATTAGGTGTATTTGTGTTGTCTCACCAAAGGAGAAATATTGATCACCGGTATTCCCATAATAAAATGGTCAACAAACTATACGTCACTGTAAAGGCGACCAAAGGTTCCTGTTTGAGAAAAATATTGATTTTTTAATGACATACTTATTTTCTTCAAAACTTTCTGGTGATGACGATACTATAATATCAAATAATTAAAAACTGAGAATGTATTTTATATGTACATATATGTTAAATAGAATAGTTTGCACATAACGGTAATATCTTTTAACACTGGTGTGGTGCAACGCAGGTCAAACGCTGACGACTACTGATTTAGTAAATGTTAAATTCATTGTCTACATATTACGTTATCGACTTATTGATTTCAGATGTCCTTCTGTTTTGACTAGTAAATTATTTTTGCTCGCTATTACATCTTCGGTTAAAAAACAGTTTAGAAATACGCTATCCTGATATTTTGTATTCGTATAGGTTCTCACTCCGTGAAAGTCGTTATAGAAATAACACAAAAAAGATGAGGAAAGGCATAGGTAATCGGTCTTATACTATCTGTGTCAGCTATACACCGAATAACTCCTTGGCGTTAAGCAATATGAAGTCACTGAATTGAGTGCACATAAAAATTAAAAACCAACAGCAAGAAACTTTTTTGGAGTATTAACCCCGTAATGCACAGTTTTTTTTTAACACATTATATGCGGGCTTGGCGAATGCAGTAATAATACGCGCGTAGCGGGGGAATCAGAAGAAATTCGCATTATTCGCGGAACATATATTATGCTTCATTGATTAAAAATGTGTTAAATTTTTTTAAAGGGAGATTCCTCGCTCCCGCAGATAACGATTGGCACGCCAATTAGTAATCGCCCGTTCCCGCATGTAATGTGTTAACTTAT
>CM063504.1:132942116-132969616 GCA_032207245.1 Pardosa pseudoannulata
AGAATAAAACTGAAAATAAAGTGAATTCATGTCAACGATCGAAAATGTATTACGCAACCCTGATATTCTCTTGTGGGCAAATTGTGTACTGAAAGAGTTTCACAATTAGTCAAAGGTTTAAAAATTTGTTGTAAAATCTCTATACCTAATTCCACCTATCGAATTTATAGATAGAGGAAAAGACAACTATTTTAACATAAATATATAACACAGAATTAAAGCATTCACACATTTCTCTCAGTTTATATATAATTAGCAGTAAGAAAGAAAAAATAAAGTACAGAAAGTCAGAAATAAAGTCAAAATTGGAATGAAACAAGTGTTTGGTATTCACAATCCAGCTACTTTTACAGTGCGGATTCGAGAAAAGCTTAGTAAGCAAAACAGAACTAAATTACTTCCGAGCAGAAAAACTAGATAGATATAAAATATAATACCGAAACGAATAGAAGTTATTTAAAAAAGATAGATTGTAATATGGATTTAAAAATATAAATATAAAAGGTACACAACAACGTATTTTTTAATTTAAAAAATATATTTTTCTGATTTAAATAAACTTAAGAAAAAAAATTAACCACCTTAGAAAATAACAGAAAGACTGTTTCAAAACTCATTCCGATTTTAAACGTTTCTCTACCAAAAATTAGAGTATTCAGTATTTAAGAATAGCAAAAACCTTCTTATAATTTTTCAGGGACATCAATTATGCAATTATATCTGATATACAAAAGATAAATTACAATTAATTGGATAGTCAACTAAATAACTCGCAAATTTTTGTTTTATTTCTGAAAATATAATCTGTATAAAACCTACGGTCTGTGCATGCACATATGTACACACACATACAGAGGTGTGTGTGTGTGTGTATATATATATATATATATATATATATATATATATATATATATATATATATATATATATAGAGAGAGAGAGAGAGAGAGAGAGAAGAAAGAGAGGGGGGTGAAAAAGGGAGAGAGAGGGAGTGCGAGAAGAAAGGGGAGAAGGATAGAGAGAGGTGAGAGAGAAGAGAGTGAAGAGGGAAGATATAGAGAGAGAAGAGAAAGAGGGAGTAAAGAGAGATAGAAGGAGAGAAGAGAGAAAAGAGAGAGTGACAGAGAGAGAGAGAAGGAGAGAATCTGTTTTCTGAAATGAAACATGTGCTCATAAACATCACACTAAAATCGCCCTATTTCCCGAGTAGTGATGTTATTTTTTTTTCCAGTCTCTAGGAGATACTAAGATTTATTATTTATTCAGAACACAAGTAGTATTTCATTTTTTCAGTTTTTTATCGGTTTATTTCATTTTTAAAATATGTACAAATGGACCTCGTATATCTTACGTAAGATCAGTTGGTGAAAACAATCGAATATTTCTCTCACTCTTACTTTTCCTTCTATTTGGCTTGGAAAAATATTTTGCTACACTATAACGTGTTCAGTTTTGTGAGAAAAATTATAGTACTATTAGCTTTGGATATAAGTATCGCTAATTATTAAACAGTAATTATTCAAGTAACAAAATTCTGAAATTCCCCATTAATGTTCCAAAAGACTTCCTTTTTAAATGAAGTAGATATATCTTTTTGAAATCCTTTCAATCATTCAATGTGAATGTGGGAAATACAAGTGAACCAACTTAAAGAACATTATATAGCAAACTTTTTTTTATCTCACTAAACCAAAGAAGCAATACATAAAATTAATATAAAATACAAATAAAAGATAGCAATTTTCAACATACCCATTCATATAATAAAGAAGTAGAACCTCACCCTTCCAGTCAGGTATCCAGACCGCTAAATAGTAATGTTCTGCAAAAAGAAAAATGATAATTAACAATCTAACTCCAAATGCGGCAATACATTTATATTCCCATAAAATATATTTTTAAAAATTTTTAATTCACGTATCTTTATCACTTCAAATTAACTCTAAGAATAAAAGGTAGAATTATTATGGCTGCTATATTTTCAGAAAATAAATAACTAATAGTAATCTTGATAGAAAAAATAAATATATCTAACATTTCACAACATTAAAAAACATCAATAACGATAGTCTTTATCAGTTATTATTATTCTTTTTCAATAAAAAAAAAATTCCATGTTTAATCTTAATCCACAGTATCCTAATCGTATTTTTATCAATAAAAAAGTTCTAAGGGTTTTATATTTAAATCTACAAAAAATAATTGTCACGGGCTAATACAACCCTTTAACAGAAAATAAGCACTACTGGACATCTGATCGAAATCTCAGGCCATCACCGACGTGAAATTGGGAGCAAATAACGAATGTCCAACAGAGCATGCGAGCTGTTAGAGACAGTCACACTGAAACGGACTGTACTCAAACACAAACAACCGAATTCGAAGATAAAATGCATTAGATATTATTCCAACATATTTAAAGCAACAACAACCAAATTTAATGAATATCCACAACAGGCTTTGATTTATTTAAGATTTCACCGTCCGTATGTTAAGCCAAAAAATACTCTTCTAAAATCAAATGATTGAGTGAATTTTTTTTTTTTTTTTTTTTTTTAACTAATTTTGATCTTCTGAGAGCTTAAGCCTGCATGTATTTCATTTACAAATGTACGGTATCAATGAGTACTTACTAGAAAATTCATTCATACGCCGTAAGTTTAACCCCTTGACATACAATGACTTCTGGGAGACGTCAGTCATCTCATGCGCCAAAGTAGACTTTGACGTCTCCGAGACGTCAATAGCTGTCTCCAACAGACGTCGTGCAGCATTATATTAAACCATAATCTTATACTGTTATTAAATTATTGTACGTTAGCATCATATAAAAACTTCATTAAATGTTACATAGCAATGCAAATATCAAAATAAAACGTCCTCTTTCTCAACTTACACAAAATTATTTAAATGAGCCAGAACTAAAAAGTATTTCTTGGACACATCGGATTCTGTTTTACTTGTAAGTCAAGGGATTAAATATAGAAACGACATTGAGTGCCAAGGACGCTAGTTTCTTAAGCATTTTTTCCTAAACATCCTGTAGCCGGATGATGGCCAATTGGATAAGACACTGTTTTCCGGTACCTGAGTCCATGTGCCGTTCAGCATTGAACACTTTCAGCATACATTGTCCACATCAGTCCCGTTTCAGCATTTGTCAATCTGACACCCACTACAGCTCCAACGAAATGGGTGTAAGCAATTATATTAATGGACAATGATTGCCAATATAACAAGGAACATTCCATGTGTGTTCTCACATTTATGTGTTAAAATATTAAACTATAACGAACTAGGTGAACTTGCTACAGATCACGAGAAAGACATTTTCTCGGAACTTCGAAAATACCTTTTGGTACATTTACAATATTTTATACTTATTTGTGCATTTTAACATAAGAGTTGACGGTATTTCTTATTTATATTTTGAGCACAAAAGTTTCTTGTTTGCTGAATTATTGGGTAAACATTATCGATCAACTTTGCATTCTTCTAAATAAGAATTTCATAATAAAATAAACTAGATTCCTACGACATGTTCGTAAAATTATGTTTCAATGCAAGTTCTGTATGCAAGGCATTCTCTTCATCAGCAATGCCGACGTTAAACGAAAATAGATCTGAAAACGTACACTTCCCCAAACCCTAATCTATAGGTGCAGAAGCAATTAACGCACAGATGAAATGGGGTAATATGTTTCCTATCACACAACAGATTGCATTCCAACTGAAACTGGCGTCGGCGGCAGCCTAATGATAAGTATGCGACAGTCACAACTGCTGGTTTGGCATACAGTCGGACACCACTCAATCCTCCAATCGATAAACCCACGAGGGTAAGCGGGCGAATTCGAAATCCATTACGTGTTCGACGATCTCTGGCCATTAATCCTTTAAAATCAATGTAGGAGTTTGTTCTACAGAGCTCATACAGGTTTTTAAAAGCAAAATTTAAGAGCTTTTTCAATTTTTTAAGGGTCTTTCTGAACATGAAAATTAGGGAGTTTTAGGACTTTTACTACTTTACAGAATTTTTGACTTTTTTTATAAACCTCTTTGAGAAAGAAAATTGTGGTTGACAGAAACTTATTCAGAGTTATAAGTTTGATTACATCACTTTCCACAGGTTCATATAACTTCTTAAAGACTACTTCCTCGGCTTTCCTACTTGGTGATTTATTACAAATTTGGTGATTGTTAAAAACAATTTTAATTTGTCCAAAAATTAAGGACACCAAATTAAAAATTAAGGACTTTAAGGGTCCCTCCTTTGTTAAGAAGCACATAAATTTAAGGAATTTTAAGGAGTGTCCTAATTTTATATGAACAATAATAACCATGGGATTATCCTCGATTTCAAAAGAAAAAAATGACTAATGTTTGATTGATTACTGATTATTTTTATAGATATCCGGTATATTTTTATAGACATTGCGATATGCATTGCAGTCACAGTAAAAACGCAATGACTACATCAAGATATCTTTTAAAAAAAACCTGAATTTAAAGGAAACATAAGAACATTTTTATTCAAAGTGCCAAAATTCTTATAATTTTAAAAGAAATTATACTTCATACACAGTTTCCTATCTTTTAAAAACTAGAATGGTTATCTTAGAAAGAATTCACATTACTAAATATTCTCCGTGAGGTGTAAACGAAAATATTATGTTTTTATAAGTTCTTTTTTGGGGAAAATTAATAATGGTTAAGAAAAAATATGAACTACAGTAGAACCTCCTTTTAACGACACCACGATACAACGATCCCTTCGTTAGAACGACCATTTTAAAAAGTCCCAATCATTTTACCATAGAAATGAGGTTAATTTTGAATCATTACAAAGACCCCAAGCGCATTATTTTTCGTTGGAGCGAGCGCCAATTTTAGACCGCAGAACTCATGAGCAAGTGAGCTATTTTAAAATTATTGTACTGTGGTGCAACTTCGAGAAACTTGTACTCCTCTCTTTGTGTTATCTTAAAGGACCCTTTCGTCACGTGCTGCGAAGAACATTTGAAAGAGAACGATTTTATTGCCCGTATTACCGGAAATGGAAGAAATCTGCGATTCCAACAACGGAGAAGAAATCGACCAAACTTCTGAAAAAATTAATGAAAAAGAAGTCTTCAATGCAAACCATGCCTTGCGTCAATATATTGAAGGACAATTTAGTTCTCAAGATATTCTTCAAATTCTGACAGATATGGAATCAGTGATAATGAAAAATGCCCAAATGAACTTGAAACAGGCGTCAATCAAAGACTTTTTTTCAAAAATTCAGTAATGGAAATACAAATAAATAGAAGTGTTCTCTAGGTATGTACTGTTGCACCATTTCTTTGCTCATTTTTTTATTACTTTTTCAATTCGTTACAACGACCATAAGATGTTGGTCCCACTGGGGGTCCTTATACCGAGGTTCTACTATAGTAATTTCCTTCCAGGGTTAATAAATATTTATTTTTAAAAAGATATCAATCGGATTTTTCAATTTAAATCAGCTGTTTTGATTAAACTTGGATTTTTTTATTTATTAACTTTTTGAACAAAAGTAAACATTACAAATAAAATCTTTAAGTAAAGATTAAATTTATTATGCTTAATAATTAAGTTTTCACCATCCTACTTACTTTCTTAATTATAATGTGTGCAATATTATTTCCACATGACAAATAATGTATTAAATAAATACTTGAAATATGATTTTTGTCCTTCCTCAACAAACTCAACTCGAACTATTCGCATATTTTTTTTACTACTTATTATATTAAACTATTTATCAAATCATTTTATTAAAACACTGGTACTTAAAAACACAAAAGCAAGTAGAAATAAAATTATTGATTTGATGACAGATTTCGAATTAAAATGCTGAAAGGTAGCTGACTTGACTAGAAATTCAATAACTAAACCTCATAAACTTTAATTTTCTTTTACAAATGTTAAGGTTGGAGTTATTGTGCATTCTAATGCTGATGGTGGTGCCTACATTCATTAGCAATAAAAAATAAATCATGCTTTAAAAGAACACGCAAAATATAAAGTTTTTTTAAAGTAAATCGATGATTATTTTTTATAACCAGGGATTTAAAGCATAATTCATATCAAACAAAATTAAATCAATCTGACTTGCTTCTCCATTTAAAAAAATTGAAAAATAATTTTAAAAAATTAAACAATTTGTTCTTAAACTTTAAAAATAGCAATTTTAACAACGTAAAGGATAACACTGACTTATACTACTGCGATACGAAACTTAAGATATCAAAATCACATGCAAAGTAATCCTGCATGCAAATAAAAGCAATCCTGCCTTATTTCCGACAAAGATATTGCATGTTTACAGACATCTTAAACTTTTTATTTTATTGTGACCCAATAAGATAAAGCTTCGATATCAGTGATTCGCCAGATCAATCACTTTCAAGTACTCACTAGGCTGTTGAAAGAGAAATGCTTGCTTAATGCCATTACATTTTAATTGACTTAAATGTAGGTGAAGGTACGCTGTATCGCTATATACCATAAAAATACTGTTACAAACTTCAAAGATGGGAATGCTATTGAATTCAGCATTTTAAAATAAGTATCAGAGAGTAACTTCCTACTTTTATACTATTCGGTCAAAGTAGTAAGGACTTCTTTATATTTTTAAAATAGTTTATTTCACCAAAATTATAAAATTCATCGCATTAAAAATTATTCTACAACATTAATTTTAATTTCGTTGTACTTTTAATACTGGCTTTTTAAAGTATCCTTTTTTATGGGTATTAACCAATCAATTGCTTCGCTTTGAGACTTAAAAAAAAAAAAAAAAACTAACCGTGACTCGTCTGGCCTGTCAACAGACCTGGTAGTGACCTGTCAACAGACCATTGGCCACCCTTAGCTCAGTCCTACAAAGGTTAAGTAGCTCCTTAAAAAACTCTATTTTGTATTAGACTAATTAAGCTTTTGTAGATGACCAGCCAAAAAATTTGTAGATAAAGCGTGGGACGTTTATCTTCTTTTTAGTTCCTAGAAAGAAAATTTAAAAAAAAAAATTTTTGAGAGCGGAGCAGTTGGTTAGTACCCATAAAAATGGATACTTTAAAAAGTCAGCATTAAAAATGCAATGAAATTAAAATGAATTTTGTAGAATAATTTTTAATGCTAAGAATTTTATAACTTTGTTGAAGTACTATTTTAAAAATTTAAAGAAGTCCTTACTACTTTGACCAAATAGTATAAAAGTAGGAAGTAAGTTTCTGATACTTATTTAAAATGCTGAATTTACTAGCATTCATAAAAGGTGTGGTTCTTAAATAACAATCGAAAAAATTAGACTATATCCAAAATATTAAATATTTCAAATCAATCACAATGAGATATACATCAAGTGCTGACGATAAAAAATAATTTTGCCTAAAAACCAAACTAATGAGGTGAGATCGATAAATTCTAAGATGAGCTTTAGCAGAAATTATATCTACATTTGAAATAAATAAATAAAAAAAAATTTGGTGTACTAGAATCTAAGGGCAAAGTACATCGACATGATATATAGTGGATTTAAAAATTAATAAAACAAACATAAAAAATATTTGAAACGAAAACTTGCAAACTGCGGCTTTGAATGCACTATAAACGCAATTAAGAACTGCTTTAACGTATGACATACTTCGCTGCATTGAGACCAAAAATGAAATTAGAATTGACCTCAATACGTAGTTGATACGGGTACTGGTGGCACTATTTCCGAATAAACTGAAGATTTTCTTTAGTAGTCAGCATTTTCACAAAGGTTGAGGAGCATTTGGCTTATGTATCTAGAACATCTTGATTTCTTTCGGCTATTTTCAAAATTGTAGGGTAGTAATTGAGAACAAAAGAGAAAAATATAAAACACAATACAAGATTGAAAATGAAATTCAAAGACAGCATAAAAATGTTTAGCTTGTGTGAAGGATTTATGAATATTTCCTTCGTATGAACTTCCGAAAAGATAAGGTACTTCATTAACGTAACGGATTGCAGTGGACTGTTTTCACGCAGTAATATTACTATGAAGGAAAAAATACTTTTACAGGCAAGTAACGTGAAAGGCCATAACGCATTCATTATACTAATTTGTAAGTAACTCTATTATTCAATTTTTTTTTATATGAAAGCAAATATTGAGGTTAAATTATCCCACATTTCATCTAACCCTTTAAAAGAGCGAAAAATGTACTCTACGTAAAATTCAATTTAATTCATATATGTCATTATATATTTGGTAGACTAAATTTAATTTATAATACACCTTAGAGTAACAGTTGTATTCTATATTTATAAAATTATATGTATGTGCCTCAGAAGTATGTACGTTCGCTATGCATTAAAAAATGGCTGAACCTCTTTTGATAGAACGCGTGATTCCATGATGAATCAGGCCACGCCTGAGACGATTTAAGACAAGTCAAATTGTTCGGTTCAAGGACATGTGAAGATAGAACGCTTTTATTAATCTACATTTCGGTTGGCAACTACAATTTATCGCCATTTATTAAATTATTCTGTAAATTACGGTCCAAAATAGTTAAAACCTTTTAAGTAACTTAATTCACTTGGTAATTTTAAACATGTGTTTTCAGAAAATAATTTTTACTTGCTTTTCGACCATATTTATTTGACATATTTTATCTTATCAATTTTATTCTGTTATATTTCTTACATTTTAAGTTCAGTGGCGTCATTTTTTAATCCAATTTTTAGTTGTCAATCTTATTCTATCATTAACAGCATTATAGGTTGAAAAAGTATTAAACATTAATACAACGTAAATACTTTTATTTGTAGACATACATTTGTTTTCTTTACATAACTTAATTGATACTTTTCTGTTAGCGTGAAAAATTAAGTACAGCAATATAAGCTGTTTTATCTTTTAGTTCAAGATGAAAATTAAATTTAAATATAAATGCTATTCATTTATAATGAGTTTTATGTTCGAAATCGCTTATATTGTTAGAGAAACAAAAGCTAAAAACTTATTTCAATTTTCCAATATAAATAATGGAATATATTTTACACTTTCATTTTGGGAACCTTAATTACTTAGAACAAAGGTTTGGCTCAAAGCGGCTAACATATATTGCAGAAAACTGGCCTGAGAATATTTTTACTTACCCATCCGCTGAAATTAAACTAACACGTTCACAGTTATGAATAGATAATCGAATATAAATTTAATTAATTAGATTTCAAATACATGTACCAATAACATTAAGCCGATGTTGAAAGGTTTGCCAATCGATTTTATTTTTTATTACTCCAGACTATATTCTCGAAAAGAAATACTGACTACAGCATGCCCCTTGACTATATTTATAAATGCAGGGTTAAATAAGATTGTTTTATTTTTTTTTTATTTTTTTTATTTATTTATTTATTTTTAATTTTAATACCAATAAAAGAATATCGGCCTACATTTTCTAAGAAATATTCTCATCTGGTGAATGAGCTAAATATTAAGAACTTTCCCCCAGTAGTTATCTTCGATTTCAGATGGATTTAAAGTACAGGAAAGTTAATAACTTTTAATAAAATTGCAATTATTTCATTACAGTGTTTTATTTCATTCTGCAGGCGCTGGGATAAATATTTTTTTAGTAAGAACAATATACAAAATCATATTAATTACGAACATAATACTAATATTAAAATCTTCGGTGTTGCGTGCTTTAGCGGGAAAAAGACAACCCTCCCACCTATCATATATAAATATTTATATAATATATATATATATATATATATATATATATATAATATATAATATATATATATAATATATAATATATATATATATATATATATATATATATATATATATATACTTTGTATAGAAAAGAAGATTTTAATCGAGTATGTCCTTTAAAGAACTGTGAACTATAAAAAAATAGACACCCGACCCGTGTACAAATATATATTCTTATATTCCTTTCCCTTTACATTATTACTTGAACTAAATTTTACAGCCACCTTTGACGACATAACGACATTACTTATCCCTATATCGGTCATGTGACACTCATTCTCAATTCACAATTTACCTAATACAAGTGATCCTAAAAATGTTAATCATTAAAACGTGCTTCCTCTGGCAGCAAAATACATAAATATCTCATGTACAATATTTTTTTTAATTTCAAATGAGGAAAAAAAAAAACAAAAATAGATTACTACTTCACAGATCCTTTTCGAACGACTACTTTCGAAACTCGGGACGTTTCTTCATCGTAAATACTTAATAATAGGTTTATAATTGGTCAATATCTTCTACAGAACAAAATGGGATTCTCGAATATTTCTTCAAAATTAAAACAATAAAAATCTTTATTAGTACGATCCTTAAGCTTAAATATCTTCGCTCACGAATGTTAAAATGACACACACGTGATGTGTACTCAAAGCAAAATCTCAGGTATTGCTCCAGAAAACAGTAAAACCATTCAATTGAAAACATTCAATAACCAAGTATTTTAAACTTACCGTCTGACACAAGCCTAACTTTATTGCCACACAACAGAATCGCAGGGACAGTACTGCTGTAGTACGTATCAATGGCAAGCGAGGGAATTAATACAACACGTGTTATGCGAAAAGTGTAATGAAGTATTTTCTTGTTTTCTTTTAAAGAAGGTGTGTATAAACATTTTGTCTGTATAAAAAAAATAATTCGTTCTCTTGTTAGAATTATGACCATTTTTCTAACATATCAATCTAACATATATCTATGTGTGTATTTGAACGAGATACACTGCGCAGTCTTCTTTCCCTAATCACAAATACGAGGAAAAGGAGAGATAGCGGATAAATCAAAAACTTTTATCTTCATAAATACTAACAAACACTATCTATACCTCTTCAAATTCTCCAGCAGATAAAATTCGAAAGAATAACTTTGACATCTACTCTTCGTGTGTTCTCCAGTTAAAATCATACATCAGAAGTAAAATAAATATTTTCCAAAAATTTTTGAATTATTTTGAGAAAAGAAACTAAAAGGCTTTTAAATTTCTCTATGTTTACAGAGTTAATATGATGAAATACACTGTAATTACAGACGATTACAAAATTACCTAGGATATAAATAACAAGTGCTATTAGTTTTGTAGAACCAGATTTGATGTAAATCAAAGCAATCTAGTTTAGCTATAACATTCCATCACTTTAAAATTCATAAAAAGAAAGAAAAGTTTTAAAAATACGAAAAAGAGAGGATTGCAATTTCTTTAGAAAGTTCTCAGCAAATAAACCACAGTTCGGTATTTACTTTTTGAAAATAAAATTATCTCCAACGATTATCAGGCACAATATAAACAAAAGCGTTCAAAATGTACAAGAAAAATAAAATGAAGGTCCATGTATAAAGGGTCGATCTAATTCATTACACACATACACACACACACAAATATATTTGTCTCCAAAGATGTCTCTAGAACTGGCTCAATAGCATATTTAGACTAATATTAATTAAATGACATTATGTTAGTCTAAATAAATAAATATGCTTGAACAACCCATTGAAATTCTCAGTCATTCCTAAAGAAAAAGCATAATAATTATAATATATTACCAAATATCTATTGCAGAGCCGTATTTTATGTACCAGCTTATGTTAACCTAAAAGTTTTTATTTCTAATGACCTACGTTTCCAAATACCCGAATCCCCTACCAATATAAAGGGAAAAATTCAGGTTACGCTGTATTTATAAATTTCATATTTCAGTCCGTAATACTAAAGAGGTCATTTTCAACGCTTCATTAATTCACTTCAGTACTTCAAGTCGACCAAAAAGCCTGTATACCAGAAATAAAGACAATAAAACCCATCAGATACACTTATGAAATATAAATGTTGAATATTTTTAGAAAGTAAACCATAACGAATCGATAAAAATATCAATTACTACAGTAATGACACCAAGAGACATTTACGGCTGAACCCTTAAAAAATTATCATTAAGAGTAAAGTAGGAAACGTATACGGAATAACCCTAGTAAAAATGATATGGTATTGTTATTTATAACTGCTGCGCGTCTCGGAGGCCAGAAATCCCGATGCCCACCCTAAACCTCCTTTTTTTTCCATACTCAGTATAGGAAAGGTTTTAATCGACCATACCATTTTAAACAAATCAAACTAAAACAATCAACATGCCTCTGTATACAAACATGAAATTTTTTACATTACTTTTCCTTCAAATTACATTTATTTCACTAGCAGGATGCCAAATTTGGCAACATGGCGACATTATTTGCACTTATTTCGGGTAACTGACTTAGCCACTTACTTGGTGGATTATTGTAAGCCTATCAAATTCTAAGCCCGAGAATCCGCTCAAACTTTCACAGTTCTTAAAGAGGTTTGTTTTCTCTACCGATTCCGTACACCTCTCCTAAATGCCGACCTAATAACAGGAGGACACTGAGAAAGACAGATTGGTTCAGCACGCTCGCCATCAGAGATACTAAGCCCTTCTGAAACGATCGCTAAATCTGCAAAATGAATTTAAATACCAACCTCGGAACTCGGCTTAGCTGCTAGAAATTCAATCTTGAATTATGAAGACTAAGATATTTTGATGCACGTAAATTACTCAGTAGATAATAATAAGACTCATTTTACTTTGAGACACTACAGCAATTTCTAGAGCAATAAAATGAATTTTGGTATGTATATTACCAAAAACAGTCGATAAATGACACATACCAGCTAATTTGCCGAAGTAACACATCCCTGCAAGCTTATTTCACGTCTAACTCTAACGAACAATAAAAACTCAAGAGGCGGTTATGAAACACCTATCCACAAAAACTAAGTCACGAGTGTTTAAGAAGCAGACGAAACATCGAGAAAAGTATGGGTCTCACAGCAGTTATTTCGATAATACCAAGTAAATAATGATGATTATGGCAATCTGTTTCTGTATAAAATACAGTTCAGTGAACAGCCTTCGTGTTAAGCAGAGAAAATGTACAATTAAATCAAAATATCCCTTATCCCCTGTTGTTCAAAATATCGCTCAGCTGAGAGGTCGCAACAGGTGAGATCAGGATACGGAACTGGCAAAGAGGGTGAAGGGATTTCAGCAAGACGTTCAAAAATGAAGCAATTTTCGGAGACATCACAAATATCTTACACCCGTCAAATCCTGCATGAAAGTCTTTTAAACTTTCATCCACGTGTGTAACGTCATTCATCATGACATTCTGCAGGCGTCGACGTGTCTCTTCTGGCCTTTTAACTGTTTATAATTCATGCACGAGTGTTAAATGCTTCCAATGCAATAATAATGAACACGCCAGCGCTCATTCGCTCGGACGGCCCGGTCAGCTGTTTTCAAAGGGAATCCTTCCGGGACGCGCACCATTAATAATGAAACAAATGTCTGAAAGTTAAATTTTACGAAGGTGATGAATGAGGTTGTAATGACTTTCCGATGCAGTTCTCGTCCTGATTACGAATGCAAGCATCGTCTCTAAATTATATCATTCCAATTTATATCATGTCTCGTTAAGGAGCCGACCCACCGCCAGACAAATTTACCGTATAAATAATCCTAGAAACGTGTAGCTGATATCATTACCGCATTTCCCCGAAAATAAAGCTCAATTTTATATTACTTCTTGTTCCAAATAGACATTAGGGATTATTTTCGGGGATATTTTTTTTTGGTTGAGTAATTTTTGTTTATTCATGCACAAGAATCACATTTATTTATATAATTTACTTATATAATATTCACGTACTGAACAGTGAATTAAACCGAACTGCTTAAATATAGATAATACATGCACATTCATGAATTAAGGAGGTAAATGTACATAGAGAGATACCCCTCTGATGGATTGATAGAGATCCTTCACTGTTAAACACTGCAATCTCATCGACAGTGGTATTTAGAGAAGTCCGAGTCATCTACGAAACACTTGAATGCAACTGAACTTCTAATCACTTCCCTATCTTCCAAATTGAACAGCGTTCTTAGAGGTCGTTAGACACGACATGCTACGTGCACGAGCATTGCATATACATTGTCACTGGTAACTCGCCAATAAATCTGCCTGATAATCATGAAAAAATACCTTATACTATAAAAAAGCAAATTTTTATTTTATGTTTCTGGCGCGCTTTGAAAAAGATTTTGTCTGTCCTTGGTGCAGAGCATGAGTTGACCCTGGAAATATATTATTTTTTATATCATGTTGAGTCTGTAAAGAAACGCTAAATATTTTTAATCCTTGTCTCACGCATCGTATCTTTTCTAAATTGTTAAATACAATACTTGAGAGAAAGTTATAAAATAAGAGAAACTGCAGAGTTACTAGTTTGCGAGGAAAAAGTTAAACCTTGAACCAGTTAATTCTAGCAGCAAAAATCATACAGGAATTTTAAATCTAAAGTACTTAAAATACCAAAGAAAAGATGGATCTTAGAGCAGAAATTTTATGAAGCTACAAATTTAAAACAATCCCGAAGTTTTTATTGAACTTCTTTATAAACGTTTAGAGGAAATTACTTCGCTTACATTATTTCCATAAGTAAATCATCTCTAATAAAATATTCTTTCCAAAGCAATTTACATAAATTAATGGAGCAGACTTGCAACAGGATATTGAAGAAGGGGCACTTTTGCTTCAATTAACTTCACTTTCGGCAGAAATAATTAACTGAAAATTGAATTAAACTTTTTTTAAGACACCAAAAATTCAATTAAAAATCTGCTTATGCCGATCTTTACTTAAGAGTGTTATTAAAGCAAAGAGCAATCGATACATTTCTGCACCCATTAAGAAGCTTAACAAAACATTTACATTACAAAAGATTCGTCTTGTCTGTGGAAAACCGTCTTTTTTACGGGAGATTGTGTTGATAAACATCCCGTATTATCCTCCACTATCGGGTATTGCGACACGGCGGAGAGAAAGAAAGAGATTGTAAAATTAATAAAGATATGGATCACTTTAACAAATATGCTGTCTGGTGAACATTATTTATCAATATTATTCATTTGGAAAAGAAATGACAATATTAAAGTAAAATAAGTTAGAAATCGGAAGAAATGTAACAACACGGGTTCGCTATAATTTGTGTATCATATAATTCAAATACCGCTCACTGACTTTCTCACTCACTGATTCAACGAAGTGAAAGATGGGGCCTAAAAAGCTGAAGTTTTACACGGTGATTCGTCTTACACTCAAACTGCACAATAAGAAAAGATTACTATTTCATGCATTCTCATTTCAGTTTCTTGCCTTTCGACAGAGGAGGTGGCAAAATGGTTTACTTTCGATCTATTGATGCAATGATCTATGTATGCATGCATGTGTGTGTGTGTGTTTGGTTTGGAGTCTACTTTTTTGCGATACGAGGGCTACAGTTTAAAACCGAATCCAAACGGCTACGAACATCCATGCCACTGTGGGATTCGCGCCCACAAACTCCGGTATACGAAGGCCATCACCCTAACCAATCGGCCATCGTTCCGCTCGTGTGTGCGTATGTATATATATGTATATATATATATATATATATATATATATATATATATATATATATATATATATATATATATATATATATATATATATATATATATATATATATATATATATAAGTGTGTGTGTGTGTGTGTGTGTGTAATGTCGTTATCCAGAGTTAAGGCGAATGAAAAACAGTCTTCTTGATAATTGTTCTATGTGAGAGCAACTTGCCATTACATTGTTCGTGGCGGAGCTAAGCGTGGAATAGGTGTTCGCAGTTCCATGTCCATGCGCTGACTGATCTTATCTGTTTGCAAGCTCATCAAATAGTTCAATAATGCTTCCGCCTGACCGGATGATCCCAAAAGCTTACACGAGCGTGGGTCTTTTTCATTTATTTTATTATTATAAAAGAGTTCCCTTTTTAAAATCGCTTTTAACTCACGTAATTTCCAACTACCCCTTTTTTAGACCTGACAAATATATATATATATATATATATATATATATATATATATATATATATATATATATGGGCTACAAGCCCCAGCCGGGGGCAACCCTCCCAGATTATGTCTTTCTCTTATACTTTGTATAGTATAAAAAGTAATCCACTATGTCATTTTAAATATACGCAACAGTAAAAGTGTTTAGCAAATATTTCGTGACACAATTTTCCTAATGCAGGTGAAAGTAAAAATGACTTAGACATTAATATATAAAGAGAAAGTGACTGATTGACTGACACAGCGCAAACTAGACGCAAGAATTTAATAGTTAGTTTGTTTTTTTACTTTCGCATTTTAACCTTTGAGACATCTGATGAATAAGGAGAAGTCGTGTGCCTTTATAACTACTTTATAATAAAAATAAACCTTCGATTCTTGGCTGAGTCAACTCTTCCACGGTATAACACTGACGTGATTATTATTATAATGTACAGTACCATTATAATGTTAAACTGAAATTAACTTCAAAGCGATTCCTGTCACAAGAAATATCGCCTCTATCCGTTTATTTCCAAATTTCTGCGCTTCCACGAAATGCCTAAGAAGTTTACAGCATATATAGAGAAAAATATACGATACATATCTTTGTGAGTAAGATACCGATACAGTGTGCGTCTGTGCTTAGTATAAGTTACTGTGGATTCACGATGTAAAAAAAAACTCTCAAACAGGGGGGAGCAGAAATACATAGCTTTCCACTCTAAGAGTTACGCTACGGTAAAAAAATCACAAGAAAACGTAATTTAAAAGTCGACAGACCTACGAGCTCGCTATATTTGAGAGCAAAACAAATGCCACTGGCAAGGGACGTAATGTGGTCAACACTATGACACACTCTTACTTTTTTATCTACTACTCTTTCTCTACATATTCATGGAAGAGTCAAAAACATTATGACCATTTTGGAGTTTAGACATTTATTTTTTTAAAAAAATTCTTGGAGATTCGTTCTCTAACTTAGGTCACAAAAAGAACATTCTTAAACTGACATTTTCCAATGAAGTTTCGGAGACTTGGACAGTTGAAAAGGTAAATTATTAATTTTAATACCTATATGCATTTCATACAATGAAAAGTTAAAACTTGTGATCACTGATTTTTGGCTCTTCGGTGTTATAATTTACTTTCTAAATAGTTTTTTTAATATTTTACTTTGTAAATGCATAGACTTTTCATTTCTTAGAGCTAGTTTCAGAGACAAGGTGAAATACACCTATATCCCAGATAACATCCATGCTTGCAAGTTTCTTTTTTTTTTTCTGGATAGTATTTTGTCATGACAAATTTGATGCGACAAACTTGCAGCAAAACTCCTACAAGTTAGAAGGAACATAAAGCGACCATTCCTTTGCAACGCCATTTTGCTGCAAAACTGTGGCAACCTTGAAGCAAGCGAAAATTTCTAGATTTGCTGCAGTTCTGTTTCAAACTTGCAGACTTGTCATGTTGAACTTGCTTCAAGTTTGTAGGCTTGCCAAGCAAGATTGTTGCAAACTAAATTTGCTATCTGGGATATAAGGATATATTTTTAAATTTTCTCATATACTCGTAGATTTTTATTCATAAGTTATCATGTGTTACTGCTACAAAAATATATAATAGAAGCATATTTCATGCATGTGCAGTAAGAGAGTATTTTCTTTACACACTAAGTCATTAGTTAAATGTTTTAAAACATAATTTGTAACACTTCATTCCTTTTACAAAATTCCTTTTTTTTTCCTGCATATTTCTTTAGCTATTGATACACATTTAAGGAATTAGGAGAATAAAACTCATAAAAAATTGCTATGTTTAGAAAAGAACTTTTATTTACTGATTTTTAAAAAAAATAGAAATAAGTTTTAAAAAAATCACACAAACAATGTCAATAGTTATATAAATATAATTCGAAACTAACATTTCCAAATATTTATGTTACAGCGTTATTAAAATTTATTTTTCTTTTCAATCACTGGAAAGTGTGAATTTAAAATTGTGTTTTACATAGCCGAAATTAGTAAACGAATTGCCAAGTATTTTTTAGAAATTCAAGTAAATCTCTGAACTTTAAAGTGGTCATATTTTGACTCCTCTGTGCAATTACTAGTGTGTAGGATTTTGGTTGATAAGAAAGAAGTTAACGAGAATCGGGTTGAAAAAATTTCGTAAATAAAACCCAACCCAATCCGTATTTTTACTTTAAGAAAAGAGGAAAAGAAAAGGAACGAATACTTTTATCTTTGCATAAATTTTATACATATTCAGTAACTTTTTCATTAAACTCACAGGCTCAAATCTAATAGTAATATTGTATAGACTATGCAACTGCAAATACATTTCTTTGGGATTATTAAAAAAACTGTTATACTTACTTATTATAATTACTCAAAACGTACATCAATATCGCATGATAAATTTTAAAATTAAGTATGCGTACATGCATTTTACTATAAGAAATGTAATAAAAATTTGCAGCTATATCTAAATGGAAATAGATTTTCTTACTGTAGCACTTGAATAAAAACACAAAAACAACAACATAGGTCGTGAAATATTCAGTCAATATCAACGTCTAAGCAAAGAGGATATTTCCTTCGCATATTGCATAAAATTTTTCATATAAGTACATATTTCTTGCTATTTTAGCCAAAGAACACAATTTCAGCACCAAATTGAAATTTAATGAAGTAGACATCAAGATTTGTTAATTTAGATTAACTGAATTATAATATATTCATACATACAAAATAAAAACTTTAAAAAAAACTGCAACCCACCAGGCTGTTTGTTTGTTCACTCTTTTTAATTCAAAAACCTGGGTTTGCTTCAGGAAACGATTAAATTTACATTTTCATTAAATTTAGAGAAAACTATGTATTACAAGTAATTCTTAAATATATCTTTTACGAATTTTAAATTATTTAATTCTGAAGAAATTACCTAAAAGTGAAATATTGTCTTTAAAAACTATTGAAAAAAAAATTGTTAAAGTAGCAGGTTAAGAGCTTCCACCAGAAAAAATTTCAGATTGCATCCAATCTGGCAAACCTTAACGACAACAGGCATTTTTAGTTACTAAATATGAAAACTAAGGAAAATCCTAACAACCTAAAGAGAAAATTCGATGCTACCTTGAATGATGTTCGAAATACCGATTATGGTCGGTACCGATGATGTTCGTACCCTTGTGGAATAAATGAACTAACACCTTTAAAATGAAATCATACACCCGTCGTTGCAGATAGCAAAACAATAATTGAAGAGAGCGTTTATAAAGAAATTAACGCATATTTTCAAAACATTTTCAAAACAAAAACCTTCAGAGGCGATGCAATAGTGCAACCGAGTCACAAAGTTATCAGTTACAAGTTCAAGTGTTTCGCTATTAATGATTGCAAAAAAGCCTGTAATGGATCTCACGAGACAAGTAGGCCTCTCGGCTCCTACTAGTAAACCAAATATTTCATGTGACCTATAACATAGAAATTGCATGGATTCATAACTGGCAAATAAGGCGGGCAATGTAATCCATAAAGATTACTGTTCCGGTATACGGTAACCAGACTTCCAGATGCACTGTTCATGGCGTCAAATACTGTTCGAAGCGGAGGGACTTTGTAATAGAGCAATTTGTCTCAATGTCACGAACTACTATAATGCCCTTCCCATTCATTTTCAAGTTTACATCAGACAATAGACAAACAAACTGCCCTTCCGATTGAAACTAAAGCCAGAATTGTCAACATTTGAGATTTGCCCTACTGCGTGAAATCACCTTATAGAGGGTTAATTAAAAGACACACTGTACTTAATCTATTATAGACTATCAAGATCGTGAGCGAGAACGAAAGCGTTGGAATACCTAATCATACACACATAACATATCTATTACGACAAATAACGCAGAAAAGCAACGGAGCGATAGCACAATTTTAAAACAACACGCCGTCAAAACACGTGGCCTAAACTGAAAGAATACCATTTGTTTTATTTGTTCGAATTCGATTTAAGTAAAGAAAATAAAAAAAAAAAAGATCGAGTCCACGTGAGCGTAAACATAAATCATTCTATGTCAAGCCATCGTCTGGAAACAAGTACCGACAGATTTTTTTCTTCCCACTCTACATCCAATTTTAGATTTAACTCCCTTTACTTTTATACGAAAAAGAATGGCAGTGGAGGGATTTCTGATCAACGAATCGAGAGGGGCCTTTCCTTCCTTTCCAGCTTCTTCTATTTCCATTTGCCAATAAATATTTGGAAAAGGAATCGATATCTATTCATACATTTGCGTGGCCTATCTCCACGCAGATTTATGTCTGCGGTGACTCTGCTCTAAAAGAGCTTTTCAGAAAAATATAAAATTAAAAAAAGAAAAACAGCAATGGCAATACAAGATTCAAAGCTTTACTTGCAAATGTATTATAAAAAGTATACTTGAAAGAGAAATATATCCTCTTTTTTACTGGAGACAAAACAAGCTGCACTTATTCTTTCATTTCTGAGACGGAAACTCGAAACGGATTTGGAATGAGCAGTTACAGCTTCAATGGAAACTTAGTTTCTTTTAAAGTTACAAAATATAAAGAAAAGCGACTGTTACAATCCCTAGACCTTAGTCTTTTATTATAACGAAATGTGACGAAATATTTTCAATTTTCAGAAGAATGTTATAGGTCGCCATTTATAGAGATTTTTTTTACTTTTTAGACATTTCGAACACTCGTCTTTAACACTAGAATTACCGATGTTAAATATATACCTAGTTTAACCGCACCCGTCAAATTGAAGGATTTTTTATTATGGCTTTAATTGTAACTTTTGACTTAGTTAATGTTAAAAAAAAAGAAGAATTTAATCAAAATAACATTTAATATACACCTTTATAGAACTTTAATTTTCAAATTAGATTTAAGCCTGTGAGTTTAACCCCTTCCGGTAAAATGACGAGTCTAACTCGTCATTAGTTTTTCATTCCATACCGCACAATGACGAGCTACACTCGTCATGCGATTAAAGTTACTGTTAAATATGATAATTTAGTTTAAAATTTCTAGTGTACTGAATTTGGCAACATTTTTATCACTTGTGAAAATCACAAGTCACTATTGCATATTGTTTACTTGGTACAAGTCATTGCCAAATTAATGAGTCAGAATAAAAGAAAACCTACTAAGAAATGCCGTGTGTGTTACAAGAATCAAATTAAAAGTGAGACTACTTGGCGGTGTAAACAAATAAGAATTCCTTTGCACTTTGTTTTGAAAAGTACCACTAGCTTGAAGACTATTATCTGTATACCTTATTAATGTTTTGCTTTGATATTTTCTTAATTTTACTGTTTCTGATATTATTTAACACTATGTAAAAAGTGGATTTTAATTAAGAATATGTAAGAATTGTAAAATGAAACAAGTTTTTTAAATAAAAATTAAATGGTTATTTCATGCACAGTTTTTCGTTATTAAATCATACCGGAAGGGGTTAATGTAAAAGTTACTGATATATGTATAAATTTTATGCAAAAATAAAAATGTACGTTCCTTTTCTCTTTCTTCTTTTTTTAAAAGTAAAAACTCGTATTGGGTTAGGTTTTATTTACGGAATTTTTTTCAACCCGGTTCTCGTTGACTTCTTTCTTATCAAGTCCTATACACTAGTAATTGCACCAAAGAGTCGAAATAATACTACCACTTTAGAGTTCAGAGATTTATTTGAATTTCTAAAAAATACTCGGCCATTCGTTTACTAATTTCGGCTGTGTAAAGGACATTTTTAAACTTTTTTAAACTTACACTTTCCAGTGGTGGAAAAGGAAAATAAATTTTAATAACACTGTATTTAAATATTTGGAAATGATAGCTTCGAATTATATTTGACATTGTTTGATTTTTTTTTTAAACATAGTTCATATTTTTTAAACAATAAATAAAAGGTTTTTTCTAAACATAATAATTTTTTACGAGTTTTATCCTCTTAATTCCTCAAATGTGTACCAATAGCTAACAAAATTTAGGGGGGGGGGAAAGGAGTTTTGTAAAAGGAATAAAATGATACAAATGTGTTAAAACATTGCATTAATGACTTAGTATGAAAAGTAATTACTTTATTAACTATTAATAAAAACAATCAAAAACAGTTTCTATTATCTATAATTCACAAAAAATAATGTTTATACTATTTTCCGAGATTGGACTTTATTACCAAGAACTTAATCACGTTAAAAGTACAACTGATAATGACTGCGTCCTTACATTTACCAGTTACACCGTTCAGTTCTAAACTGAATCGTAATTGGAGTAAAACAGACCCCATTATAACGGCTGCCGAATACTTTGGATCATTCAGATTTGAAGTCATCAAAATCATCATTTTGACGGGTATTGGTATAAATGTGTATATGTGGGTATACTAATTATGGAAACTAAAGTGGGTGAGTAGAAACTGAATGGAAGTATTTAACTACAGTACAACCTCGATTATCCGAACCTCTCCGTTAACCGAAGTCTGTTTCTTCTTCACTTTCTACTATCATCCAAACTTTTCTCTTTACAAACATGCATTTTTAAAGTTTTCTTTTTTCTCACATTCCTTTTGTATGCAAGCCGTCCTTTCCAAACTACGAGTGCAGAAAAGTATTTTGGAATTTCATTTTTTAGAATTACTCCTCGCAAGCACAATTTTCGGTATGAGCACACTCTTCCCCACTTTTAAACATCCCTGTTCTAAACAAAAACATTTCGAAATTTGGAAGGTCATACTGCCGAGTTCCGAACAATCGAATGTTATTGCAACAATGACGATACTACATATTACACTAGATGATTATTGATGAATTCCCGATGATCCGAAAATTTCGATTATCCAAATTTGGTTCGGTCCCAATTACTTCGGATAATCAAGGTATTACTCAAGGCTGTATTCTTATATTTCATTAAAAGTCGTGTCATAAAATTCTAGAACAATACATAAACTATGTAAGGAATTTGGACCCACTACCTGTATTTCGCAGATGTATACCCTTCACTACATCTGCAAAATCGACCCAATTGGTATCTCAACCTGGCGTTCCTTAGGGGAAATAAAAAGCCGGCCGGCTAAGGGGAACTAATAAAGTTTTTCGAATGTTTAATTTTCATCAATCTTCTAAATAAATTTTTATTGTCCGTCTAAGCTTTGGAGGAATTATCTGGTTATGCATCCCAGCGACGGTCTATGAACCAACATACCTGCCCCAGTAAAGTAGGTGGGCAAGTCGCACGCTATCATAGCGTCCCAGAAAGTGGTGATTTTACATACATCGATATTTTAAGCATGAAATTTTAAAACTGTCAAAATGACGGTCTTGGTAGTTCTAGTGTTAGCTACAAGACAGCAATAAAACTATATTTAATCAATACTTACAAACTATAGATGTGTATTACTATTTGTACTTCTCTTTCCCATCGCAAACGACAAATTCACAAAACAAAACTGGGTTACATCACTATATAATGAACAATAACAGCATATAAAGCAACGTAGCCAAATGCACCTTTTAAAATCATATACGGCTCTTTATAAAGTCAAAAGAGGATACGTGTGAAGATAAAGTTCTAGAAAGGTTAAAAAAAAATAAATAAATAGAAAAACGAGAGTAACCTCTCCTCGAAATTCATGTATGCTCATAGAAAAGGAAAATAGACATTTCCGATAGTCATGCTGTTGTTATTTTTACATAAAAAAATGAGAATTATTACATAAACAATAGCTATCTTTGAGCTACGTTAATACGATATTTTACAAACTTAAATAACGACATCGAAACCAAGATCGTAACCGGAATTAACCCCAAGTTTGAGAGAAATCTTCAATTTTACTATAATGCAGTATTTAAATTTAATCTATCTAAATCAAAACACACTCGAATTACATCACTATTCAGAACTGTAACAGTTAGAATATAAAGTAACGTAGCCAAATGCACCTTTTAAGATCACATACGGCTCTTTATAAAGTGAAAAGCGGATAAATAAAGTTCTAGAAAGTTTAAATAAATAAATCGAAAAAGGAGAGTAACCTCTCCTTGAAATTCATGTATACTCATAGAAAAGGAAAATAGACATTGCCGATAATCATGTTGTTCTTATTTTTACATAACAAATGAAAACTGTCACAAACAATATCTGTGTTTGAGCTGCGTTAATACGATATTTTACAAACTTAAGGAACGACATCATTAATAAGATAGTAACCGGAATAAAACAGTTTAACAAATACCGTTTAATTTGTTATACGATAACGGGTTTTTAACAAATTCCGTTTAATAAATACCGTTTACCAAATTTGATAGAAATCTTCAATTTTGCTACAATGTAGCTGTAATATGTATTCCTGTAATATAATTTTGCTATAATGAAGCATTTATTGTAGTTTTTTTTTAACAAATTTCGTTTAATAAATACCGTTTGCCAAATTTGATAGAAATCTTCAATTTTGCTATAATATAGCTGTAATATATTAGCTGTAATATAATTTTGCTACAATGTAGTATTTATTGTAGTTTTTTAACAAATTCCGTTTAATAAATACCATTTACCAAATTTCATAGAAATCTTCAATTTTGCAATAATGCAGTATTTAAATTTAATCTCTCTAAATCAAAACACACTCGAATTATCGTGTTCACATTCACACACACACACACAGAAAAATAATTCTAAAAATACAATTTTCAGAATGCTCAAAACATGACGGTCAATCAAAATCTCGAGGTTGAATTTAGGACGATTACAATACTACTATTTTTCTATACTACTTATAAGAGAAAGTACAAAATTGAAGTATTGTGCGAAACGTCGTAAATGTTAAGTTCAATGCATCCCCAAATTAAAGGGGAAAAAATTCACATTAAAATCAGATTGTCAGATGTTTCTGAGGATACATTAACATTGGAAAAAATTTTTAAAAATTAAAAAACAATTTTTGCAAGATAAGGTATTTAGAGAAATATAATGTTTAAAAAATTAAAACTACGACAGATGTCACGAACGAAAATGCTTAGAACTTTATTAATCTAGTCAAAAAAAAGTTCTATTTTTATAACATGTACACGAGAAGTAAAAATAAATAAATTCTTCATCAACTTTGGTGCGATTTCGAAGAGTAGATAATACCTGTATTAGGAACACACTCATCTATGCGAAGCTGCGGAACATACAATTTATTCATGTTGATATAATCAACTTAATCATCCAGGTATTTCCATAAATCCTCAGATTCACTAGCGCGAAGACATTTTCTCGCTGGATTTAATAGAGCCCAGCTTACAATAGGGGTTTCATTTAAGATATATCGGGTTTTTGATGAAAAACCACTTTGGATTTTCTTTTTATCGGAAAACTTTAAATTTTGATTAACGCATAAATTAAGTTTCTAAAATTTATCATTTTTAATGAACGCAGAATGTGACGTAAAAGTTAATAGAAATTTACCTCTAAAATTGTTACTTTCGTAAACTATGTAAGCACAGTCAAATTTATTCAATTTTCAAAAAGGTTTGTTTTTTATTATACAATTTAGTAACCTATATAACAAAATTTTAAAACATTTTCAGCCTGATTACTTGCATTATATAGTATAAGAATTATAATAAAAATGTTATACACGTATATTACAGAATATAAACAGGCCAACTTCCACAAGAAATAGGATCTGAATATACTAAACATCAGATGGGATTAATTTAGGTTTCCTAAACTGCAATCCTGCCAAATACATAATTTAAAAAAAAGGATAAAAGAAATTAAAATTTTAAAAAATACCTTACATATATAATTAAGATTTGTACTAAACATATATTTAGAAAAAAATAACGATCTATCTCGAAAGGAAGATGTTATCATAACTCATGTCCTTGGTAAACACAGTAGTTAATAAAAGCAATAATTTTGTATCTAATAAGAGTGCACAAAAAATAAAAAATAATCTGATGCAGACACTACATTATTTCTTTGTTCGCCTAATATTTTACATATCTGTTATTTTTCACCTTTGCATCATCAGAATTACCATTTTCACATTCTCTTTAAGATTCAAAGCTTTAAGATTCTCTGAGCATTTTTTTTCTCCTATACTTTGTATAAGAAAAAAGGTTTCTTGATAAACTGCGCCAAGAGCAAGAACAAAAAGGTGATAGTAGAAAAAGAAACGAATATAATTATGTAATTATGATACTAAACAACGATATAAACATGGATAATAAAAAATAAAATTTCCGTTACGTAATTTCCCCAATACATGTGAGCCAAAAACTGATAGTCATTTTATATCTATCTTATATATATATATATATATATATATATATATATATATATATATATATATATATATATATATATATATATATATATATATATATATATATAAATAAAATGCACACACATACACATATATATGTGAGTGTGTATATATATGTATATATGTATATATATACACATATATATACATGCACACATATATATACATACATATATATATACATACATATATATATACATACATACATATACATACATATACATACATACATATATATAAATATACATACATACATATATATACATACATACATACATATATATATAAATATACATACATACATATATACACATACATATATATATACATATACATACATATATATATACATATACATACATATATATATACATACATATATATACATATATATATACATACATATATATACACATATACATACATATATATATATATACATACATACACATATACATACATATGCATACATATATATATATACATATACATATAAAAATACATGTATACATTACATATATATATACATACATATACATATATATACATACATATACATATATATATACATATACATACATATATACATTACATATATATACATATACATATACATACATATATACATTACATATATATATACATGCATACACACACACAAACACACACTCACGAGTATTTACATAAATTTTATAAATGAAGTATATCAGATAAACGGTTTATAATACTTTCTTCATGTTTCGTCGTGCAATGATAATTTAATATACCTTTTTTTCCATTTGTGTATGTGATAATACAAAATTATTTTAAATGACCACAGAAAGGAAAGACAAAATGCACAATTGTAAACCTAACAGCACAAACAGAGAAACGAAATGTATGTAACATGTACTTACTCAGCAAACGCCGAAACTTTGAAGAATAGATTGTCTCAAATCCAGCAGAATTGTTTCGAAATGCATTGCCTCGAAGTTCTCAATAGATGAATTAAATGCCTTGTCGATGAATCGCACCATACACGTATATATATATATATATTTATCTATAAAGAATGGGGAAGGAGGATTGTTTTTCTAAATAGTTTCTATTTTCTCCGGGATGAAAGAGAACCTGCCTTAGTTACGCAATTTAAATTACCAATTAAGGCA
>CM063504.1:132974616-132999616 GCA_032207245.1 Pardosa pseudoannulata
AAAACGCCCGGGTTTCTTCGGGTTGGGCAAATGAAGCCAACCCTGCTTATATCAAAATATCCTTAGATGTCTCACGTTTTATATTCATATCGCTGCAAAAAATGATCAGAAATAAAACGATTCAAAATAAACAACCCCTATAAACAGAATGTTAAAAATGGCAAGTAAACATTCACAATATCTACAGTATCACACGCCAAAACACCACACAAAAAAAAGGGATGGTATGGGACAGATTTTACAGTTTTGAAAAGCAACATGAAAATTATTAAACTGTTAGGGAAGGGAACCTGTAATGTTTGGGTGTTGGTACAGGAGGATATGCGAGATCGCGGCAGTCATTAATGGGGGGAAGAGGTGTTTCTGCTATAATTCCGTGGCGAGATTAATTGAGGCGAGCGAGCGCCAAAGCTCATATTAAAATAAATGAGGCCGCAGCGTGTACCATTAAGGGTTATGAAAATTCCGAGCTTGCTACGCGGTGGAGACATTCGCGAGGCGTGTTAAAATAAATCACGTCTTCAGAAGTCGGCGGAAAAGAGAGAAGGCTTTCAAACGCGGGGGTTAAAGTTAATATACTTGCTTCGAAATAGATGACACTCAACCACGAAACCTAGTATACGAACGATACGTACTGGAGAGTCCACTTGGACTACTCAGAGGTAGTCTAGTTTTCTGAGAAGAGAAAAAGGATCACACTCAGGTGTATGAGAAATATATATGCAGACATACCCAAGGTAGGAAAAAATTATGATTTTTTTTAATCAAAAATATCAGATTTGATTTAAATCACATTTTTTTTTATTTAAATCGGATTTCTTTGATTTTTTTCTGAATACTAATTTTAATTGCTCTTTTTTTTTTTGTTTTTTTTTTTTGTTTTTTTTTTTTTTTCAATATACATAGAATAGTTTGTTATAAGAAGTAACATCTTATCTATCTAGTATATTCTACACACCGATTACATAAAATTAAATATATAAATTTTAATCTAAATACATTCTTTATTTTGTAATTGGATAGTGCAAACCAAATAAGATGTAAATTAAAAGAACAAATTAAATATACTTTTAATGCAAACTATTTATTTAAAAAAACAAATCGCAATTATTTCAATATTTTTAAGCACAAAATTATTGATTTAACTGTTTCAATAAAAACACTAGCTTTGATGCTTTATACACTCCTAATTGGTTATGAAGGCTAGAATGAACAATACCACAAGAAGAAAACTGTCTTTCCATTCCAGCAGATGAAGCCACGGCTGTTGTTATTTGGTAGATTAACTGGATTTCAAGTTCTGTAATACTCTCTTTTCCTCCCATTACATAAAATGAATTCCACCAGTCATAATCAGTCATTTACCTAACCCCTACTACATACTTTCTGATGAACAACCTCTAAATTGTTGGAAAGCACATGCTATCTATTTACACTTATTTACTTATTGGTATTACTGTACTGATTCCCAATTCTCCTGTCTTTGGAATATAGGTTTTAAAAGAAGTGAAAAAATATGATTTAAAGCAATGATTTTTTCAAAAAAAATCAACTGATTTAAATCAAAATTTAAATTATGATTTAAATCATGCCAATCCTGGACATGCCAACATTCAGGCACCTTTGTCAGAAGCAATGCGTGTTTTAAAAATTTAACCGTCCACAAATTAAACGTGTTTGCAATTTACATACATAATAAAAAAAAATAAACATAATTATGTATTTTATACATTTCTAACTTAAAATCGAACAAATTAAATTAAAAATAAACACACAGTAGTAAATTGTAAAGAGTAAATTAAAATTTATGCATTTAACGATGTTTAAGTAACTTATTTAGCTTTGACAACTTATTTTTCAGAAAGTTTTTTCTTGTAGCAACATCGAACCTGATTAAAATATTTACATTTTTTTTTTTTTTATCTACAAGCCTTCTAGAGCTCGTCTACTCAAATTTGACCTAAATTCAGTGGGGGTTTTCCGCACAGTACTGAAACCTCTTTTGCATGCAGCCTTACTGTGTGGAAACAGTAATATATTCCGCATTATTTGATCGCTGAATTGTGATCTACTAGTTATTCAAATGTTTGGTTACTTTCCGGAGCAATCTGGGATATGCCGCGTATAACGCACTTTTTTTTAACAAGAAAAATTGGCAAAAAAAAAATCTAATGTAAAACACAAACTTGATGGAAAGTATACAAGTGACATTTTAAATTTTAAACCAAATGTTACGTGTACCCAACGAATCCATCTCTAATACTCTTTTAATGTCATTCTAAAGATGATTCATTCTTAAAGTCTGTTACGCTTTTTATCAGTTGTCTTAGTAACTGGAGAGGGGGGCGGGGAGGTTCAGCAACTATGAAATGACTAAGGAAGCTGAACTTCATGCACCCCTTTTTTTTAATGGGCTGTTTTTTGAGGGGTTATTTTCCTTATTCCTCTTCATTCTATACCGAACGATGGCCGAATGACAGAGAGCTGGACTTCATTTACGGAGTACGCGGGTTCAAATTCCGCTGCTGGCATGGATGTAATCGTTCAAAATCGGCTTTAAACAGTAGCTCCCGGTCTCGTTAGCCCTAGTGAGCAAAACAATAGACTAAAACCTCTTTAACAAAGGAGAGTTTTGTAATAACATGAGAATAAGTTAGAGAATGTTCGGTTTGGTTTGGAGTGCTACGGTCTACTTTATGCAACACGAGGGCTAATGGGACCGGGACCTACAGCTTTAAGCCGATTCCGAAGGGCTACGAACGTCCATGCCACTATGCGATTCGAACTCCGGTACCGAAGGCCAGCACCCTAACTAATCAGCAATCGTTCGGCATAAGTTAGAGAAGATATCTAGTTATACGGAGGAATTTAAGATTCAAGGTGCGCAATATGCAAAAGGAAGTGTGAATCGTGCTTGAAAACATAAATTCAGCGTTTTAAGTTCACCCTTTGCACTCGAGGTGATTCTCACTCACCACATCTTTCGAAGCTACAACTCGATAGGTGACTCGAGCTCACCACTTAGCTTGTTGAGGAAACTTGATTATATATAGTTTCTTTTAAGTGGGTTCTGACATTTATATGGTACAATCTTATGAAGTTCAGAATGACATTCTTCAAATTGGGATAAGATTTTCTTATCACAATTCGTCTATAATCGAAGAATGGACTGCTTTTTCGGCGTTAGTTCTCACCTAGCCAAGTTTGTGGTTTTTTGCTACACGAAATTCGAACTTTTCTTATATTGTTTTTCTTTTACTGGTACATTTGCAATACATTTATCAATCCATTTTACATAGAAAGAAGGTTTTGATATGAAAATGAAAAGCTCATTCTATTAAACGAATAAAATTGAAATATTTAAAAGTCATTGAACAGTTGCATCATACTTGGAAATTTTCTAGGGGAAAAATATAATAACGTACCTCATTTTAAGTGTTCGCGTTAGAGAAAATTCCTTGAACCAGCATTTTAAGCAGGAAAACTAATTAAGTATTATTATGTTATTTTCTCATTTTCTAATATCTCTCTTAAACTTCTGACGTGAGTGTGAAAAATAGAAACTGACAACCTCTTCAGTGGAGTTAAAATGGAAAAACGATTTGTTTCCTTTACATATGGACGTCAACTGGAAGCAACCGTCCGCAAACACTGAGCTAAAACATGACAATGACAGTAACCCATGACGTGTATCAGAAACATTTAATTCTTTTTTACAGAGTAGCAACAAAAATATACGAATCTTGCGAATTATTGCAGAGAAACGGTTGTTAACACACAATGGATACGGCAATCCCTTCGAAATAAGCAGATACAAATGATTATAGGAAAAGGAACAGAGATTTGCAAACAATCGGGTTATAATGCGAATCTGGGGAGGAACAAATCTTCGATTTTCCTTCCGTGAGCAAGAAGCAAATGAATGGCAGAATTCAAAACAGGAAAGTGGTAATTAATAATTCAATTAAATAACGTTAAATCGATACAATGTTCCTAAATACAATAGACATTACGTTTCTGTCTATTCAATAGTGTAACAGTCACGCATTTATTCCAAGGTCCTACAGTCTCTTTTACCTTTCACAATGCATAGAGTCATTAAGATTGGGTTAAATAATATAGATTTGAAACTATGTCGGCCTTTTACCATCCATGGGGTTAGCTGAAAAATATCAACATCTGGGATCAAGGAGAACTGAATGTCATGAGAAAAATCATTTGTTTTTTTAATCCATGTAACGGTAAGCATTATTTTAAAAGAGGCTTTCAGAAGTGACTAAACCTTTAAGTGCCTTGTATCAAGTAATGTAATAATATCAGTGGATTAAACATTTAAAAAAAATTATTTACTTCACAAACAGGGTTGGCAAAAACCCGAGTTTTTTTCAGAAAAAAACCCAGCCCAGTGGGTTTTTTGGGTTTTGGGGGCTTTATCAGAGTTTTTACTATACTTTAATGGGTTTTAGATGCTTTTTTGGGGATTTGAAAACTATTCAGGTTTTTTGTTATGTAAGAGGACAGGGTATATAAATAATTGTATAATTAAAATAAATTTAAAATGTTAATCACTTTTTAAAATTGAAAAATTTAAAATTCAATTTTAAATTATGCAGAAGAAATTTTTGTCTAAATTAAAGGAAATTTTAAAATCTTAAAATAAATTTTTTTCATATAAAATTTTTCTAAAATCAAAAAACTAGTTTTGAATGGCGATTATTTTATACTAAAAGTTGGCTTTGAAATAGTTGCATTTGAAGTTTTTTCTTTTCAATAAAATGTATTAAATTATTGCTCTATATTTATTAGCAGTATTGCGTTATTAAAGCATTCAGAAGATATATTTTTAGTTAATTTGTAAGTTATATATGATAAGTAGCAAAATTAATTATATATATTATCCCCGTGTTTACTTATTTGCAATTGTTATACATATTTTTTTCCCAATTTTTCTTGTCCATTTTTCAATTAATTTTATCACATGTAATACTTCAATATTCTTATTTTTTTTCATCATATATTCTTATTAACTTTGTTTAATTTAGATTTTATTGTATTTGTTATACAGATAACTATTTTTCCCTGAAAAGTTTTTGTTTTTTCTAGCAGTTTAGACCCCCTCAAATTAAACAAAATCTAGGATCATTGTCAAAGATGAAATATGTAATATATATTATAGATTTAATTCAATATATTTATTATTAGTTAAATATGAGGAATCTTAAATAAAGATTTTGAGAACCCAATTTTAAAAAAAAAACCACTTGGGTTTTTTCAAGTGAGTTTTTTTTTTTAAAACCCGCCCGAGTTTTTTCGGGTTGGGCAAATGAAGCCAACCGTGTTCACAAACCACTGACATTGAATGTACTTAATTTAACCTCCTGTCTTAAGATGATATATAACATGACTTCTAAGAACCACATTCTGTGAAGTCGTTTCAAAATTGTGTTAGCCATTGAATCAAATACATTTTCATTTGCAGAAACAAATTTTGCCTGAATCTAAATATTTATCCAAATTGGAATAGCTGAAATATCTTTCCCTTTAACAATTGATTCCAGAAATACTTTATAGCATAACTAGAGAAACGAGCAGATTTCCATCATATCTAGCTTTACATCCAGGTGTAGGCTAAAATAATAAAACTAAGAACTATTTGAACTTTCCATCACAAGGATAGCGTTGTATCCCTTAAATACGGTAATTATTTCAGTCAACTTTTAAGTCAGAAAAAAGTATGACATGTGAAACGAATATTTGCATCATTAAGCTGCCTATATTTTTTATAGGGTTTTCATATTTGCT
This sequence comes from Pardosa pseudoannulata, assembly GCA_032207245.1. NCBI lineage: Eukaryota > Metazoa > Arthropoda > Arachnida > Araneae > Lycosidae > Pardosa > Pardosa pseudoannulata. The sequence continues at coordinate 132,980,419 of CM063504.1, forward strand.
CAAAATTTTAATGCATTATTTTGTGTTGATCAATTCCAGATCAGATAATGACGATTAAATATCAATGTTAGTAAAAATCTTTGTTTTTAAAAAAAATCAATCAGGAATATTTTTTATGTTAATAAAAAATATGTTTTTTTTTTTTTTTTTTTTTTTTTTTTTTTTTTTTTTTTTTTTTTTTTTTTTTTTTTTTTTTTGTGTGTGTGTGTGTGTGTGTGTGTGTGTGTGTGTGTGTGTGTGTGTAAATTAAACATTACAAATGAAGATACTTAAATTAGGAATGAATAAGGTTTCATCAAAAATTTTCTCTCTACAAAAGGGGTCGCAGTCGAAAAAAGTTTGCACACTATTGCTTAAGAGGATGCCATTTTTCAGGTCCTGGCCCTTGTTGGGGTGTAGCGCCAAGGAGTCTAGTTTCGAGCTATGACAACTATTTTGCTACACGACTGCTAATGAAACCAAGCCCTATCGTTTAAAGCCGATTCAAACGTCTATGCCATTAGCAGAATTCGAATGAACGAATTCCAGTACCGAAGAGCAGCATCTTACCATTCAGAAATCGTTCGGTAAATGTATAACAGAAGGAACCAAAAATAAGACTTCGGAACAATAAATATTGGAAGTAAATAATAAGAAAGTATAAAACGAATTCATGATTTTAAAACAAGGTCACTAAATTGTTTTATTTCCATTTCATAAAACTCAATAACTGGACGGGAATATTGTTGAATGTTGAGAAGATGTATATATATTATGGGCTTAAGTCGTGCCACTATTCTAATGACCAGCGCTATATCGTTCTAAAGGATAATAAAAGATATCGTCCGTTTGAAATTCTAATATGGAGCGTCTGCGACGTATTTTGGTAATCTCGTTAAACCATTACGTAGTCCGCACACAGACGGAAATTACTGATTTCGAACACTTTGAGCCGAAATTTAATGCGGGGGTACACTTTAGCCGGGAAACTCTTCTAATTATCCCCAATTTAAGATGAAAGCTCGCCAAATCCTTCGGCAAACATTAGAGAAATGAGTGTTAACGGCACGCAGAGCCACACATAAAACTCTTATATCAAAGTAAATGAATATGGCAGGTGCGACAAACAAGATGGCCGAATGAGATCGACCCAATTAACGCCCACGGTGGTTTTGAAAGAAAATTGCCTTTAAAATTCAAAAGAAGCGCATATGGAGAACTTATTAAAGGGAAAATTGGGAGAAATAGTCCTCCAAACACCTATTTCAAAAACACAGCCCAGGTGGGTTTTATTGGGCTTTTCTAAGGTTTGAGCAGTTATAGAAGTTTCTTAAAAATATATAATAAAAAAGAATATAGTAATCAATAATAGTGTGCCTAGTTTAAAATTTATTTTAACTGGCAAACAAAAATGTCAGCAATTTTATGATTTGTTTTATTTATTAGATAAATGGGTCTAAAGAGGGGAATATAACATAACCTCTGTTTGATACCATCATAATATCTAAAATTTTATTAATTAAAACAACATTCTAATTTTTAAAAAAATAATAAATACTATAACACCAGTAGGTAAAAAAATTCCAGTTTTTCCATTTTGCCTGTTTTGAGGGGGGTTTTCGAGGTTTATCGGAGTTTTTTTTAAAAGATTAATGAATAAATAATAGCATTCCTAGTTTATACTGATACATATGCATACATTCATACATATATCCATTTTCACTTAAAAGTTTGATTTACTTAACTTCACCACACACGGGGCTCAACTTAGCTTCTAAACTGCATACCAAAACAAGGTATTTTAGCTTGGAGTCTAATTGCACCCTCGCGCGATGAATTTCGAGTAAAATTTCACAGAAAGTGTTAGGAGCTAAACTTCATGGGCCAAGAAATCTAGTTCAGAATTTACTGGGAAATAGGCACAAGAATATTGACTTAAGGTTAAGTAATAAGATTTAATGGGAAGAAATATATAATAAAGGCTTCTTCAGTTTAGGCTGATACATGGTAAAATCGAAGATTCAGTGGAGTACATAATTCAATAAACAGGTTAGTAAGATACGAAAGCATTAGACAATATAAAATATTCGGCGATCCCGTCGAATTTAGAGCGACGTTTTTATAACCCCCCCCCCCGATCATAATAGAGAGCATTGTAATTACTGTCAATTTTACCTTGAATTATACATTTATGAAACACCTGACATCTGTCTGATATCAACTTAATATCTCCTAAAACTCGAATGTTTAAAACATACATAATAACACCATTCCTATTTATACTAACAATGTTTACATTAACAATGTTAAACATAATGTAATTCTAATTTTGAAGTGTTTAAAGAATAAAAAAGATATACAGTAACATTAACTAAAATATGTAAATTTCACACCTTTCTTCTTCCATTTCTAAAAAAAAAACTGTTAAGAAGTCTCAGGATTGATAAACATAAAGATCCCATAATTTTGTTACTAATTTTTGACTTCCGATAACTTTTTTTATTATTTCACGCTAAAATGTGTCTGAATTTCTTTCTCTTTTTTATAGAAATCTGTTATATATCTCTTTAACAAAATAACATTATATACTTTTGATGATTTTATTATATGATGAAAAATATTTTAAAAATATATAAATTTGTAGCTTGATTCTTTTTGTTTGTTAAAACTATTTTCACTGGCGATGTTTACAAGAGATATTTTGCCCAGAAATGTTTAATTTTAAATCTTGAATGAAGAACATACGTCTAAAATTGAATCAAACTTAAAAAAAAAAAACCATAAGTTTAAGCATGTTTTATATTTTTAAAAAGGTGTTCAGAATTTTACCCCTTTTTTAGGGTCATTTTGGCATGTACTTAACTCTCTAAAACAAAAAATATTACTCTTATAGCAATAGTTTTAGTTCAGTTACAAGAAAACATTAAACTGAAACGCGGAAAATTTCCTGAAAAAATATGAAATAGGTTTTGAGAAATCTTGCGCGTAACATTAAAAGTTTACATTCTGAAAAAAAAATTTAACTTCAAATCCACTTCCCAGCACAGAAATCACTAGAGTGTCTTTTATATTAATCATAACTTTTAAACTAAATGGCATTTTTTATGCCCTTTTTTTTTAAAGAGTGGAACACTTCAATCTATACCATAGTTTTTTTTTTATTATTATTTTTATTGTTTTTAAACGAAAATTTTGAGGGTTTAAGGTTTCTGAGACCCCTTAAGAGATTTAAAATAAATGAATAATTAAAAAATAAAACTAGTCTTGATTTTTAGGGTAAAGGTGAAAGAGTCCTGATGTAGAGCCACACATAAAACTGTTATGTCAAAGAAAACGAATATGGCAGTTGCGACAAACAAGATGGACAGAGCAGATCGACCCAATTAATGACCACAGTGGATTTGGGGGGGAAAAAAATCTTTAAAATTTAGAAGAAACACTTTCGCAGACACTTATTAAAGGAAAAAATTTTGGAAAACATCCTGTAAACACGTAAATTATCTTCCCTCAAAGCGGTTCTAGTATTTTTATACAAAGATCCAATATTTGCCAAAGAAAGGCGCTATTTTTTTGGTAAAAGGTCGAAAGAGAAATAAAAGAAAATTTATTTGAAGAAGTGAAATACAGCAGCATCGGAATGGGATCAAATTTGAGAATGCTAGGTCACAAAAACAAAGCACATTTGACTTGAAATTGGAAAATATTGGATGTAGTGTGAGAGGACATAAAGAAACGCAGTAAAAATATGGAAAGTTTTATAATTATTTTTACAAACTTCGGATATTATTTTAATTAATTATACTTTATACTAATAATCTAGGGTCGGTGCACTCTTCTTATAATCTCTCAAAAATATCGAATTTATTCACTCGTCACTTCATAATTATCCTTAAAACGTTCTCAAAGCATGTCTGGACGGGAAATCAATAACAAAAAAAGGCACTAGAGATTATTAAATGTCGTTTATTATATATACAGACAGATGGAAAGAATGATAAATCTGTGTATTAAAAACTAATACACTTTAAAAAATATTTTTCTGAACAACAGTGCAGTAAGTAAGACGTGGTAAAAGTAGCATCTGCCACGGGCACATCAGTCTCAGGGGCACCGCACCAGGAAGAAAATGGGGTTCAAAAGAGAACGATTCACCCCAAGTAGAAATGAGAAAAAGTTGAAAAATAGGTTTTTTTTTTATTATTATAAAATCCAATGTGTTTATAAATGTGTAAGAGTTGCGTCCGTCTCTGTCGGTGGTCAAGCGAACTTTTGTTCATTTCAACGATTGAATTTCAAATAGACAATATTTCATTTTTAAATTATACACATTTATATACATTTCTGATCTGAAAACGCCCTGTACCGAGGTACTTTCTCACGGTGAGTTGCACGTGCATGCATAGCCGTGGGAGGATTTTCCTTGACGAATTTAAGACCCCAATTATTTACGTCAAGTTTAGGGACCCCTGCAGAGAGGATACTTCACGGAATGGCAGCATAACGGTCAAGCTCGCACAGAACTGTAAGCGTGAATTATGGGACAGGGGCTAAAATGTAATGTCAGCTTGAACAAAAAGGGGCTACTTTAATGAGCCCACCTGCACTCCCGAAGGGCATTTGATGTGGGAAAATTTCCCAAAAGAGAAGGGATTGGATGACAAGAAAAGGAGGGGCGTTGGGACCTAGGTGAAGTTTTTGGAAACGGAGTGAGAGCTGAAGGCTGAGAGCTGAGAGTAAGAAGTGGGCAGTCGAGAGAAGTGGAACAAGAATCGACTAGCACGAGCTCGTCCCGTGCGCCCGGACTGACACCGCCCCGCTCAACATCACCAACTCGTCCCGTATGCCCGTGAGAAAAGCCCCTGCCTGCTCCCCTGCGACTTCAATGGAGGTAATTTATAAATAATATTTACAGTCCTTTGACTTAGGCCTCTGTTAATAATAATAATTCCTTATAAAGTGATGTGGGATAATTAGTCTGTAAATAGAAAATATAAATGATTAATTATGTTAACCAAGTATTTTTGTAAATAAATGTATAGAATAAATGTCTGAATCTATATAAGGTATTATATTCATTCTGTGTTTCCCCCTTGTAACGAACACTGGTGTATAGGTTGTATGTACATTACAACACGCCCCATAAAAAGTTAGATGAAGTATTTCATTTAGATTTATTTTGGTTGTGTTTAAATGCTATTTCACACTTTAACATTTTTATAGAAAGAAATAATAATTTTTAAAAAATCTCAGAAATATACTGAGGGAAGAAAACAGAAATATATACATTATAACCAACATTATCAGACATAAAAATTAATTTTTAATCCAAAAATTTCTACCTCCGAGAGAGTATGGTATCACACCTAGTTACACGAAAACTGATCGGAAAAGTTTTTTACGGATTTCCTTATATCGCTTGAAAATATATATTCATTCATTCATTCATTCATTTTGATTTTCCGGATACGATGCAATTGTTTATTTCTGTATATATTTTTTCACGAAAAATCGTATTTTTTTAACAGATTTTCGTAGGATCGTAATTATTTGCTAAATTCGTAGAAACTACGATTTTTTCGTAGTAGTTAGGAGGTCTGCTTACGTTAAATCAAGTACTTCTTAAACCCTAGAACGCTACCTTTGACGAACGTTTTTACCAATGTTACATCAGCAAACCACTTTTTTTAAATCTATTTCAATTCTAGGAAAGGCACGTAAAACATGCTTATATTTTAAAAACCGATTCATAGGTCATTAAAATTATTTTCAGCTTTCAATCGCTTATTATTTAAATAACAAAATATGTTCGAGATGTAAGGACAGCGTTCAAAGAATTAATGTCTGAAATATTACAAAAAAGATATTATGAACTTGGAATATGTTATTGGGCTTAATAATAATTATGAGAGTAGTCTAACAACTGAGATTTCAAAAAGTATGCTCGAAGTTCGACAGATCGAAGTTTAGGCATTTTATGAACGAACTTTAATGTAAGAGCTATAAATTTGGCAGCCTCCTCAAATTGTTAAACGTTGTTGCGTACCAGTATACACAAGGATTCAACATATGTGGATATATGTAATATATGTAATATATGTATGTAATATATGCATTATCTATGTATTGTAATAAATGTAAAATATTTCTTCACTAAGAATGAATAATTGTTTTCAAAATATCTTAAAGAAATTCTGATATTACACAGTGAAAAAATTATTCTGAATATAGCACGACAGGGGATAAGAAACTTATAAATTGATATAAATAAAGAAAAAAATCTTATTTTTACTTCTCACTTTTGCATGTATAAAAACTACGCATGTGAAAAAATTATCTTCACTACTTTGATTTAAAGTACTAAAGTTAATTTGTGCCCTTACCAGGATTTTTTAATTCCAAGCCTGCTATAATACTTGACTTATTAATTAAACCTAGAACACTATCCTGTACTTGTCGAACATTGTTCCTACAGTTAGTCTGCAAAACAACTTTCAAAAAACTATTTTAAATCAAGGAATAATAATACCTATGCTTTTATATTTAAAAATGATTTATTGCCCATTAAAGTCACTTTTAACAGCTCATTATTCAACTACAGAACGTCTCCAAGACGTAAAGATACGTTCTAAAATTAAAGCCAATTTTAAACGGCTATGGACATCTATGCTAGCAATGAGATTCGAGCTCATAAACCTGTACCGAAACACAGTACATTCCACAAGTCCAAAAGTCACTTTTAACAGCTCACTATTCAACTACAGAACGTCTCCAAGACGTAAAGATATCGTTTTAAGATTAAAGCCAATTTTAAACGGCTATGAACATCTATGCTAGCAATGAGATTCGAGTTCATAAACCTCTGCCAAAACACAGTACATTCCTTGATCCTCATTCAGTCAGCCCAGAATAATAAAAAAGAATTTATATAAAAAGCGAATATAAGACTGTTGAACAGCATATATTTATGCAATCTTAAATTCTACGAATGAACTTTCAGAAGCAAAACTGAAAATAAATAAACAGTCGCTACTTTCACATAAATCCTTCATTAAAAAAAAAAAAAAAAAAATCAAAATACGAGTAATTGTGAAATAATGTTTCAACACCTCTCTGCTATTTATAAAGATTAACTAAATATATCTGGTTAAAAGGGGATAAAAAAGGAAAAGGGAATCTTCCCCTCTTCAGACTCCTCCATAATTAACACGTTCATTTCCGGAGGAGAGAACTCGAAATCAGCGAGCAGAAAATTTACCCGGCGCTTTTCGTGCTCTTTAAGAACTCCACTGCGGCAAAAACCGAAAATGGATGTCACCCGAAACGGAGATGAGAGAGCATGTAACAGGTTGCCTCATTTTATGGCCGATTTAATTAACGAGAGATGATGGTTACGTAGGCGAGAAACGCTTATCGGCGATAACCCGAGAAGATGGCAAAAATATCACGCTCCAAAGTAAGATAAAAGCCTTAGATAGACAAGGAAAGTCATTCCGATTATGCATATCGCCGTCCTTTTGGGACAAAGAAACATTTCGATGCAGTTCATTTTTACCTACAGCCTGCTGCTGCTTCCATTTACTGTAGTTCAAGAGAAAAAAGGTATACAAAGTAATCCAATACAAAGATTCATAGTTAAAATGTTTCCTTCATATGCAGTAAGAGCATTCGTAACAAATGAATAAGATTAACAGAAGATAAAGATCAAAGGATTTTAAACAGCTACTCCTTTAACTAACTACCGGATTTTCCGGCAGGTACTTATGGAATCAAATATATAAACAATAAAACAAACAAGCAAACTATAAAAACATAGATCCAATTGCATTTCTAGCACGGAAAGAAAAAAAGAAAAATTAAGATCATTAAAGTAGACATAACATATTTTGTAATAGAGTTTTTACTAAATAAACTATAGAAAACTTTCTATCAGTCATTTGTCTTCAAGTTTACAAATTTATTCCTTCATTTACAAACTAATAGAGATGTCACTTCTTCGAACAACTAAGAGCAATTTAACCAAAATCAGAATCCAAATAGCGACTTGTAGCCGAAAATTTCAAAACTTCAGTTACAAATTACTTGGCAACATACACATCCGAAGATTAAAAAAAGTATTAATTAATAATAACAATAATAATCAGAACCAAGGTATTACTCATATAACTATTTTGCATAAGACATCATGGAAACAGTTTGTGATACTAGTATAAAAAATATTTAATAATACAGATATTAAAGGCTCTAGCTTACTTCACCTGATTAACACACAATCTACCAAGAGAGGTCAAAGGATCCCATTTTTCGGTATTTTTGCCCTTATAAAAAATGTCCGGTAGTTTTAGTGTTAAACAACAGCCGTGTAAAAGGCACGGGAATCTGTGGGTTCGAATCCCGCTGATGAAATAGTTATGTAACCACTCGAAATCTGTTTTAATTCGGCCTGCAGCAGACTGAGAGCAAATTTGTGAGTCTACCACCATCACCCGAGTAACTGATAGAGCTAATCCCTGGTGTAGCAGTTAGGACCGAGAAGCTCAGGACCCCGAAGAATACATAACCATTAACCATACCATTAACTATAGATACCATAGACCATACATAACCATTAACCATAGATACCATAGACCATACATAACCATTAACCATAGATACCATAGACCATATATAACGATTAACCATAGATACCATAGACCATACATAACCATAGATTTGAACGAAAGCAGGGCACTACTCATAGAGTTAGAACTCAACGGTGGTAGAAAAGCTTTGAGCGGTACTTTGTGCTGCCTGAACTATGATGTGCACCAACCCCACCTTGGACCTAGGGGATCGAATTCATCGAACACCAACAAGCACATCTTCCTGAACCCCAAACAAATCTAATGAATTGCTACCAAGTAAGAGGGGAGCTTTACTTTTTTTTTAATATTATGTGGGCATGAGTTTTATTAGGGGTGGAAAAAAACTGTAAGCAAGCGCTCGACTTCCTAAGAACAGCACAGGACATAAATCAACATTCTACCATATAATAATAAAAAGCCTAGCTAGAAATAAATTGACAACTTTTGTAGACAGAAAATGCACTAACAACACTAACATAAAATTAAACTGTGCTCTTTCAATATAAAGTTTCACAACAATCATTTTAAACGGGGTAAAGGCCAGTCGGTTAAAAGTTAACAGTATAAGTTGGATATTTTTATACATAAAGTAACACAGTGTAATGTAACATACTGGCAGAGCGAAAGCGATCGTGAAATACCAGAAAATTTTATCGCAGTAAATTTCGAACTTCGATCTAGTTTTTGATACAGTTCGGGAAGAAAACACAAAAGCGCAGCACAAACTCAAAATATCCCGTGCCACATGGCGCCCGGGACTTCCAAACAAAGGATTTACGCCCAATTAGCGTATTCCAAGACGGAAAAGTTGGGGGAAGAGTTTCTTTTCTCCAGAGATCTTCCTGGAAAATAGTTTGGACGGAGGGGTGAGGGGAGTCTTAACGACATAAAATGCAAGGCATGGTTAATTACGCCAGGAAGAGTAAAGAATCTGAATTATGAATACACTCATATGGGGGTGGAAAGTAATGAAAAGCATTGCGCGGAAATCAGTGGGAGGGAAAATTAATTATACATAGTCATTAAAGGGAACTCGGTGAGCTGGAATGGGAGACCAACAATGAAGACAACCCCATTCCCTTGCTAGAATATGGAAAAATTACATCAATCCACGGAGATATAATTTCTTGCCTACAGTATGCCATGGAGTCAAAGACTAATAAATTAAGACAGAACTATAATGAAAAAAACAATAAAAACTAAGTTTCTTAAAGAGAAGGATGAATTAATACTGCCTCTACAATTAAAACTGTACATCCTCTTTTTTTTATTTTTTAAAAAATTCTCATTTTCCTGCACTCCTGATTAGTCTCTGTTTATCTTTTCTTTACTGTCTCGTATTCTTAGTATACAGAACGTATTGTAATTGTGAAAAAGTTCGACCTCGAAGTTTTTATGGATCTTCACGTTCTGAATCTTCTCGAGTTCGAAAAACACCTTTTTTTTTTTTAGGAATTATGTCTGTTTTTGTATGTGTGTGTATACGTGAGCATCTGTATGAGAACACTATAACTGGAGCAGAATTTGACTTAGAGGAACCAACTTTTGAATACGTACATTGCAGCAAAATTGTAGTTTTCTATCAATTTTTGAGTTACTTCCGGCAATCGTTTTACCTACTCCCTGTCTTGATGCCCAGGTAAAACTTATTTTTCTTTAAGTTCAAAAAACAACATCTTAGTGAAGCTAAAAGACAAGTATTACTTATGTGACAGTTTTCACAAGTTTTGTAAAAATAAGAAGAATAACATGACTAACGAAAATACTCACTTTTTCTATGAGTTTACAAGAAAGTCGTTGGGAGTCTATTCCCAATCTTTTACTGTTTACCTCCGGAATTTTTGCTGCTAAACTTCTTATCTCAAAATCCGAACTCAGCCACTTTCAAATTCGAAGTGATATAATTATTTACAATCAAGAAAGGCTTATTTTAAGCTACATTTAAACACAAGACATAAAAGTCTGAAAAGGAGCAATAAAATATCGACATTAACATGAGTATGGAAAATGCTGGAAATAGACGTCAATTTCTAGGAGTTTATACATGTTGACAATTTTCTTGCTACTTTAAACACACGAAAAATAATCAAAATACTGCGGGTTCACTCTCATAAGGAAGTGGAAGAAACTTACAAAAGATACAGATGACTATTGAACTGCATTATTTACTAAATATTTCGTTAAAGCTTGAAAAATTCTCTGTTCTCGATTGAAAAAACTCAAAAATTTTATATACATATTTTTATAAACAAACACATGCATTACACATTTATATATATATATATATATATATATATATATATATATATATATATATACACATTTACACACACGTTTAATAGTTATCTAAATTTAACCATCATAAGAAACAAGACTAGCTATAAATGTGTATCTGTGTGTATAAATAAAAAATATAGACATATAGTAACGACATTAAGAGAAAACAGCATTAAAAGTCACAACAATATATATATATATATATATTATATATATATATATATATGCGCGCGCGCACGCACACTCTCTCTCACTCCCTCTATCTCACTCCCTCCCTCCCTCTCCAATCTCTCTCTCCCTCCTTCTCCCTCTCTCTCACTATATATATATATATATATATATATATATATATATATATATATATATATATATATATAATAACATACATATACGCACACATATATAAAATACACACACACATATACATACATATAAATATAAATATATATATATATATATATATATATATATATATCAATAACTCCCTCAAATGTTTTCAGGGCAAATATACTACAGTTCCAGCTGACACGTACCCATGTCGAACGAGAAGGATCGAAGGGATAAGAGTGTGCCTTTCATTATTTTCCTGAAGCAAGGAAGTGCAAAATCGTGTCCCCAGGCACTTCTGCCGAGGGAATAAGTCGCCCAGATTTTTATGACCCATTTATGCACACAGTTAGATAATGGAAGCCAATCTTTAAAGGGCGGGCCATATTCAGAAGATTCGATTTATCTGCCCGAGAATGAAACCGACTATATCGCTTTTTATTTAAAAAAGAAGAAGAGGAAGTCGTCTTTGTTTTTACCGTTATGAACAATTCACGAAAGGAATAATTCAACAAAGACTTGGCCAGACCAAATGGCTTCACGGACCGCATTCGAAATGCCTCCTACGCAGAAAGAGCCGCACTGTATGCATGTATCTATTTATACATTTGAGGTGAAAATTGAAAACAATAGTCTTTATTATTATTAAAGTTTTTATCATTATTACTCATAATTAACAAGAGAACAGCACGCCCTCCAACTTCTACGGATTATCCGTAGTTACTACGGAAAATACGAAATAATTATTAACTTAGGTATCAGTACTAAATATGGATTTTATAACTTTTGCGGAGTTTTTTTTTTTTTCCCAAAATAACATAACAGCACAACACAAATAAGTTTTCTAATCTTATATATAGATAGATGTATATAGATAGTAAAATCTAATCTTGAGTATCTAGGATAACTAAGAAATATAATCGGACCAGTTGTTTTTTTATAGCTGTGTAATTGTTTATTATTAATATATATTGTTTATATTATATTATAGATATATTTGCTTATTTGCTATATTATAAGATACCTTCTACCTCTTCATTCATGTTTTTAAGTATATTTAAGGTAGTGTTTCTGGAATTTAACAAATTTTTAAAACGTTGTATAGATTATGGTAGTAGTTTGCAACTACACAAATACTTCATTCAGGTGTGTTTATTTCATTTAGGTTAATAAAACAATATTTTCGTTTATAGTTACAAATTAATACTATGCTTTTGCCATTATATCGATCCCGATAACATTTAAATTGTTCATAATTGGTATGGCAATATTCAATCTATGGATTGATTAGTAGCCAATGTTGGATGATTTGGAAGTTAAAATTTTTTAAATGTATATAGTTTGTTATAATAACCAAGAAATTAATCGACACACTTTCTCCCACACACATATATACACACATACTTCAATAAATGTAATATCTATTTCAATTAAAAATTTCGTAAATTCCACTGCGGACTGCAAAATTTTACTGCCGGGTTGCATGTCGCCTGCAGGCCACCATTTGCCCATCTCTTGTTAAAGACATCATATTATTTAATCCCCTTTTGGACCTTTTATTGCGAATGCCCAAAACAGCGAATATACAAGGTCAGGCTATTAATTTCCAGGACTGACGTAACTGTAGGAGAACGAAAAGCTGGAAGATGGCGCTAATGATTGCATATTGAATAATGTTTTCTTGTTCATGTGCAGTGCAATCGGTTCCATTCTAAAGTAAGTGGTTCTCGTGGAAAGTTGCATTAAAACGTAGTTCTTAAAAATTCATGTTGTCGAAGTGAAAATGGAGTTGGCTGCTGCTACATGACAATGCCCGTCCACACATTGCGTTGCCTGTGAGGAGATTCTTAGCCCAGCATGGTGTCGTTGAGATGCAGCATCCACCATACTCTCCAGACCTAGCACCCGCAGACTTATTTCTGTTTCCTAAGCTGAAAAATTCGCTGAAGGGAATTTTTCAACATTTCGGGATGCCGAAGCCATCAAGAAAACTGTAACGTCACTATTAAAGAGCATTCCAAAAGAGGACTTTAAAACTTCTTTCCGAAATTTGTACAGCCGAGCACAGACGTGATTACGGCTGATAGGGATTACACCAAATCATATTAAAAGGCAATGTGTTTAACCTTTTTTTCTTCTGAGTAATTCCATGAGTCCTGGAAATTAATAGCCGGACCTTCTATATAGCACTTTACACGCGACACAGCGACTAACACTGGCCACTACCCAATAATATATATTGATCCATAACACATTTATAATTTATAAAAATACTTCATTTTCAAATAATGTTCAGGCGCTATCTACTACTTTCTACCCTTTTTACAATAACTGCTTTCTAAAATTAATAAGTTTAATCACCTAAAACATATTAAATTTTTTATACTTCCATTTCACTTTTTTTAAATACATACAAAAATGTATTAAATAATACAGTAATACTCCTTCTCACTCCCGTTTGGTTTGGAGCGCCACGGTATACTTTTCGGAACACGGGGGCTAATGCTTAAAGCCGATTCCAAACGGCTACGAACATCCATGCCAGTGAGATTCGAACCCACGAACTCTGGTACCGAAGGTCAGTGCCCTAACCAATCGGCCATCGTTCAGCCTCACTCCCGTAAAGGTCCCAGAATAAGGTTTCGATATCTTTATTTGTCGTGCCAGTGATATTTGCTGGAATCTTCAAAAGTAATGAACCTAAAACATTAGGAGCAATCCATTTCTTACGCCCAGAAAGTTTTTATTTCATATTTTTCATAGCACGACAGTGCCAGGATATTTATACATAATTGAAGATAGTTGCTTTATTTAAACTAGAAGTCACATTTTATACAACTTTCTTGAATTTAAAAAAAGGGCACATTTTTAGTGTCTTCTGTAAAATTATGCGATCATTTGATCGTTAAGTACAGCCATATGAATCCAATAAAGTGTATTGAATGTTTTTACACTAGTATATTCACCTAAAAACTAAGTTTGAAGCTTTACAATAGAAATTTTGCGTTAGAAAAGAGGTAAACAACGTATAATCGAAGAATGTGAGTCCTTTATTATTACAGAGCTTACGAATGCATTGGGACTGTGATAAAAACATCGTATAAATGAGAAACGCATAACAAATATTTTACTGTAGCTTCTCATCCAAAAGGGATACAAAATTAATTTACCTATGCGCATCCTTTCGAAATCAACCACTGTTTACAGTTGAGCCTTAACACTGCATGGTGATGTATATATGAACCAATCAAAGTTCCATACAATCATGATATTCCATGAATCCATAATTCATGATGTTCCATGAATCAAATTAAGTATACTGAATGTTTTTACGCTAGTATATTCAGCTAAAAAATAAGTTTGAAGCTTTACAATAGAAATTTTGCGTTAGATAAAAGGTAAACGACGTATAATTGAAGAATGTGAGTCCTTCATTTTTACAGTGGTTACGAATGCATCGGGACTGTGATAAAAACATGGTATAAAAAGGAAACGTTTAAAAAATGCTTTACTGTAGCTTCTCATCCAAAGAGGGATACAAAATCTAATTTACCTGGGGGCATCCTTTCGAAATGAACCAATGTTTACAGTTGAGCCTTAACACTGTATAGTGATGCATATATGACCAACCAAAGTTCCATACAATAATATATCTACGAAAAAAAATATGCATTTATTACATATGTCTTTCTATCATATGTCATCTAAAAAAATATGTATCATCATATGTCTTTTTGTCTATTCCATTTTGAAATTTCTTCTCCAGATAGGTTTGGTTGGTTGGGAGAGCTACGGTCTACTGTTTTGCACACGAGGGCTAATGAGACCGGGACCTACAGTTTAAAGCCGATTCCAAACGGCTACAAACATCCATGCCAGCAGCGGGATTCGAACCCGCGAACTCCGGTTCCGAAGAGCAGCGCTCTACCATTCGGCCATCGTTCGGCCTTCTCCAGATAGGAGTAACTAAGTATTATATTTTTTGAGAACAAATTGTATTTGGGTTTCGCACATGTTCATCATTTTTTTTTTATTACATTACACATTATGCTAGTATTTTTCCCATTTTAATTCAGGAATTGATTCCTTGGTTAAACAAAGTATTTACTTTTGATTCCACATCACTATTTTCCATATATGAATCAAAGACCTTATTTTTTTAGTGCAACGATCTACTTTTTGCAACACGATGGCTAATGAGACCGGGACCTACAGCTTAAAGCCGATTCCAAACGACTACGAACATCCATGCCACTGTGGGATTCGAACCTACGAACTCCGGTACCGAAGGTCAGCACCCTAACCAATCGCCCATCGGTGTGTGTATATCAAGGACATTTATAGTTGATGTTAAATTCATAAATGCATCAAACAAAAAGTTTCGTTTAAAACCATAAAAAAAATTATACGGTAATTTTTTAAATGTTTTTAAAACGTTGTCTGGGTTCAAATATAAATGCGAAAAAATGAGCGTTGTAAAAGAAAATTTGTGCAGTGTAGCGTCAAAAAAAATATGTTGGTTTATCGAAAATTACGATTTTTTAATTCAAGGTAACAGATGAGAATTTTATTTAATAATTACTGGAAGTTTAATTACTTTCATTCACTAGCAAAATCATGCGACGTCAACGGTGACATTCACGTAGCCAAAAATAGATCCGCCTTCATAGACAGATACAACCTTAAAAGTTGCGACTTAAAACACTACGATATTCTGAAAATCGATTTTTTTTTATTTAAGCCTGGAGAAATGCGAGAAGAATTTTTCCATCGCGTGACTCTAAAAAAGTCTCGTCTATAATAAAGCCTAGGGGTATTTAATTATTAAAGGATTCAGTTCCAGACCCTAAACCATTATGAAAAGTATAAAAATATTTTTACAATGAACTCGACTGAAGATAATTCAGTATTAGCATTACTCATTTTCTACGCTTACATTATCGAACACCTTCAATGGGAGTAGGAGGTCCGAGCAAGCACACACACACGCGTTCAATGCATCTTTGGCGGAAGTTTGGAGCTATAAATTATTGTATTAAGGGGTCACGTACCCCTTAAGCTTTAAAATATGCCATAAATGATGGAATTATTAGGTGATACCCATTGCATCATAATTTTTTTAAATTATTTTTCTTTAACTAATTCTATAACATTTTCTCTTTTTAAATACAAGTAATTTGCATTAAAACTATCTATAATTAAAACGATTTTTGAGTGATAACAAGTTAATATATCAAAATTATTTAAGTTTAATATTTCCTTAAAAACCTCCTCTCTCCAATTCTAATTCCTTAAAATATTTTTCCCAGGCTCTAAATGTCTTAATCAAAGGAGCGTTCTCGACTTTTCCCAAGTTTCTCGGTCCATTTCCCAAAGCTTTCTATCCTATAGATGTAAATTTTCTGTCTATTCATCACGTTTCCCAGCTGTCGGCGGCAAATGGCTCCTCGCTTTTCCTGATCTTACACTTAAATTCACTGAGTAAGTGGGAAAATTCTATCTTCGCTCTGAGGCGCAAGTCTGTTAGAGTAGAGGGGTTTAGTTTGGTTTGGTCTGAAGTACTACGGTCTTCTTTTTTTGCAACACGAGGGCTATTGAGACCGGGGCCTACAACTTAAATCCGATTCCGAACGAATAAAAATATCCATGCCACTGTGGGCTTCGAACACACGAACTCCGGTAAAGAAGGCCAGCACCCTAACCAATCGGCTATCGTTTACCGTTCGAGCAGAGTGATTTTTGTGTCTTTCCTTTCTCTGTCGTTGACTAGTAAAGATGTCCGCTTTGGCAGCTCTAAAATAAAGTTTTAATTAGACTTGTGCCGTTTTCTTCAATGTCGGCTGACTGCATTTTTATTACTGCCAGCTGTTTAGTTTTCTCCTTGCCCAGTAACCCGGGCAAGTAAAAACAATAGGGGCTACATAATTATTGTGGCTAGAGGAAATAGTTTATCACACACACACACACACACACATATATATATATATATATATATATATATATATATATATATATATATATATATATATATATATATATATATATACATATATATACACAAACGCATTCATGCATATATATACATATAAACGTTAAACATGTAAGCGTGTGTATATCCACAAAATAACTTTTGAAATATGTAAGTTTAAAATTAAAATGTTATATCAAACAGATGCTAATGATCAGTTATATTCTAAGAGCTAAAATTATATTTTTACAAATATTATAGTTTCCTTTATAGAATAGTAAACGTTACTCTTTTTCAAATTTTTAATTAAGTTTTTAACTTTATTAGGTACAAAAATAGATATTAATACCTTTATCGTTTTCGTTTTGAGAATATAAATATATATATTTTACTCCACTTTAAGATATAAAAATTTTGCTTCTAATACACATATACATACTTCATATTTTTCATGAGAATAAGAACTTTAAAAAAAAAAATAATATACTGCTTGAAATAGTAAGACGCAGTAATTTACAATGTTATTGAACCACTTATAAAATGTTCTGCTACTTTTAGAATTACTTTATTTTATAAGTAATCAATCAATAAAAAAAAAACCCTGTTAAGATAGAAATATTTAATTTCGAAATACTATTCCATTTGAAACATATATACATATATATACATATATATATATACATATTATATATATATATATATATATATATATATATATATATAATATTATATAATATAAATATAATATATATATATATATAGAGACAAAAATATTTTTGAATTGTAATTAAATACAATAGTTTTTTTTTTTTTTTTTTCAAACCAGCAATAAAAGACTAGAAATTTTCCGCAGACAAGTAATTAGGATGTTAAGTAGGCGATAAAGTAATAAAATAAATCTTGATTAAAAACAAAATGCAGAAAAAATATTTGGCTAAATGTTTTAATCATTCCAGCTAGCCATTTAAAAATAAAATAAAATAAAATAAAAACTAGAATGAATTAAAAGGGAAAACCACTACTTTTCACAACAGTCAATCTCTTCGCTCGGTCACGAGTTTCTGGCATGGATCGATCCATGAAATCTTCCTAATGTGCTAGATAATTCTATAGTAAATTTATTCTTCATAACTTTATTGTAATTTTATTGTATTTTCTTAGCTGAATGACAGGTATATTTTATGAGGTTCTGTTCATATATTTTGTAAAAGTAAAAACAATAACATGACTAACAAAACTAGTTACTTTTCATTCAGCAGGCGAGAAAAGTCGAGGGTAGGTTACTCCGGTAATACTGAAAGAACAGGATTGGCAAATTTGTAGAATTTATTGGCAATGTTTACTAAAACACGAAAGCATTCCATCCATTGTATCCCTTGCTTTTTGGGCGAATTTAATTTATGTAAAGTGAGCCACTGTAATAGAATCATACTTTTACTTAATTAATAAAAATCACTTAGAAACTGGACATTTATATTTATGGGCAATTAATCCATCAATAATAAAAGCCTTCCACCAGCAATAAAAGGCTAGAAATTTTCCGCAGACAAAAAGTAATTAAGTAGGCGATCATGTACTAAAATAAATCTTGATTTAAAAAAAATACAGAAAACATATTTGGCTAAATTTTTTAATCATTCCAGCTAGCCATTCAAAAATAAATAAATAAATAAAAATGAAAAAATGAAATAAAAACTAGAATGAATTAAAAGGGAAAACCACTACTTTTCACAACAGTCAATCTCTTCGCTCGGTCACGAGTTTCTAGAAAGGATCGATCGTGAAATTCCATGAAATCTTCCTGACGTGCTAGTTAATTCCATAGTAAATTTATTCTTGATAACTTTATTGTAATTTTATTGTATTTTCTTAGCTGAATGACAGGTATATTTTATGAGGTTCTGTTCATATATTTTGTAAAAGTAAAAACAATAACATGACTAATAAAACTAGTTACTTTTCATTCAGCAGGCGAGAAAAGTCTACGGTAGGTTACTTCGGTAATACTGAAGATTAGGATTGGCAA
>CM063504.1:133004616-133020002 GCA_032207245.1 Pardosa pseudoannulata
AAACACAAAGGTATTCCATCCATCGTATCCCTTGCTTTTTTGGGCGAATTTAATTGATGTAAAGTACGCCATTGTAATAGAATCATACTTATACTTAATTAATAAAACTCAATTAGAAACTGAATATTTATATTTATGGGTAATTAATCCCTCAATAGTTTGCAATGCCAACAGCTCCAAATTATTAAAAATTAGCTATAATGAATCATAAATAGTTCATTATATCTAATTTTTTTAAGCATTACGCGAATTAATATAGAGGAAATGGGTTCCACAAGGATAATTGGTTACAAATATATAAGAAAAAATTTAAATATAGATTTTTTGGAAACGGCGAGATCGGCAGAAATTGTTATGCCACCATACTTACAGCTTTATCGCCAAGTTGGCGGGAGCACACTGTTCTTAAGTCAAACCGATATACAAAATTTTAATATAAACTGCAATTCTGAAAATTAAAATTTTACTTCTAGAAAGAACGAGAAACGTAAAAAGAAAAACAACAAAATATGACTTCAAAGAAAAAATAACAACCCCTTAGCTTAATTTCCGCAAAGTTGGAAAAAAAGAAAAGAAATATCAATAAGCACTCCCCTATAAACCAATTAAGGATGACTTCCAACATCGACCTAGTTTTCGGACAGAAATCGCCGTTTTCAATTTGTAAGTGAAAAAGAAAACCCCGGCACTCGAAGCGGAATCGTTAAATATGTCATCCAATTAAATTCGGATCTAAGAATAGAGCGAAAGGCGTAGTTCCAAAAAATAAATCTTTATTTTTTGGAGTAGAAATGTATCCCACAGTTTAAAATGCATTCCTATTGGTTATCCCGGCATTCTTCGATATTCACGTACGAATGCAAAACTTTATATTACTGTTTGGGGGGTTTCCCTACACAATTGGGAAAAATTTCTCATGGTGAAGCAAAATTCATTTTCTTTAAGTGCAGAGAATTCTTCTAAAATCCAGTTTCGATCTCTACATTCAACTGTGATTGAATTATTTACGTAGAAACTGTTTAAAAAATAATTTTCTATCCATATAGATTTAGTTTACGTACAGACATTCGTTCGTTTGAAGAGAAAAATATCAGTAACATTATACCATCGATTTTCTCGTCTACTGCTACGTACTTTATATTATATATTATACATATATATACAAACATATATATATATATATATACATACATATATATATACATATATATACATATATATACACATATATATACATATATATATACATATATATACATATATATACATATATACATATATATATACATATATATACATATACACACATATATATACATATACAGACATATATGTATACATATATATATATACATATATATATACATATATATACACACATATATATATATACATATATATATACATATATATATATATACATATACACACACATATATATACACATATATATACATACATATATATACACATATATATACATACATATACACATATATATACATACATATACACATATATACACACACATATATACACACACACACACATATACACACACACATATATATGCACACACACATATATAGATAGATAGATAGATGTGTGTGTTTGTGTGTATAAGTATATCGGAAGTAATGGACACTATGACATAAAAAAAGAGCAAAATAAAGATTTTTATAGATTTCTTTCAGTTTGGATGATTTAATGAAAAGCTTTATAACTATTTTGGGGGTAACAGGAAAGATGTATTGTCTACAAACATAAGAAAATAGTAGATATAAGAAATTTTATGTCCAAATAAGAATCCTCTCCTAGAAATAATATTGGCCTATATATATTTTTTTTTCAATTTGCTTAATCTCTCAATTTTAGGAAATAACAGTAATACGTTTATCGCATAACAGAGGAGATCAAATTATGAACGATCCCTTTTTATTTTTTTTAATTAATGAATATAGTCTGTTACTTCCGATATACAGATATACCTTTCATTATTTTTTCCTTCATATTTTCCTATGTATGCACATGTTTTCATTCCAATTTTCTCTTTATGAGTGCCTTCAATAGTCGACTGGACTTGCACGAACCATGCAACACACTGACATACAACTAGAGTTGGTAAAAACCAAAAAAAACGAAGAACAAAACATCTTTCCTCCATCAAAGAAGAGTCATTTTATCCTCCCCTCGGAATCCCAAAGTTTTAAAAGAGGGAAAAAAGAAGATAAATTTCCTGGAAAGCAGAAGCCACTCGAGAATGGCAGCCCACTCAGCTAATTCAACAAAGAAATAGAAGATTAAATGGCAAACAATCCCCATCACTCACGGTGAAATCGAACTTGTAAAACTAGAGGTAAGGGATTCCGCAACAATACCCCACAACCTTTATTCAGAAAGCATCAAAATGCAGCGAAGGGTACATCATATTACGGAAGTGCTTTTGTGCCTTAGTTATTTAGCATATTATGATCAGTTTTAGAAGTTTCCAGGCATGCTTTACTGCTTACTATTTCATCATATCAATAAAGAAAAAACAGTCGTAACCTTCCCTCGAGTTCTTCGTATATTGATAGAAAAGAGAAATCGCTATTTGGTCAGTCATGTTACTCTTACTTTTATAAAATATATGAACACTATCCCATTAATAATATGTTAGCTTATTTAATGCTATAATAGAATAATAGTTGAAGTAGAAGCATTTAGCTCTATCAATCCTGAACAGTATTAAGACAAACGTTAGCATCCTTTAAAAACAGTTTTATTAAACTTAAAAGAGATATAAAGAAAATATACATCGGCTAACTGCCGTACACATATAGCCGTACAACTAATAAAGCCGTACTACTATTGATACATAGTCTTTTCGCCCGAATAGTTGGTTTGGTTTGGAGTGCTATGGTCTACTTTTCTGCAACATGAGGGCTAATGAGACCGGGACCTACAGCTTAAACCGATTCCGAATATCCATGCTACAGTGGGATTTGAACCCACGAACTTCGGTACCGAAGGCCAGCACCCTAACTAATCGGCCATCGTTCAGTTCCCCCCGAGTACTTATCGGTAGGGAAAGAAACGATCGTCAGAGGTATGTAATACGTCACGGCTCAAACGAAAATGCATACATAGTATGCTAATATCGTCAGTGGTTATGAGATGGGTAAGAAAATAAAATATTTAAATTACTTATAAAAATAAAGTAACTAATTCTCGAACAATATTGTATGTTTTTAACAACGCTGACAGGCTATATTATGAGCTGAAATAACCACATCGAACACCGGACAGTGACCAGAAGTTAACATTTCAATAGCTGGAAGTACTCCCAAAAAATTATAGAAATCTATAATTTTGCTATAATTTACGTTTTCAAAATTTGATATCTCCAAGTCAAAACATACTCGAGTTATCGTGTTCTCATACAAGCACCACATACGCAGACGCGCACAGAGAAAACTCCGAAAATGGTATTTTCAGATTCAGGGAGATCCAAAATATGAAGATCAAAATCTCGTGGTCAAAATTTCGGGTGATTTCAAAACTTTCCCTATATTACGCGTACGAGAGAGTAAAAACTACATTATACGATAATTGCACAATTACCTATATTCAAAATTACAAAATTTACCTAGTTTCACTTTGTTTAAAGTAATAGCAGAGACAGTAGTTTTCTAAGTGCCAGGAGCAGATAAAAACATTCTTCTCCGGAGGCAGATGCCAAAGTTACCAATCCGTCCACATTACAAAATATTGTTATTATACAGATAAAATTTTCGAAACCGTGGAAAATATAAACCTAGAAGGAGATTTTATTTTTCCAAAGTAGAAAATTTTTACAAACTAGAAAACACAATTTATTTGTGAATACATATATTTTAAAATATAAACTAATATTAGTAAAAAATTGTCTAAAAAATATTATAACTTGAAATTTTTTTCTTAATTGAAAACTATTACAATGGTGGAACAGCAGTAACAGCATTCTGGACCACCTGGAGCAGACGTGGTTAGTGATTTTGGAGCATTTTGAGAAGATGTAGTTAAGGCTTGTGGAGCAATTGGCGAAAGGACTGTTAATTTTTTTAAACATTATGTAATAAATAAAATATAAATATCAATTTGGGTAATGAAACTTCTATCTGAGGCTATTCTAATAAAAAAAAAAGAAAATTTTAAATAGTATTTATTTTTTGAGCTAATATGTTAAAAATGGTAAATTAAGTAGTTTTTAGTAGTTATATAGCACTTACAAAAGGTATAGAAATAATTCATCTGCTTAAGCCACCAATGTCAGATTGCAAATGTTAAAGAAAATTATAATAAATGTTATTCAAAAACTATCGACTGAAGTGATGCCATAAAACTTTTCTTTTTCACCGAAGAAATCGTTTTAGCATAAATTTTCCATATAAAAATTTCTCAATATTTCTCCTAACTATTAATTAAACAATAGGAATTTTTCAGCTTACTAGCAAATGTCCGCTCGGTGCGCTCTACTGAGTACTAGCCGCTTTTCAATATTACTCAATACCATTCATTCTCTTTATGTGTGTAACTTATTTTAAGACAAACAATAACCGAATGAGTAAAGTGCTATTCTTCTGTATCAGAGTTCATAAGTTCTAATTCCACGATTGGCATCAATGTTTGAAGCTGTTCGGAATTGCTTTTAAGCAGTAGGTCCCGTCTAATTACCCCATGACTAGCAAAAATGTAGACGTAGTAATTTTTTTTTAAAAAAAAAAACCCTACTTATTTTGATTCAAAATGCGTAACATAATAATTTCTAAGTAATACAAAAATAAATAGCTCTTTTAGATCTGAAGGAAATTCCAATTTTTGCAAAAAGAAAAACATCTTTTAAAAAAATTTAACGAGAAAATAAACTGAGCTTTTGATATTTTGTGTAATGAGGTCAAATAACATCACTTTTTCTGGTATTATATTATGACCAAACTACATAAAAAAAATCCCGTTAAAATATTTCCATGGTCTCCATGCTAATACACATATTATATCAGACTAGCAGTTCATTGCGTCATTTTTATTGACAGTATTTTTGCCCCATTTATATGAGACGTACTTGTTACGTCTGATTACTTATGCTGTACAGAGAAAAAAAAGACAAAATTCACAAAACAATAAATAGGTCAGTTAAATATTTAAATCAGTCATAACACGCGTGCCAACGGGCAAACAGAGGCCACCCGAAAAGTAGAGATACATTAAAGCATTTCCAGAGCATTTACACATGAGATCAATAAAACTTTTGAATATTTTAGCCATGTGCGTGACGCCCATGGAGTGCACTGTAAGTGAGAACTGACATCGAATCCTAATGCCATAAATAACAACGGATAAACTGATACATCCCTGAGAAAGTCTTACTGACACTCATAAAAATACATTTCATGCGAGATTTTCTGCAGAATATTACGAACGAAACATGTAAAGAAATTACGAGAACATAATGAAATACCCGAGGAAGCAATGTCAGCTAAACTGTGCATAGACTCTTCTTCAAAACTAACTCTCCCTCTCTCTTCTCATATACATATATATATATATACATATATATATACATATATATATATATATATGTATATATATATATATATATATATATATATATATATATATATATGTGTGTGTATGTGTATGTATGTGTGTGTATGTGTGTGTATGTGTGTGTATGTGTGTGTATGTGTGTGTATGTGTGTGTATGTGTGTGTATGTGTGTGTATGTGTGTGTATGTGTGTATGTATATGTGTGTATGTATATGTGTGTATATGTATGTGTGTATGTATATGTGTATGTGTGTATATGGATGTATGTGTTAATGTATATATATATATATAGATATATAATATATATATACATATAATATATATATATATATATATACATATATATATATATACATACATACACACTAGACGACCCGGCAAACGTTGTCCTGTTTTAACGCTGTAAATCCAAAAATTGTAGAAAGATTTAGATTTTTTTAAAAAAATTTTAAATATTTGACTCCATCCCGGGTACAGTCATCACAAACGTAATTACGTTAAATTAAAATTCTCACATAGTCTGAATGGGGATTCGATCCTGGGACTTCTCGTACTGAAGCCCGTTGCGCTGATTACTGCGCCACAGATATGTTAACAGCGAAGGGTTTCGAGCGACATTATAATAACCTCAATAAGCACGCAATTCTGGATTTTTAACAAAAAAAAAATTTTTCTATCCGATAAAATTGTGAATCTAAGCCATTCTTGAATCAACTTTACACACAAAATTTCATCAAAATCAGTCCAGCCGTTTAGGAGGAGTTCTATTACAAACAAACGGACAGAAGAATTTTATATATAAAATATATATATACACATATTTCCACCTTGTGATGTAAAAAGAGACCAAATCTAAGAGCACAATTAATTCCTTTCATCAACAATAAAAATTTCTAACTAGAGTTTTTACCCTTATATACCTTGTATACCTTAAACTACGGGGTGGATATATCATATGGCTATCTCGCGTGATCCGCTTTACTTTATATACAAATATAAAGTATGCGACATTTAGAAGAGGTCTTGCAAACCACTTAGTTTTCATAAGCTTTCCTTGATGACCTATGAAACTGAAGTAGAAATATAAATATAACTATGGAAATTATACGTCTAAGTAACGCAACATATAAAATCTGTTAAACAGATCGGACTGCAAGTGATTATTCCCCTCATCAAGAGGCAATTTAAGCGTTAAGCTTGAAGTAAACAAGTTTTTCATGAAACGGATATGACTGAAAGCAGGGCTTCGAACCGTAATTTTTTTTGTTCCGGTTTTCATTCCGGTTCAACTAAAAAATTAATATCGGTTCAGTTCCGGTTTTCGCTCCGCCAAAAATAACTGTTTTCGTTTCAGTTCCAAATGAATAATTTCATTTTATGTATATTCTTATTTGTACTAAAAATATAATTCTATCATAAACAAAAAATCTAATTCTATCAAAATTTAGAAGATTTTATTCTTTTTTTAATTGGTACACTATGTGAATTGATACAAACAGCAGGCCTAATGAAATACTACTATTACGAAACATTTGAATCGCCGCCATTACCAAACACCCATTTGATGCGCAGAAGATTTAATAGATGCTTCATGCTACGTCACTTAGGGCCTCTCCTGTCTATTTACTCCTCCCTGATCTAAACAGTCTATACAAACATCCGTGGATGATCGCATGCTGAGATGTGAAAAATAAAATATAACTCGATATTTTTCTTAAAAAATCATCTATACTTCTAGTTTAATCAACTGAATTAAATATGTCTTCTACAAGTAGTTTCATGCGAAACTGAAACAGAAAAATACTAGTGAATATCAAAATAGGAAATCGAGAAGCAGTATACATGTAATGATAATTATAAAGTTGACGTTAAATTAGAAAATATTGATAAGTTGGTAACAGTAACAAAATGACTGAAAGATATATCGAACCGAAATAAACCGATATTTTTTTCGGTTCAGTTCCGGTTTTCGTTCCGACCAAAATAACGGTTTTTTTCCTGTTTTCAGTTTTCGGTTCAGTTCCGGTTCGAAGCCCTGACTGAAAGAAAATATTCAGAGAGGTAAAATAAAAGAAAAATTATGCTTTAAAATTAGTAGTCTATTACCACAAATAAAAAAAAAATGATGGTTCATTCTCGAAGATGATGACAGAAGTCATGAGTTACTTGAAGGTCTAAAGAAACAAAAAGTGCGATTATACACCTGACGAAGTCTTCAAAATTGGTTTAGTTTTGTCTGAAAATGTGTATGACGAAAACAAAATGCGGCTTTCGTCTCATTCATCAGCACAACGTCATTTTTTCCGTCTAGCGATCATGCCGAATTCTTCATGATAATTACCAAAGATGCTTTCTAAAAGGCATATTACGAGCTTTTTTCCTTCCCCTGAAGTAAAAAAAGAAAGACAAAAAAGTGGGAAATGGTTTGTCCCAAAATATTAATTTTATAGATTACTACTCTTTTGGAGAAGCCTCATTATGGAACCTTATTAAAATGCTTACCAACTAACCAAAAACTAGATAATATTTTGTCCAAAATTTAATTTTATAAATTTCTACTCTTTTCGAGAAGCCTTATTACGGAACCTTATAAAAATACTTATCAACTAACCAAAAACTAGATAATATTGTAAAAATATTAATTTTATAAATTTCTACTCTTTTCGAGAAACCTTAAGGAACCTTATTAAAATGCTTATCAACTAACCAAAAACTAGATAATATTTTATCCAAAATATTAATTTTATAAATTTCTACTCTTTTGGAGAAGCCTTATTACGGAACTTTATTAAAATGCTTATCAACTAATCAGAAACTACTACAAACTGAAAAATTGGCCAATTGTCGTGATTTCGGCTCTTTTTTCAAATATCAGACTAAAGTCTCCATCCTATCACTAAACTATATCCAGTACCGGTTATGTATTTCACAAATATTCTACATCATCGCTTCTAGCTCATGGTTATCTAGCTCAGTGGTTTTCAAAGGGGTTCCTATTGTCCCCCAGGGATCCATGTTACTGAGGGGTACGTAGTACATAATTTGAGGTGCGTGGTTGACATCAGAGAGTCCACAATAGGTGTAATGTAAAGTAAAATGTAGTGACCTATTTCCATTTCTACAAAAGTTAAAATATCTAGCAACAAAAAAAGCGGTAAACATTTTATTGAATATTTAATTAAGACAAAGACTTCAACATATTCTTCACTTCATTACTCTCGATTCGATGTTGGATCTTTTTGCAAGTAAATCCACAAACTCAGACTGTCCATACTGATGGAAGGGCTACTTATTGAATTATTCACAAATGAAGTGCTGTTTTAACAAGGATGTTACAAATTCTGGTTACAAAAAACATGCCGATTTTATATGCTGCGCTGTATGTCAATGTAGAGAAGCGATTTCCAGGCTTCCTATTTAGTAAAATATGGATTTAGCGCAGTTAGCATAAAAACGAGGGAAAAAAGCCCCCCCCCCACACCAAAAAAAAGGAAGCTGATTTAATTTTATTGCTCGTGTAACCTTGCGAATGTTACTCACAAGTTATAAACTCATATCAACAAATCAAACTCAGCCATCTCATAGTAGCATTGGAAAATGTGTTTATAATTTAAATTTAAAACAGAGAGATAATTTCAATAGATAATACTTTAACCCCTTAACGTGCACGCTCGAGTTAACTCGAGCGCGCTAAACTGACCAAACTGTGCACACTCTAGATAATTCGAGCGGCGTTGTACTTTATGGTGCTATAATTTTTCACACTCAAATACAATCGATATTTGAAAATAACAATGTAAAAGCAAAAAAATAAAAAAAAATTGTTTTTTTGATATTTGTCATTTACATGGGATTGTAAGCTATAACACTTACTTATTCAAGTATAAATTTTTTTTTTCTAAATTCAACGTTCTAAATTGTGTTTTTTATAATTAAAAAATTGATTTTTTTGGCCGACCTTTTTCAAAAACTGCATTACGGGGTTAAATATCAAAATGTTTTATTTATACTCAGGCTTGTAACTGCTAAGGTACTTTAAAAAAAGTGAGAAAAGTGACAAATAATACAGAATAAGTGACTAAAAAGTGACTAAACATTGAATAAAAAATGCGATTTTTTTTTCTCCTCTTGATTACAGGTACTAAAAGTAAGATTCTTCTATTTATTTTAACTCTAAATCGAATGATTCATGCAAGACATGATTTTAGCGTCAAATAAAAAAAAAATAAGTTTTTGTTTGTGTTACACAAAAAATTTTAACACAACTCAACATTGCTTTTTATTCAAGAGAATCTATAAATTAGATTTGAATACATACAATACATTAATTTTATAATCACAATTTTTTGTATAAAGATGTTTTGAAATATGTACATAGCTAGATTAGAGTATCTAAACAAAAATTGTGAAGAAAAAGAAAAAGAGAAATGTGTGCTTTGACGTAAATAACTTTAATGTACTAAACGAACATTTCAGTACAAATGTAAATTTCAGGAACTTCTTTACGAGTTTTTAGAATCACTAAATTCTGGAAACCATATGACTAATTACATTTTAATAAGAAAATAAGATTACAGCATCACATTTTTTATCTTTTATTAAAATATTTTGTTATTAATTCAGATTTTCTTTTTTCAACAACAGACTTTTGCTGTGATACACCATGAAAAAAGTGACTAATAGTGACTGTTTACTTAAAAAAGTGACTAAAAGTGATCAATTGTAAAAAAAGTGACTAAAAGTGAGAAAAGTAACGGAATTGCAAGCCTGTTGATACTTCATTATACATTACTATAATAAATCAAAGTGAAAACATTAATTTTGTTTTGTAGTAGTATTAGAGTTATTGCACTTGGAGATTCACAGCAAGCTGTTTACTATGAAAAGGGTCTGTGTATGTGTGTGTGTGTGGGGGGGGGGGTATAGAAACCGCGGATCTGGCTCATTGCGTTTTAGAGTGATTTGGTTTCTTTCTATACTTTCCTATCCCAAAAACCTCTTTTTTTTATTTACAATAATTTCTTTACACTTCATATGTGAGAAAGAGTCTACGACATTATCAATCTATAAATCACTGACCTATATTGCTTCTTATAGTGCATGCAATCGGTCATAAAATCGTGCAAATAAGGGATTAAAAAACGTTTTTAC
The DNA here is from genome assembly GCA_032207245.1 of Pardosa pseudoannulata. NCBI lineage: Eukaryota > Metazoa > Arthropoda > Arachnida > Araneae > Lycosidae > Pardosa > Pardosa pseudoannulata. The sequence goes on from CM063504.1 coordinate 133,015,336, forward strand.
AATCATTCATAGCCCTATCTTCGAGCCGCTGTGAGAACAATGAAATTTAAAATCTAAAGAAACAAATCGAAAAACAAAGAGAGAATTAAGTTCGTAGATCGCAAAAAAACAATGTGCATTCTGGATATTTCCCAAATGACACGACACTCGTTAAAAGCGCCTCCAATTTTAGCCAACATGTCATCCTTACATCCAAAAGAAAAAAACAAAAAGCAATGCTCAAAATGCATCGGAACGCGCTACGAAAATTATCGGAACGCGAGAAATAACATAAACGCTCCGAAGAATTTCTAAATATAGAAATGGCAACAACATGAAAAAACGAATCGATACCGGCTGCTTATGTATCAAAGCGTGCACAATAAGAGGTGAGGGCTTAAGGAATATTAAAAGTCTACTCGATCGTGAAATGAATGTCGATGCACGGAGAGTGCAAAACTGGAGAATGCCTTCAGTCGAGCGGAGGGGGGTGGTCGAGCATTTAAATACCGGAATCATTAAACCCAAAAGAATCTTCTCTGGCTCTTCATTTACGGCCAGGCATGCAAATGAAGCAAGCGCGGGACTCCATAAGAATTTCTTGGCTTAAATAGCTACACAGCCAATTGGGGGAAATGGAATAATGCCATGGGAGGGTGCTCTTTCTTATTTTTATATTTATTTAATTCTCTCATTCCACATATAATCCCAGTCTGAAGTCGAGAATCGGATGCAACAAATGTGTTGCCGCATCAAAAGTAAGGAAGTTTGAGAATATCTTTAATAGGATCCCTACAAACAAATAAAAATTTGGATAAGATTTAACAAAAATTAATTTTTCAGTGAATGTTTGGTAAATATCGGTACAGGAAGAGATTTATTTCTTTTCCTAGTAAGACGATCAGCATGTTTTCCAATTTTTGTAAACCAGCATATCAAAGAGAAACCTCAAGTACGTCAAACCAATAATTAAAAATTATTTTAAACAATATGTCATGTGGCTAAAAGAAACGAATAGAAATTTAAAATATTTAATTAATTTTTTCTCCAACTCTTTTACCGTGGGAATTTGGAATAGACACTAATCAAACACAGATATAGAACATTGGTTTAAACCAGGAGTCGCCAATCTACGGCCCAGCACCTTTTCCAATCCCGCTCTCGAAAGTAAATCAAAACAGGTGGTGTGGCCAGTCTTACTTAATGCAAATTTTCAATAATAAACACTAATGGCGCTAATCGGGTGTTGTTAATTCAATAGAGTGGCTTGACAATTTAAATTAACACATTGTATGCGGGACACGTACTAGTACGTTTTCTGACGATTCATACTTGAGCGCGGGTCACGTACTAGTACGGGTTAGTGTAACAACATGGCTTGTTTGTGGGTACAAAAATAACGTATATACAGAAAAACGAAGCCGAATGTTCTTGTCTACTACATAGATTCTGGAAAATTTAGACAAATAAAAACTCGTTTTTACATCAGTCGATGCGGAATCACAAAACGGGAAGATTGATTAAAAAAAATAAATTTAAATTTATACAACTACTTAGAAAAATAAAACTATATACTCCTATTTCTGTTCGATTTTTCATATTTACGATACTATTATAAATTTATCCACTAAAAAACATATTTTTTGTTTACAAAAATCTTATGGTTATTATTTATATATTTTTATTTATATGTTTGTGTTTATATATTTCAATATAAAATATGAAAAGTTGGTTAAAAATTAAATAATTTTCGATCTATTAACTGAATAACTAAATTTATGCTCAAAATGCCCGCTCCCGGTACAATTCCGCTGTGAAATGTACTTGCACACAATGTGTTAAGCTTACAACAGTTCTTTTTAGATATTGATAGATGTCTTGGCATTTCAACATATATTTCTGGAGATAAATACGGCCTATTAAAAATCAGTAGTACAGGAAGTAATATCAGTATTTGCGAGTACATTCTTATGTGAAAGGGCATTTTCTAATATTAAATATGTAAAATTCCAACATAGAAGGCTACTAACTGATGAACATCTAAAAACAACTTTGAAGTCCAGTATTATAGATATTGTTTATGATGAAAGAATTTCATTCTTAACATTAGTACAAATTTTAACTACTCCATAATAAATTCCTTATAATGTTTTGTTTTTACGTATGAACATAATATGCATAATATTGTCTATGTAATAAAAATATCACCTACTAACATACACAAAAAATCGTTTTGTTTTATGAATAAAAACACCTAGTAAAAATATACCCATTCGAGTGTGCAACCTGGCTCTAGAAACCTTATTATGATCCGGCTCAGTGTTTGGGCCACCGAAACGATGAACTGATTTGTCTAAATCCCTTCAGATCATTTCAGTAGACATCATTATTATGGAAACAAAAACCACTAAGTCTTTGCAAGAAATGATGTGTGTGTGCATACATACGCAATCTATTCTATCTTTAATTAATAAAATAGTTTAATTAGCGAATTTACAGTCAATTAAGAGAAACTATTTACAAGTTAAATGAAAGGACGAAATCAAGTCGGCAATAAAGTAGAGCGAAAACTGGAAATATAACACTTAATTAGATGTGGGAATTTTGAAGTTCGTGGTAGAACAGGAAACGTTCAACGTATAAATTAATCGCTAGAAAATAAACAGAAATCCAGTACTAACAAGGCGCTGTCTTTTTGGCAATCCGAAGCGATCTCCCACATAAAGCCTCTAGAAATCACTTCTTAATTTCTGATCCCTTTTCAACTCAATTAGAAGGGCGATCCCCAAGCTCCCTCAACAAATGGGTGAAACACTGGGACTACTCCAGAGAGTGGATCACTCATTCAAACCGCATGCGTTGTAAATGGCCGGAGAAAAGCTCCATCTTGTCTCTGTAAACAATACGAAGGAGGGTAGGAATAACTTTGAACATCTACTACTGATACAGAAATTAAAACACGAAGTCTAGAAAATGCTCTATGACGAATTTAGTCATATTTAACTGCGTCATTATCATGTCACTGAGGGCTACGTATGTGTGTGTGTGTGTGTGTGTGTGTAAAATAATGACCGTCTTTTTTAGGCTCACTCACATTAAATACAATCTCGTCATACACGATTCATAGTGTAACGAAATTTCTGCCATTACTTTTTTACGATTACCTTTGTTGAAAATGAAATAAAATCTAATTTTCTATACAGATTACAGAAAACAAAAATCTGGGGATGCTGAGAGATTTGCTTTGCTACTTGTACTTAACTATTGCTTACTTCCAGAATAGGTTCTTCAAAAGCACTTTTCTTTTTGAAAACTTAAACCATTTTTGGTGTGTTTATTTGAAAGAAGTAATATCTGAATAACATCTAGTTTTAATGTTTCAAAACTATGTAATCTACGCATCAATTACTAGTGTCTAGCATTTAAACCGCCTAATCAAGACTTTTTACAAAGCAGTAAAAAGCGACTACATCGCCACAGTGCTCTCCCTACTCATCGAAATCACTGTAGTTAAAACCCGTAGCGTCGTACAAACCATATTCTTTAAGAGTGTTTACAAAATCTTTTAGCCTGATTACGGATTAGTAAGAGGCGAGAAAAACCGCTGTTGTAATTAGCGTAATAATCGTTTGTTGACAAAAAGAGTGGCCATAGCCGCATAGCGGTAATGAAGAGCTATAACAGAATAACCATATTATTATATTTAGGCATGTATTTATCTGGAATACTACAGAGCGCACTTTTTGAAAATCACTGATCTATTATACACTTATTGCCCTAATTCTTAACGTTTCCAATTGTACGTCAGAAATGTCCTCTCATATTCTAGCCGGGACCATAAAACCGTAGTGATTCACCATTCTCACGCGAGCCTCCCGGCCAGAAAACAATGTAGCGACCGCCCGGAGGCTAACTGTTGAGTGCCACACCCATCCATCCATCAGGGGTAGAGAAATCGATAGGCAGTGGCTACTATTCGCCGGCCACCCCGCTGCCTAAACACTCAAGGGTCGGCCACCGATTGTTATTTATTGACCCCGTGCAGGGAAGGAGAAGTCGATTATGTATCGATGCCACCATCAGAAAAAGGTACAACACAAGAAGGAAAAGACCTTGCTTGGTTCGCGGGGCTTCGAAAAGGAGAGCGGGCGTGCGCTAAAGCAAAGAAAACGTTCTAGGTCATCAGCAGCCGCTCCGACAGTATTAAGAATACTAAAGTATGAATTCACTTCTATTTGATTCTACATTGTATGAAAATTGTATGAAAATTCTACAACATTGTCACTTTTTAGTAGAACAGTGAAGCCGAAAATCATAAGATTCCAACACACTCACGCACAGTAAACCAGTCTATAACCGTCTATCGTAATTATCATAAAAGCTATTCAAATAAACAAAGGAAGTATCGTTATAGATACTTTATTTATTCACTTAAATAGCTTTTATAATAATATCGATGTGTTCCTTATTTACTCAATGCAAAATCCACAAAGAAGTTATAAATTACGTTATAAATAATTAAATTTTACATTATTTAAATATAACATTTAAATATATCTTTACAATCTAATATAATACATGTATACTACGAACGTAGACACTACATGGACAAATAAACTACCACGTCTATAACAGTGTTTCCCAACAATTAACACCAACGAACCAACGAAAGTGGAAAACATTTTCAC
>CM063504.1:133022602-133037602 GCA_032207245.1 Pardosa pseudoannulata
TAACTCCTGATCTATATTATATTACATTATGTATGACATATACACATCTTAGTTCCTTTAAATACAAAATCTAATACCAACTCCGCTAAAACGACATTGAGGATTTTTGGTCGACTCCCGGCTTTGATTTTGTTTGTGTTGACTGGAACTCAGCCACAATGAACAGAGTGCAACTAGATTAAAATGGTCAAAATGTTTGGTGTACGGGATATATGAATAACAAACTGCAAGTGTCTGCAACAATACAGAGGAATTTTTTAAAACATTTATCGCCATATACCGGAATAGTATACAGGGACAGATCGATAGAGAGAAGATCTGATTACTTAACGAACCATGCATAATAAAATAAAGGTATTCGAAAAGTATGAGAATAAATATCAGTTTTTCAGATTTTTACACAAAGAATCGTCAAAACAACTTGCACTTCGGAGTTAACAATTTCCAATATTTGGGGGGAATCTTCGATGTATAACTCATACGAATTTCTAGAATCAATGGAAAAGGGCGTCGCTCGACAAAATTAAATGTTTAACTAAGAACACTTCCGAAATGAAAGGTATTGACAGAGATAGCGTTTTATAATAGATTTCAAGCACTATCAACTACTAAAAGAATGGCATCATTCAGCATTATATGTAGCCTTTGCTGAAAATTTATGTAATATGTAAATGCAAAAAGATTGGTAAGCAGTTAAACAAAGGAAAAACACTTCACTAAGATATCATACATAGACGAACCTTGGGAATTGCATAAAGTCAAAAATACAGTATTATCAATATGAAAGTTATACTACCATTGATCTACATTTTAATTCCTCTGGTGAAGCCTATTAACACTAGAACTACCAAGACCGTCATTTTGACGGTTTTCAAATTTCATGCTTAAAAACATGATAAAATGTATGCATTGTTCTTTGATTTTATGACACGACTTTTAATGAAATATAAGAATAGTAAAATAGTCCTATTCAATTTCCACTCACCCAGTTCCATAATCAGTATGACCTAAACTTTTTTATACCAAGACTTGTCAAAGTGACGACTTCAATTTCAAAGTTGAATGATCCAAAGTGTTCGGTAGTCGTTATAACGGGATATATTTTGCTCCGAGTACGATTCAGTTTAGAACTGAACGGTCTAACTCAGTGATTCTCAACCACAGTGCCGAGGCACTTTTATGTGCCGCCAAATTCTTCTAGTGTACTGTTAAATTTTAGAAATGTATATTTTTCGATTTTATTTCACACTTGAAATTTTCTATCAGCGAGGAAAATTTTTATTTTTAGAAATATCTTATTGGTGTATCCACATCATAAGCTGAGAAAACTTCAAATTTTCTTATAGAGTAATCACTGTTATAGCTTGTTTGGTTACCTCACAATAACAATTTGAAATTGATCTCGCCCAACACAATGCATACTATGCGTATGTATTATTACTGTGCAATATGAGAGTATACATTGTCATTTTTACGACCAAATATAATTGAAATTATTCAACAACATCAGGCTCAAATTTCTCATTAAAAGTATTCTTATTATTAACTTGTAATTAAGTTCTTAATAATGTTTTTGTAGTACATATTTCAATTTACATTCAAAATTATTATCATAAACTATTTTACACGGTGTATTATAGATAAGTAAAAAACTTTAAAACTCACCGTTTTCTTTGTGTGCCGCCAAATTTTGAAATCGGTAAAAAAGGTTCAGAATTACTCGTGTAATTGGTAAATGTGATCATTATGAAGTCATCATCAGTTGTACTTCTAACGCGATAACGTTCTTGGTGAAAAGTGCAATCTGTGAAAAGTCCAGTCTCGGAAAATAGTACGTACATTATTCTTTGTAAATTCTAGGCAATAGAAACTTTTTGTTTTTTTATTAATAATAAATGAATTATTATACAGTTGTTTTTGCTAAATTATGTTCTTTTACTTACATTAAGACAAAAATTACAATGAAAGCCATGATCAAAAATCCGTCAATTTGACGGGTGCGGAAAAACTAGGTGTATATTTAACCTCTGTAGTTCCGGTGTTAATGTCCGAAATCTCCTGGTGGTTAGTGTACGGGGCTAGAATCCCACGATGCCAGGTTCGACCCTGACAGGTGCACTAAACACCTCCCTATATACCCAGATAACGTGCAGCATAAATCTGGTCAAGATGTTTTCTCGCTGAGAGACAGGCACGTAAGCGAGAGACACCAGAAATCCAGATAATAGGCACCTGACTCTACAAGGCTTCGGAAAGAAAAATAAAATAAACGAACGGAAAGAAAGAAAAGAGGAAGAGAATAACCCTGCATCGAGAGAAAAAGGGAAAGATTTTCCTAAAAGTGAAACAAAAAGGGAAAAACCTTAGAACGCCCTTAGATTGTGCCTAGTATGCTGTAGCCTAGAATCATGAATCTGATATCTTTTTCCGATTTCATTGCTAGCAATGGTAAACGCGTTGACTAACAACATCACGTAAAGGTGAAAATTTTATTACACGATTTCGATACACAATTTCCCTATTGCATATGAGCCTAAAAATCTCAATAAATATATATACATATATATGTATATATATATATATATATATATATATATATATATATATACATATATATATATATATATACATATATATACATATATATATATATATATACATATATATACATATATATATATATATATATACATATATATATATATATATATATATATATATATATATATATATATATATATATATATATATGACATGTCGTGATCCAGTGTTAAGGCGAATGGAAAACAGTCTTTCTTGATAATAATAAGTTTATTAAATCATCATTTCTTTTCATTGTTCGTGGCGGAGCTAAGTGTGGAAAAGGTGTTGACCGCTCCATGTCCACGCGTTGACTGATCTTATCTGTTTGCAAGCTCATCAAATTGTTCCAAAATGCTTCCGCCTGACCGGATGATCCCAAAAGCTTACGCGAGCGTGGGTCTTTTTCATTTATTTTATTATTATAAAAGAGTTCCCTTTTTAAAATCGCTTTTAACTCACGTAATTTCCAACTACCCCTTTTTTAGACCTGACATATATATATATATATATATATATATATATATATATATATATATATATATATATATATATAATGCAAACACAAATATGTGTGCGTTTGTGTCTGTGTGAGAGAGAGTTGAAAGGGGAGCGCAGAGTTACGAAGTGGCGTCGGTATCGTTCTACTGTTTATACAAAAACCTAATAAAGAGAAAGGACAACTGCTCTAGTTTATGAATATAACACGCAGAATTTTTCAATTTTGTTTTTTATTAATTCCGATATCTGCTCTAGTATATAATATATTCAAGTGTCGTCAGTCACAATGTATTACATCCCATAGCCACTAACACTTCGTCCTAGACACCGCTTCGATATCAGAATTCGTAGAAGATATCCCAAAAATGTATTAATATGGAGTAAAATCAAATAAAAAAAAATATTCTTACCTTATATTCTCAGATAAGGCCGCAAAGTGATTTCAAGAACTTCTTCGGTTAATTTCTTTGATAGAGATATTAGTATATTTATAACAGGACCCCTAATAGACACTAAAATAAAAGAAATAAATAAGTTATGTAATATATCCCACTAATAATATATATATAATACAGATAATATATTAACAGTATACTTTTAATTTTATATTACAAATATACAAGAAATCCATTGCCTCATTATTGTAAAGCAAGGGTCTTTCAACTGATTATTCATGAAACCTTTAGGAGAATAAGATATATTCGACAAACCATATCCCACCCTTAAAAATATTTTTTTAGAAAAACATAAAATAAATCAAAATTATAAGTACTTTATGTAAAGCGAATTAAACAAAAGTCTTCTATTTTTACAAAAAATTTTATTATAAAATTAATGTAAGCTATGCAGTAACTGGTTCTCCAGATGTACCAGTAACATTATATTGAGTGACTACCCTAGCTTTCTAGTCACATAAGGATAGCATAGGAATATTTGATATCATATATTTGATATCAACCTTTTTTAATTTTAGAAAAAATCTAACAATTGCTTACTTATATTTAACTGCTTCTATCTTAAGATTCATTACAGTTTGTGTTTACACTTTTCACACAAACTGATGGAAGTCTAGCTCTATTCACGTTATCTTTAGTCACATTCCATATTCCGCATTTGTTGTTACATTGTTTTCGTTGCCAAAACATGTTAAAAACATGTTCTGTTTCATACATTGTTTCTAATAACATTGAAATATATAAAACACACGATAAACCTGTAAAAATTCTGGCATGAATCTGCAGTTAATGCTTCACATATCTTTTTTCGAATTTTTATTATGGTTTGCGGAACCCTCCAAAGATGTGCCGTGGTACCCTAAGGTTCTATGGAATACAGTACCACTAATGTAGAGGGAGCAACAAAGACTTAGTTAAAAACATTTAGAACACATATTACAGATAATAATCAAATACCACCATGTAGAAGAAAAATGGCGTAAGATATATTTTTCCAATATTTTAACAAAGTACTCTAAGATGAAGTTTTATAATAGATATAACTATTCGTCATAAGTAAATTACGTGCGAGACTTTAAAAATTCCTAAAATGTCTACCCAAATAACAAAATTATAAATAACAGTAAATGCTTGAAAATTAGTGCTATTTGCTCTGAATATATACTGAAAAAATATCTTAAATTAATCTTAAATATCTTAAGTTATTACGAATTATAATACTTAAAAAACAATTCAATTTACGCAACTGTGAATATTAATACATGTCCTCATTATTGATCAGCTGTAATTTTAAGCACCATAGCCTATCATTTATGTAAATGAAAAATTTCATAAGAGATATTTTATCAAAAGGTATATGATTTCATTAAAAAAAATCGTTCTAAGTAAACAAAAGATCTACAAATTATTTTTACGAATTATAATATTTAAAAAATAATTCAATTTAAGCAACTGTGAATATTAATACATGTCCTCATTATTGATCAGCTGTAATTTTAAGCATCATAGCTTATCATTTATGTAAAAATTTCATAAGAGATATTTTATAAAAAGGTATATGATTACATTTGAAAAAATCATTCTAAGTAAACAAAAGATCTACAAATTATTTTTACGAATTATAATACTTAAAAAAAAAAACAATTCAATTTACGCAACTGTGAATATTAATACATGTCCTCATTATTGATCTGCTTTAATTTTAAGCCTCATAGCATATCATTTATGTAAATGAAAAATTTCTTAGGATATATTTTATAAAAGGTATATGATTTCACTAAAAAGCAAAAATCGTTCTAAGAAAACAAAAGATCTACAAATTATTTTTAACTAGACTCATAAAGGGGCGCTAGTTGTTAATGGGTTATTCTTACATTGAGGTAGTATATGTTTAATGTCTAATTACTTTATTTATTAAGTTACATAGTCACAAGGATCGGTTGCCGACTGTTGTAATACACTGCCTCGCGTGTAAAAATGGTTTCACTTGTTTAATCTCCGAAAAAAATATGTCAGAACACGCTGGCAGCAATAATACACGACATCCATTTGTAAAAACAAATAAACTGCCGTCTAGAAATGCTAAGAAAAATTAATCTCTATTAATAACTTTTAAATACTTTCCTTTCGTTTTCTCCGACGGTTTGTTACAATTCATTTCTTAAATGCCATAATTCAAAGATCGATTATTCTTTTTTCCCCTTTTCTTTTCCCGCGCCGAGGAGAAGGCGAAATGGCGACCTTTTGGCATGTTTTTTCTGGCTGTAAGTGTTCAAATAAAAAGAAATACGATCCGGGCAGCGAAGGAAATAAAATGAGCCTCTCTGACTCGAACTCATCGAAACTGTCGCGAGCGGCAAAAGAAAATAAAAAGTATTTCCAGAGGATATAATTTTAGTTTTGAGGACAGCCATCGACATCTATTCGAACTTTCGGACGGATGGTAATGGCCGGAAAATAATTCAATCTCCGCGTTCTGCTGCCGAGTTCCATTCATCTTATGTTTACCGCGACAAATTTGGAAAACTCAATGAAAAATCCAAACGGAAAGTACCAAGCGTAAAACTTCTAACATTTAATGGCACTATTGGAAAATAAAACATTTTATTTTTATTTATATAATACTAGCCGCTTCGCACCCAGTCTTCAGTCTGACCAACTGAGGTTCACAAATGTAAATTATATTTAATTCAAAATTCAAATTAGTTTTTAAGGTTAAATTACACTAACAATAAAAATAAACAACTTATTATCATAACCCAAATTGTGACAAATTATTTGCTATTCTTCTATAATACTTATCGTCTTATAAGCTTGGTTAACCCTTTAACAATCGCGTAATTTTGTGGAAAACAATCATGAAAGTATTTTTTCAATCATGAAAGTTATGAAAATGTGATTTCAAATAATATAATTGTTCTCGACGTTTCAGCCTTATTTATTTATTTCATTTAATCAGTATAAATTTGGTACATTTCATTCATTCAGTTTGGTATCAATTGCGCCATTTTTAGTTATCGAATTTCGAGACGTGAATTTGTATTCCACCTATTCATAATAAAGCTTGGCGACTTTCGGTATGTATTTCTTTTAATAGCGTGTTATAAAAATCGAAATCCTTTAAACTTCATTCATCTGATAACGCTTTAAGGTAATATAATTGATCTCGGCTTTTGATTTTATGTACTTATTTCATTTTATCAATATTAATTTAGTATTTTTCTTTCATTTTCAATTCAATTGCGCCCTTTTTATTTATCCACATTTGTGACCACAATTCCACCTATTCATAATTAGACTTGGCGACATTGTTTAAAGAAGTTATTTCTGTTAATCGCATTCTGATATTTTAATTAGTTTGAAAAATATTAATGCAAAACCGACCACAACACCAATTTCATTATGTCGCATGCTCATTTTCATTGTTGAGTTGGCCTGAAAAAAAATGGCCAGATTCTCATTGTTGGCTTCATCATCGCGAGATATTTGGTTTCCTGTATAACTGTTGAATACATAATCGTTAAAACAAATATATGAACGTATGTATGTACGTCAGTCTTACTTTGCATTAATCGTTCTTTAATAGATTAATGTTTTGTACATTGATAGATGTAAATCTTTTTTCCACTTCATTTATCTTTTTTAGGAAGTTATGTTTTTTTGTTTTATCTTGGCGGATTTTTTTTTTTTTAAATAATTGTAGACTCACCAAGTTCTAACAATTTTTTATTTATTTATTTTTTCTCGTTTGTCATTTCTTAACGCAAAGCTGTTTTCATAGGTTTTAGTATTTAAAACTTGATTTTTATTTCAAATATGAATACGGTAGAAAATATATATGCACATTTTCAATAAATATTAGCTCTCCATATCCTTTTCTTTTTTAATTTACATTTCATAGCTAACATAACTTAAATGTAAAAATCCTCTTTTAAATAGGTTCAGATATTTCAAACTTATTTTTATTTATTTATTTATTTAAAACATTAATACACAAAAAATCAACAGTAGGCAGAGGACGAAAAATATAGTTTTCATTTACGTGTTACTAACTTTAATTTAACAGAGTACGGCTATTTTTCATCTATAATAAGTATGCAAATGACAACCTACACTGGATATGCACCATTAAATCTACAGATATTATTTCTATACAGAAAATGGTACCCGTTTGTATGTTTTTGTTTATATAAATGCATACGGTTTGTTGAATTTTCCAAATTCTCCGATATTCTCAAATGTTTACTGCCTAAATTAAAAATTCTTCCTCGAAATCAAACCCGTAGAATGATAGTCTATACAAGTAAAATTCGAATGTAACAACCTTTTTTTACGATTTTTCAAAAATTAATCAAAATATGACTTGAACATTTAATACCGTTCCAGTATTAAAAATCTGAAGGTCTATAACGTAAAATAACTAACATAAAATTGTCGTATATTTTATGTAGCTTAAGCTTATGTGATAGAGAATACATTAAATTCTTTCTAATGACTTAAAAAATAAAATTTATTTTGACAATTTCTTTGTGTTCTATTACATCGTAAAAAAGGTTCTGTAATTTATGCACCAAAGCTTGAAATTGGGTATGTAATACAAATCATTTCTTGAAAATGTATTTGAAATAAATTTTCACAGTCAAAACATACATACATGCATGCATATCCATAACGTGTTGAAAATAAACTTAAGTAGTATAAAAAGTCGTGCAATTTAGCTTCATTACGGTGCTATGTTCCAGCAATACTATACACATACATATTTATAATTGGGATTCTCTGTTCTTAAAAAACTATCATATTTGTCAACAATCTGCAGCAAACGAGTTTATTAAATATTTTTATAAATTTGTTTAGCTATAATTGTAGTTTATAAAATTTATTAGGAAAAATTTTGTAACTCAGACCAAAGGCTGGGTGCGAAGCAGCTAGTTGCCATATTAAAATACGAAACATAGCAATAAAGAATTTTAAAGTTTTAAACAATCAACAAATTTAATTTATGAAATAAATCTTAAAATTTCTTACCGTACATTTTAGTACAGAACAAAAAGAAATAGTAAAAACGCTTTTTAAATTCATCATCTATTTATTTTAATTTGTAATCACATATTCTATTATACATTTAATATAAAAGTGGTTTTACTTTGCCATCGTTTTAAATAAGATTTCAAACATTTTAGATATTGGTATATTACGATTTCATTGAAAAAGAAATTATTAGTATTTATTTATTAAACTATAAATGGAGGCCTTGGTTAGAATACTGGTCGTAAAGCATTTATTGCGCAATAAAAATTAAGCGAACAAAAATATAGTTATAAATTGTATAGTTAAGTAATGAAAGAATATGAAATATTTGAAAGATTCGCAGGTATGTAAAATATATAATTAATTGCAGAATATCTTTATTTGAAGAAAACCAGATTCAAAAGTAATCAAAAACTGAGAAATTCCGGGATTGAGAAAACAAAGGAAAATCAGGGAATAGAGCGGTTTCACGCAACGTCACAAACTACTTTATTGCCCTTCCCATTCATTTACATGTGTATGATAGCCAATAGACAACTAATATACATTATACGTCTCTTCCGTTTGAAATGAAAGCCAGAATGGCCATGAGTTGAGAAGTTCCCAACTGCGTAAAATTAACTTATGATGTCATAGTGCTGAAAACGTTAAAATGTTAAAAACATGGAGGTATAATGCATCTGTAAATTTATTTGTAATTTTAAAAACACATTTGTTAGCTATTGTATTTAAACTAAATTACTACAATTTTAAAAGTCTGAGGATGATTTTGAAAAGAAAGTTTAGAATCAAAGGAAAAAAAAAACATTAAAAAAGACTTAAAAATAATTCTAATTTAAAAAATTTCTTCGTGAGGTCTTGCACGATGCCACAATAAATCCCGGAACCAATTTTCGTGCTTGTAGCTCTAACCGTTTAAGCGTTATCGTGTTTACAGATACACATAAACTCTCCTCTTTATTAATATAGAGAGATTACATGATTTTTACCCCTCACCTATAAGGCAATTTGTCGCAAAGTCACGAACTACTATAATGCCATTCCCATTCATTTTCATGTTTACAACAGCCAATAGACAAACAATAAACTGCCCTTCCGTTTGAAACTAAAGCCAGAATTGTCATAATTTGAGAATTTGCCCTACTGCGTGAAAATTGCCTTACTGGATGAACTTATTGAATCTTCAACAGTCATATCGATTATAAAGCTGACGAATCCGCTACTTCTTTATTAGTATATTTTTTGTGTTTAATTGGTATTTATTTGTATCTACAGTTAGATTAAAATATGATGAATGCGAATTTCGATTAACTTAAAAAAATTAATTCTGTTAGCGCTTTTATACCGAGAGGCATCCTTAAGCGAGTTTATTATTGTTATTATTAATCTAACAGTTTAACCTCGATATTTCAAAATGGATGCTGAGAAATGAATCTAACAAATTCGACGACGTTTCTTACTACATGAAGCAACTGTGTAACAAATCTGATGCCAACTGATGCACTTACATGCATTTGAATAGTAAACAAACATTTCTTTAGTACTTTCCTAAAATTCATCCCGGCAATGAAATGCTTTAATCCTTTAGTAATATAAATTATGTTTGTTAGCCAGTTCGTTTTTGTATTCTAATAACCAAGTGGGTAAATAAACAACAGTTTATTTTTGTTGTTTTTTTTCGCAGTAAATGAGAATTCTCAATTATAAGATATCATTTAGTAGCATAAATATGCATAACTTTAAAAAAAAAAATCTCATGCATGGATTTCTATGACACAATGGGTTGAGAAGAAAAATGAGGGTATAAATGAAGGTTATGGAATATATTTCAATCTACAATAATTAAATCTTCGATCTGCGCAAAAACAGGCACAAAATTTGACGAATATTCTTGAAAACAGAAAAAAGAGAGAACTATAAACTGTAGTACTCATTTGTAAAAGCAAAAGACTTCCTTTTCTCTTTATCCCCTGCTCTTGCCGGAAAAGAGAAATTAATGATAAGAAGTAAAACGACTCTCCATCATTCCGAGGTGCATGTAACAGAAAAAAAAATAATAATCTCGAACCTACACTCCCACCCCATTCTTCACTTCGAACGTACAAGGAAACGGATGGTCTTGCGTGACCAAAATCTTGGACTGTGAGGTATCATTCAAATACGAAACCATCATTCGCGGTTAAAGCAACTTACATCTTTCTTCAAATTGAGTCTCCGAATATATTTTTTTTTATCTTTTCTACGATTCACAAGCGCCGTCATTTTATAAGAATGTTGCAATTGTTCTATCAGTCATCAATATGGTTAATCATTTAAAAAATACAGCAAAATATTTAATCTCATTCTCACACATACACATACACACATACATATATACATACATTATATATATATACACACATACATATATGTATATACACACATATATACACATATACATATATATATATACATATACACATACATATATACATATACACACGTATACACATATACACACGTATATACATATATACACACGTATACACATATACACACGTATATACATATATACACACGTATACACATATATACACACGTATACACATATATACACGTATACACATATATATACACGTATACACATATATACACACATATATATATATACGTATATATATACACACGCGTATATATACACACATATATATATACATACACACACGCTATATATATATACACCCACATATATATACACATATATATACACACACATATATATATACACACACATATATATATACATATATATATATACACACACACATATATACACACACATATTAATTACATATATATATATATATATGTATATATACATACATATATACATACATATATATACAGACCTTAAGACATTAAGGACTATATAAAGCTGTAGGACTTTTTAAACAGCTACAAAATTAAGCTTATTTTCAACCTTTTAAAAAATATAAAATATGATTAAAAAATATTTAGAATGATAATTTTACTGGCTGTTAAGCCGATTTGTTTCAGAGGTTGTGAGACAAGAAAAAATATACTAGATAACAGATATTTTGTATCATGAATATAAAATAAAAGTGTATTTTCGTTATTTTACTGACGTCACTTCAATGCTAATAAAACTAATTTTTTTAACATGTTTGGATTTATAGCACCTAATAATTTAGAACTGTATTGCTTTAAGTATTATTTTTTTACGATTGGGAAAATTCACTATTTTATTGCAAATACTCTATTGAAATTCTGTTTTTGAATAAATTTTGTTTAACGCTTTAAAGCATATGCGCGTTGAATAAATTTTTAGCTAAATAACTAGACTGCATTTCTCCTTTTTGAAGTCTACCGCTTTAGTGTTTGGAATTTTGCGGCCCGGGCATTAATGAAAATTCTTTAACCATTTAGTGATATAAACTATTATTACATTTTAAGACTCAATTGTTTACTTTCGTAAACATGTGACAAAAATTACTAAGTGGTGAAAAAGGATGTGATGTTTACAGCTTTAACCTAATTTTCCTTAAAATGAAACATCCTTTTTCTCCATACTAATTTGGCACCTAGGTGTGACTTTAATTAGAGTAGAGTGACATTAAGCATTCCCGAAAAAAATTGGGGAAAACAAAAGAAGTAAAGAATTCTTTGTATTTGCATCAAAAGAAATAATTGTTTTCATGTAGTCATGAAGAGTTTTAGAACATTTCATAACTGAGACCAATTATTTTCCCTTCTCACACAAAATCAGTCCACTTCTTAACCCCTTCCGGTAAAATGACGAGTCTAGCCAACACCTCTCTCTTTAGGAGGTGTTGGTCTAGCTCGTCATTAGTTTTTCATTCCATACCGCACAATGACGAGCTACACTCGTCATGCGATTAAAGTTACTGTTAAATAAGATAATTAATTTAGTTTAAAATTTCTAGGGTACTGAATTTGGCAACTTTTATCACTTGTAGAAATCACAAGTCACTATTGCATATTGTTTACTTAGAATTTCTTGGTACAAGTCATTGCCAAATTAATGAGTGACAATAAAAAAAACCCTACTAAGAAATGCCGTGTGTGTTACAAGAATCAAATTAAAAGTGAGACTACTTGGCGGTGTAAACAATTAAGAATTCCTTTGCCATTTGTTTTGAAAAGTACCACTAGCTTGAACTCTATTATCTGTATACCTTATTAATGTTTTGCTTTGATATTTTCTTAATTTTACTGTTTCTGATATTATTTAACACTATGCAAAAAGTGGATTTTAACTAAGAATATGTAAGAATAGCAAAATGAAACAAGTTTTTAAAATAAAAATTAAATGATTATTTCATGCACAATTTTTCATTATTAAATCATACCGGAAGGGGTTAACAACCCATTCTCGATAAACTCAAATTAATTTACTTAAAAAATGATAACTTAGCATTGAATTAACATTGAATACGATATATGTCCCAAAAGAATGAGAAAATTTTTCTGTGAATTTCTGGCAAGTCAGAAAGGAAAACAAGTGGTTCAGAGGTGTTTATTGGAACGTTGGTAGCGTATTTCAAGAGTTCGGAAGCTGTTCCTAATTCACAGAGCATACCCAGTGGCCTAACAGGGATCCGACTATTGAGCTACTCCATTCAATAAAGTTTTGTGCTAAATTCGGTTAAAATGGTAATGAAACCATACAAATCTTAAAGTAGACCTACAATATGATGCTATGTCTCAATCGCAGGTCTAAAAGAACCCCACTGTGCTTAGAAACAGCCAACAGAACTCTAAAGACTATCCGTGCCAATTGCAAAAACGGATGAAAACTTCGAACGAGTGAGGAACGTTCTGAACATCGAAGTTAGCATTCAATTGCGCAAATTTCAATTGGAAATGTAGAATTTTACTAGGAAGTGCTTCCTCAATCGTATAAGAGAATCGCGTCCGCCCACGGATTGCTGCTAACAGGATAGTCCACCACGGCAACGCCCGGCCCCAAACGGCGTTGGCTGTGACAAAATACCTAATACGTACACATCCCTGTTCTTTCCCAATCACCATACAGTTTCGACCAGGACACTCTTGTATTTTTTTCTTTTTTCACGCCCCAAGAACGACATGAAAGAACAATTGGAGACACTTCAAGATGACGAAAAAGCCATAGCCATAAAACTTCGCAGTACCTTACAAAAAGTGTTCGAATAATGTTACAGCCATTAGCAGCAAAGCTAGATTCGTATTTCTACCCAGGGCTGATACTTTTAGAGTTATTAAGTGTTTTTCTCTCTATGGACGATTACTTATGTAATTTTTTTCTCATTACTTTTGGGACAGACCTTGTATATGCAAGGCGAAAAGAATTCTTGTCACGTTACTTCTATTTATAAAGATCTCCTTTATCTACGGAAACGAGCATAAGGATAGACGTCAAAATGTGCAGGTTTAAATGGCACAGGTGATTAAGATAAAAATCTAAGGTGAAATATGAAAAACTCAGAAAAAGATTGGCTCCAACAACTTACATAAATCTTAAATAGAAAAATAAAAACTGAACTTTCCAGTCAGTGTTAGAGAAAAATTTCAAAATTCAAGTTCAAATGTGGTTGATCATGAAGCAATGAACTCAAGAGATACGGGATTAAAGTTAAAATGATAAGCACAATGACAGTGAAAACTTGTACACACTACGAGAATTGTTTAACAGTTATGGGTAAATTACAATATTTACTAATAAGGGCAGGTTATGCAAGCAGTAGTTGACAGTGATTCAAACGAGTATGTCCGGTAAAGACTAGTAACAATAACATTATACTTTCTTGTGAGCTTGGCCGAAATCATATATGTGTAAGAAATGTCGACAAAGATAAGCAAAATTGGAAGAAAATCAGAATTGATCATTCTCGCTTCATATTGCAGAACCATTCTTGATGGTATTTGTCTTGCTTTGCTTATTATGTGCACAATTTTACACTTCTTAACACCCTAATAATAATGTAAAGGAATTTCAAGCACAATTCAATGTTTCGTTGAATATTAAATCCCCCCCTAAAGAATCTCGAAACACCTGATATTTTATAAACAAACTAAAATCAAAAAACGAACTATATATGCAGCAGTTCAGCTGAAGGTTTCCGGATCCATTACACTACACCTCGTTAAAATTTAACCCTTAATTTGACAAGATGTTTTTTCAAGTTTTAATTTCTGTTATTTCCTATGTCTGTATAGACATTAGGATCTCTGTAAAATAAACAAAAAATATATTATTTTCCCTTTTTGAGATAAGTAATGTCCGCTGTGGCGAACACTGGCAATTATGCTATATACTAGTTATAAATATACATGTCCGGTGTAGCGGACTTGGCCAAATTAAGGGTTAATGAAAAGAAAAACTGCACAAGTTGATTCGTACCTACACAATGAAATAAATGCTCTTATAACA
>CM063504.1:133042602-133055102 GCA_032207245.1 Pardosa pseudoannulata
ACAAATAAGATAATATAACGTCAATCACATAATTAAGTTAATTATTGGTATTATTTTCTGTTCTAAGAGTATTCGGTTTGTTTTATGTTCAACAGTTACATGTGCTATTACTATAAATTTGACTGTATTATGAAGAAGAAAATATAAATATCCGACATGTTCAACATTCACCATTAGTGCATGGTGAATGTCGACATTTACCAGTGTAAGTCAGAAATAAGGGTATTTAGCAAATATTTCGGACATACACCAAACGACTACGTGAATGTTGACATTCACCGGTGAAAGTCGACATTCTCCAGATTTCGGTCTTTCACAGTAACATATATATATATATATAATGAGATGGACTTCTCGATGGATATTTCATCATAGGGACAAGACACACTGAAGGATCAGCTAGAATGAAGTTATATGTACAAGAGCCTTAACACCTGGGTCAACATCTGTGGGAAAATATCTCTAGAAAAATCGCCCTCCGACAGCATGCATCTCCTTTTTGTTTGGAAATTTCCTAAATTGTCCGCTAGGGCCATGTAGAGTTATGATTGGTCAGTCCCCTTCTCTGAGGACGTAAACTGTAGCCCTAGTGGTCAATTTAGGTTATGGGTTAAAAAAAGGGAATGCAAAAGGACGCGGGAATTTTTAGCCCTTGACTTCAGATTTGAAAACCCCCGAGAATTTTCCTTACATACACACACATACCTCCCCCACAAACAAACAAACAAATAAACAAACAAACAAACAAACACACACACACACATATATATATATATTTATTTATTTAATTGTGCGCACTATATGTTTGGTTTGATTTTGGAGTGCTACGATTCTACTGATTTGCTACACGAGGACTAAATACTGGAGGACCTACAGCTTAAAGCCGATTTTGAACGGCTACCGAACAGTAGCGGGGTTTCAAATCGCAAAACTCCGAACCGAAGAGCTGCCCTGCCATTGGCCATCGTTCAACCATACTAGCATTTCCTGCCATACATTAGTTAATGATTATTACGGTGTTCCACGTGATCTAAAAAATTCTGATATTTGAACAAAACTGAAGATAGTAAGCTTTTTATCATAACCGCAAACGATTCACTATAACGTATAATAATTTATATATCAACAAATAATACCGTAAATGGCTGAACCGAAATTCTTGTTTTTCGCAACTCGATCCTAAATCTGCAAACACGATTTCGAACCTTTTTTTTTTTTTTTTTTTTTTTTTTTTTTTTTTTTTTTTGCTAGCACCATCTGAGACGGTGAAATAATGTGCATCATTTTCGCAGACATCCCCGTGACTAAATAATAAAGATGTATGACAGCGTGCCGAGAAAGATTCATCTTTCAGCATGAGAGGATTTGATTCCCCGCAAGAAGAGAGGAAGAGGCGATTACTCACTCGGAATTCCCTACCACCCTCCCCTTCCTCAGCATCTCAAAAAACGAACTAAAGATTGGATGGGAGCTAAAATACTCTTTTGAGATGGCTCGAGGAGTAGAAAAATGTATATTGGTGCAGCAGTTATCCAAGCTTATTACGCTAAAAGTATTAATCGTATGGCAAAAGCTAAAAACGTTAACACTACGTTAGGCATGTGATGTCTCTGGAATACCCCAATTGTTGCCCTTTTTGTGTAGAAAACAAATTCTCATGAGCTTCAGATCTACAGTATCTGCCTTTAAGGCTACTTAGGAGTAGCAAGTAGCAATTAGCTTTAGCATCTTCTTAAGAGTAGCAAGTAGCAATTAGTCTTAGGAGATGCAAGTAGCCTTAGCATCTCCAAAAACGAACTAAAGATTGGGTGGTAGCTAAAATAATCTTTTGAGATGGCTCGCGGAACAGAAAAATGTATATTGGTGCAGCATTTATCCAAGCTTATTAAGCTAAAAGTATTAATCGCATGACAAGAGCTAAAAATGTTAACACTGCGTTAGGCGCATGTTTACTTTGCCGCCTTTTACTTTGAAATTACTTTAAATTTATTACAGATGGGGAATATGAACTTAATATTTAAAACATAACGCAACTCACTATTTCCCTAAGAGAGTTTCCGTTAAAATTTAAATATATATTTATAATAGCTTACAATGATTCGTATTTTATTATTCGGTTATTCAGTCAAAAGTCGGCTAATTTGAAATTTCAGATAGCTTGAATTTTAAAACATTCCATTCGATTTCCTATACAATATAAAATTACATGGTTAATTTAAAGAAATTCAAGAATCTTTGGTTAGTTCAAAGTCAGAGCAATTTGAATCTCTAATTTCGATATCTCTCTCGAATTTCGAAAAATATGTACTTTCACCCCTCCCGCCCACACACACACCACCATAGAATTCACAAATTTTCAATAGAATCATGTTTCATTTTGCCTTAATCCATTTTTAATTGATGCAAGTAAGCTGTACAGAGAATAGAAAGACAGAGAAGGTGAAGAAACGTTTCCAGTGTAGGTTATTGTGCTCTTCACCTGCTAGTTACACACATATGCAAGTAATTCACTTCTAGTTAGAACAAGTTGGCAGAGCGCGACTTGCGAACTGCATGTAGCCCTTTACATGGGTGTTTGCGACTCTTCAGACCTCTACCTTTGAGTATTTACCTATAATTAGCTCTCTTTTTTTTCTTTTTTTTTTTTTTTTTGAAAATTATATTTTTTTTTTTTTTTTTTTTTATATTTTAATATTTTTTTAAAAATTTGGCTTTCTCTCGAAAATCTGCCTACCCATATATTTTGGCAGATTCCTGAAGTGTCTCCTTGATACATCCATTTAGAGAAATGTCTATGAAACACGTTTAAAGGAGATCAAGTAGTTTGTGAACAATTCATATACAGAAATTATCAATGAAGTAAAGAACAAATATATATCTGATGGAGAAATAGTAAATAGTGATGAAGAAGAATATGTAGTACCAATCGAAGACCTCCACCGTAAGCAATGTTTAAGCCACAATTTTGGGTCAGTGTTTTGGTCAGATTAATGTGTTGCAGTAGTTCCGATGTCTCCATTGAAACATATTTAAAGGTGATCAAGTAGTTTGTGAACAATTCTTATACTGAAATTATCAATGAAGTAAAAAACAAATATATATATCTGATGAAAAAAGAGTAAATAGTGATGAAGAAGAATATGTAGTACCAATCGAAGACCTCCACCGTAAGCAATGTTTATGCTACAATTTTGGGTCAGGGTTTTGGTCAGATTCCTGGGCTGCAGTAGTTCCGAGGTCTCCATTGAAACATATTTAAAGGTGATCAAGTAGTTTGTGAACAATTCTTATACTGAAATTATCAAATATACTTATATATATATATATGTAGGATTTATATATAATATATATATATATATATATAATATATATATAGGGTACACATATATAATGGAGTAACGCGCCTCGGAGTTAATAGCATATATATACGGGGCTCCGCGCAGTGATATGGGAGAGAGACGAGCAGACTGCACTGTCCACAGGTCAGTACGTGGCTCCTCGAAGCAGTGAAAACTGCCTTATTAAAGCAAGATTTTGGGCGCCAATATGAGACGCCATTCTTGATTAATGTGGAGTTAACGCGCCTCGAGTTATTAAGCCACCATAAATACGTGCTCCGCCGACAGTGGACCTACCAATCGAAGACCTCCACCGTAAGCAATGTTTATGCTACAATTTTGGGTCAGGGTTTTGGTCAGATTCCTGGGCTGCAGTAGTTCCGAGGTTTCCATTGAAACATATTTAAAGGTGATCAAGTAGTTTGTGA
The DNA here is from genome assembly GCA_032207245.1 of Pardosa pseudoannulata. Taxonomy (NCBI): domain Eukaryota; kingdom Metazoa; phylum Arthropoda; class Arachnida; order Araneae; family Lycosidae; genus Pardosa; species Pardosa pseudoannulata. The sequence goes on from CM063504.1 coordinate 133,046,369, forward strand.
ATAATTCTCATACTGAAATTATCAATGAAGTAAAAAACAAATATATATATCTGATGAAAAAAGAGTAAATAGTGATGAAGAAGAATATGTAGTACCAATCGAAGACGTCCACCGTAAGCAATGTCTATGCTAAAAATAAAGAGATGATTTCCTGAAGCACGAAATTGTGTGCTTTCTCAATACTTCAGATTCAAGAAATCAATAAAGAAGAGATCCAAGGAAGTTTGGCACAAAAGACCGACTGCGTTAAAGAAAATAAATGAAAACAGCACTTGATCGCAAAGCGTGCGACTCGGTTGAAATAACAATTAACTAATAACACCATTTCGTAAGCTCTGATGACATGCATCATTTTTGTCACTGCATAAATAAATGACACAGCACACTGGTGGAGGTGTGCCTCGCAGGACGCGGTTTAATGACACCGACGATGGATTGTTGAACGTTAGCCGCTAGTTAGTGGGTGGAGTGCGCATTTTAAGCATGGTCTTCGAGGTCAACACATTATCATTAACGTCAGTCGCACCATTCCTAAGACATAATGTATAAGCTAACACGTGTCAACCGGCATGGGAACATGAATTACTGGAATAGATTCGGAGAAATTTTATAGTTTGCTTTCTCTGTCTCAAACACCTTGCTTACAAGAAAATCTTAATTTAAAAATTAATTACTTTTTTAACTAAATAGTGAGATTGATTAGAGCGGTATATTGCTTCTTTAAATAAACATAAAATATGTCCTGAAAGTATATATTTTAAAGTTTCTATACTGATGTATAATTATATACTATGAAATTATACAAAACTAACAGAACGTCACATCATTGTGGAAATCATTTCAAAAAGTCGCTAAAAATCAACAACCTGTACGTTAAACTTATATTTGCATACAGGCTATATAATATACAACTAATTATACTAAAATATTTCTTCAAGTAGGTTGCATGATAAATTCCACTGATCTAGTTCGTTACGTTTTCGAGTAATCATTTCCACAAACACAAACATATTCAAAAAATTGTTTTTCGGACTATTTTCGGAAAAAATAATGTGTAGAGTGTCGATATTATTGCAAATCTCAAATGGTAATGTAAGCGCATTGTTACTCCGTTCCGGACTTAGCCATACACATATAGGCTAATGTCAGTAATATTTAGATGTTTATTTCACTCGTTGTTATTTTGGGGTGGACAATTACATTCACTAGATATTCCTCGGATACGAGAAATTGAAAAAGGAAGTGTCTTTCACTTGAACAAACCCAATACTTAAAAAGCTATGTATTACTAAAATGCTGGTATGTATGATTCAGATGTGCTTCAATAGAAGCGTGTTAATTTCCACATACCTTTACCACAAACAGATGTCGCGAGGGTATGCATATTTTTTCAAAAAGTAGTAATAATAGTAATAATAATAATAGTAAGCCTAAAATAATCTGCTCATACCAACATTCAAGAAAAAATAACATCTCTTGCTCAGAATGTTAAACGCCATTTTCCTAAACGTTATAATTAATTTATCTTCCTTTCAGGATCCTGCGATATTTGTTTATATATTTCAATATAAAATACGAAAAGTTGGTTAAAAAGTTAAATAATTTTCGATCTATTGAGATTTAATTGAATAACAAAATTTATGCGCAAAACGCCCGCTCCCGGTACAATTCCGCTGCGAAATGTACCCGCACACGTGTTAAACTGACACGATCACACCTACTACAAAGGGATTACCACCAGAGTTTGAGAAGTTTAGAATATTTAATGAACAGTTACAACATCTTTTTTTAAGACTGTCAGATAAAATTCCGAAGTAAAGTTCCAAATTTCTTCGCAAAAACGCGATTGAAGAATGTGTAAAGGTCAAATGATGTACAACAAAAATGATTTTTAGTCTAACTAATATCAGAAGCTCGCATCCATTTAACTACACACGTTTCAATAAAAAAGCATTTAGAGCATTAAAGGTTCCATTTAAAAATTACGCACATCTTGTAACAACCACTCAGCCCACTCCCTGAAATGCTAGTCTATTTTAAGTTTAAGGTGTAAACAGCGTTTTTCAAAAGCAACATTAGGAAGGGTCAAGTCGGAGATAATTAAGACTGACGGGAGCGTTCAGAATAACGCCTGACATTTTCTTCTTAGACTTTCTTCCTTGCTTTTTTCTTTTTCTCCTTTTCCAGGTACCCGAAAATTTTCTTATTAAATAAATGCCCGGGATAATAAGAAAAAAAAAGACGGGATCTAGCAGGGTGCTTCATTAGCTGACACGAGTTACACGGAGGCCGAGAACACACGATTCTAATTAAGATCTTCCTTAGTGGCTGGAATAATTTTGTTTTTTATCGGGATTAACATTCTGGAATTAAGGAATGCGATTTTAACTCAATAGATACTTAGTGTAAAGGGCAATTGAAGAGGGGAGAAAAAAGCAATTTGAGAACAATAAGAAGGCAGTGATTTTTCAATACCAGTCCAAAATGTTCAAATAGATTTAATATAAAGGGAAGAGGTCAACTACATATATTAGTGGTTAACCCTTTGAGGGGCACCCACAGAAACTCTTTGGTTTTCAGTGAAATTAGTTTATAAATGTTATCTATGGACTTATTAAATATGAAGCATATGAAAAATAAATTATATTACTTGAGGAATAAGCAAGGAGTAATTTGATTGCACAATCACCTCCCTTGGAACAAAATGACAATGACACATTTTTTAATAATATTGGAAAAATAACTAATAATTTTTATTAAAAGGGTGTATAAATCAAATAGATAAGAAATTTGTATGTGAAGTTTAAATAGGTACTTTTATTTTAAAGTCTTAACTTTGAAAAATCGAATTTTTGCTTTTAGGATCGGGTTTTGATAGAGCTTGATTCTAAAAGAAGATTTTGACAGGAATAATTAAAAGAAGGGAAAAAATTAAGTGTCGGTAGTTTGATGAAAAATTGAAAATCAAAAACTTTTTTTTTTCTATATAAATCAGAGAAAAAAAATTAACAGCTGGTATATTATATATATCAGTGCCCTTCAAAGACTTAAGATGGGTCTGCATTTACCACATTAGATTCCTCTCGCTCAGTGTTAACCTATGAGAAAAATAAAATTGGCTCTGAATCGCTTTAAGGATTTTTAGGATGGATTTCTAGGAACTATTTACAGAAAAAGAAAAAAAATTATATAATGGGATAGAACATAAAATTCTCACCATGCTACTTCTTCCGTTTTTTTGAATTTAAGTCAGTTAAATGTTCTTATTTGCGTTTGAAAAAGAGTAAGCCAAAATTCAACAAATAATTTAAAATTAAATATACTTTTTTCTTTTTTTAATTAAAAAATTAGGGAAAGATAACATGCATATTCTATCACGTGATATATATATATGTGTGTGTGTGTGTGTGTGTGTATGCATTTAAAGAATTTTTAAAATGTAGGCCAGCCAGATGGAATTTTATTTTCGTTACGGGTTTACAACGAGCAAGAGAAATCCAATATGGCAGATACAGACCTACCTTAAACATTTGACTTAAACTGAATCCGTAAGGTATTTAAGAGTAATGATACCCCTTAAAATAGTATTTTTTACCCATTTACAAAATAATAAAGTAAAAGCTACATAGAGCATGAAAAGATAAAGCATACAAAGATACGATTATTGTCCTAAACTATAGAATCTCCCCCCCCCCAAAAAAAAAACTAATTTAAAAATAAACTGTCGTTAAACTCACTTGAAACGTAATGGCAGTTTGCATACTAGAATAAAATTTAGAGTCTAAAAATTTTCACATATATATATTTTCCATCTTTTACACGACTTCACAAGTAAAATAGGATTAATAAAATAATATGAATTTTATCCAGAAATCTTGCCCTAAATTAAATTAAAAAAATTTAAAAAAACTGAGTTTTTTGAGAAAGCATAAAACTTTCAAACACCATTTACGAAAGTAAAGTTTATCCATTAAGACTTATAATCAATTGATGTATTAAAATACTACTTAAATGCTATGACATTTGTTTTATAAAACAGCAGGGTATTTCCAAAGTATTATCTGTGTAATTTAAGAACTGAAATACTACGGACAAAACTTCATAATAATTGTCAGCACCCGGTGTGTTAATACGGTTGATCACAAATCTCAAAATTATAAAGTATAAAAGGAAATGACTAGTATGGCCCTTGCCGTAAATACTCAAAATACTTTGAAGTTTTAAAGCCAATTAAAGTCAAACGAAAATTAAAACTGAAAACGATGGAAATTAAACCATTTTAACGAATTTATAAACCAATATTCTTGAATAGTTTAGTTGACTTTCTTGAGTCCAACAACCGTCTTCAGCTATACAAAAGGTTTAACAGCTCAAAAGAAAATCATTTACCTTTAATGAATTCACATCAAAATCGAGAATCTTACACTTATCGTTTCGGGATTTAATAAGAGGAATTAAAGATTTATTATTTAGGTACAAATTAGTGGTGACGTGTAAACTCCAATCCGTTGTAAACAATCCCGAATAATACATTAACAATTAACATTCAAATCCGTTTTTAAAAATACAATACTAGGGTTTAATACGGGTTAGTCCTTTAACACTAAGAAAATTATATCAAGAACATTAACACTAGATTGCCCAAGGCAGTCATTTTGACTGTTTTTTTAATTTCAAGTAGAAAAACAATTATGAAATATAATGACACAATTTCTTAGAATTTGGTGACTTTTTCTATAACATATAAATGGGTTTATGAATAATTGTAGTTACTTCCGCCCTCCTTTATTATATAATATTAAAAATTAATTTTAAACAAATTTCTTTACATATTTGTTATTTTTTCACAATGCAGTCATTTTGACTGTTTTTGGGCAATACAGGTATACAAGAAATCTCGGGCAATCTAGTGTTAAAAACCATATAAAATAAATCCAGTTGTTCTCGTCTAGACTTTTGGCATGTCGCTTAAAACCATATAGAGGTTTGACAGTCGTTTTATGACTACATACTTTTAAATCATGACCCTAAACTAAAGTATAAATTGAATGACAAATATTTTAAGCCATTTTGAAATTCGTTTACAAAAGTTGCCAAAATTTATGAATCTGCCTACGAAATCTGATATTCTCTATAGTACCTCCTCGAATAGTGCAGTTTGGCTTAAAATTTCTTACAAGTGTACATCCACATATCCAATTTCATCCATCTACCTCAGTGTGTTTTAATTATGTGCACACAGAGACAGAGATATATAAACATACGGACATAATTCTAAAAAAAAAAATTCTTTTTTGCCGGGCTTAAATGCATCTAAAACAGCTATTCGCTACAACCTTTGGTTGTTTTATTTTTATTTATTTTGTTTACGATTGTAATAGTAATGCATACTTAACACATAAGTTACAAAATATCTAAACTAAAACTTAAAGCTTGGAAACGCAGACACAAAATAACTGAAACGATTATAGAATACAATAAGAGAAATGCATAGAAGTCTTTATAACGTCATACTTATTTTTAGGCGTCGCTACTAAATGGAAAATTTATTGCCATAAACGCATTTATTGATCTCGATTTAAATAAATGTTCATCACATATTTCTTTCCCACCGAACCTTGCCAAAAATATCTTTTTTTTTTCCAAACCTATACAGCAAGTGAACAGAGAAAAAATAACCATCAAAGATAAATTAGACTTAAGAGAAGCTATCTGTCGGCATAGAGAAAATGACAGTCTACTTTCGGTTTTAGGTGTGGCTTCAAATGTAGACCAGCCGAGCAGCTGGTCATTCTAAAACCAGAAGTCGGAAAGACATCCCAATAACCTCATCACCTGCCTTCTTTGTATGTCCTCCGCTACGCACACCTGTTCTTTATTGACCACAAATCCCCAGAAGGCTCTTTAATGAATCAAGGTCAAAACTAAAGAGTTTTTCTTTGGTTAGAAAGATAAAAGTAAGAAAATGGGTGACTGTCGTTAAAACACGACAGACAACGTGTTTTCCGATTCGGTCTTCTTCAGCATTTACAAGAGGGCCAAACTTGCACTCGACTTCAGAATAAAATCGGTAGATTCAATATCTATCTATTTTGATTGACTTACCTATAATTAAAAGGGCAAAGTTACAGAAATTCCAACTTTGTGTCTTAATGTATTGTATTACAATCAAGGGCCTTAATTATTTTCTTTATTTTCAATAAACCTTATTCTTAAATATTGTACAGCACCTAGTTAACTTAAACTCATTTCCAGATTGCACACCCTGAGTCTTTCAGGGTTCCCGCTGTTTTTCTACAACAAAAATTAAGGACTTTTTAAGGACTTTCTAAGGACCAAAGTAACATTTTATAAGGACCTACTTGAAATACACGGCATAACGACATAAACCCTATTTCCTGAGGAACATATTTTAATGATTATGAACCAGACAAGGCATGTTCAATAAATGCCCCACAATATTTCAAAATTAAGTTTTTAAAAATGCCTAAAAATTAGCAATAATATATATCTATTTGACAAAAACTAATTTTGAAGAATGTACATCTAAAGTTTGAGTGATCAAACTAGAAATAAATTGTGGATAAAATACAATATTATAAACAGTACTTTCTGAGGGTTTAATGACTTATCTATATCTATATCCTAGCTGATTATACCCGACATTGCCTGGGAAAGAAGAAAATATTTGACTTTTCTATTACATTCAATGCAAGGAAAATTAAACTTCCATAAGTAACTGAAATATCTACAAACTCTCCATTCATCATTTAATTAAAATCTGCAGCACTATTAGCTGACGGTTAGGGAAGGGCAGCTGACTTTAAACCTTTTCAGTATGCGAAAGATTATTTATTGGTCAAATAATAAGTAACTAAGAAAAAACTGCCCCATAAGAAAACTGATAGGAAATCACGTGACGACGGTGGATCGCGTTGATGGAGAAATTGATCACATTCCAATTTAAAAATTAAGGAGTTTTTAAGGATCTTTGAAAAAATTAAGTAGTTTTAAGGGCCCTTAAAAATGAAAGCTAAAATTAAGAAGTTCTTAAGGACTTTTAAGGACCGTGGGAACCCTGTCTTTAAACTCTCACAACTGGAGACTTCGAGCCCAGGTACCCCGAAGAAGCTACTACTACGAGGCGATTAACAAATTAATGGAAATATTGCTTTTATTTCTTCTTCTTCAATGAAAAAATAGGTATAAAAGAGTTTGATATATGCATTAGGACTTTACTATGTACCTTAAAATGTATGACATCTTATTTATAGAGAGCACGTATGCATACGTGTGCTTGTGATACTGTATATAAATCTACGAGAGATGAGTGAGAAAGAAGTTGGTTGGTTTGCAGAGCTACAGTCTAATTTTTACCTACACGACGTTTAATGAGACTCAGACTTACTACTAAAAGCCGATTCCGAATGGTTATGCATATCCATGCTAACAGTGGGATTCAAAGATAAGAATTCTAGTAGCAATGCTCCATCTATTCGGCCATCGTTCAGCAAATGAGGTTTGGTTTGGTTTGGAGTGCTACGGTCTACTTTTTTGCAACACGAGGGCTAATGAGACTGGGGCCTACAGCTCAAAGCCGATTCCGATTTGGTTTGGTTTGGAGCGCTACGGTCTACTTTTTGCAACACGAGGGCTAATGAGACCGGGACCTACTGCTTAAAGCCGATTCCGAACGGCTATGAACATAGATGCCATAGTGGGATTCGAACCCACGAACTCCGGTTCCGAAAGTCAGCACCCTGACCAATCGGCATCGTTCGGCAAAGCCGATTCCGAACGGCTGCGAACATTCATGCCACAGTGGGATTCGAACCCACGAACTCTGGTACCGAAGGCCAGCACACAAACCAATCGGCCATCGTTCGGCTCAGCAAATAGGAATACCGTATACAAGATATTTGACTTAAATTTAAGTGTGTACATATGAAAAATCTTTAACTCTCCCAATTCAGCCGCATTAAATACTGGGTGACAATAAACTGCCTATTTTTAATCTTCCTGCCGTAATTCAATCCTGGAATAACAAACGGCGCTAAACATTGGGAAACTACTTTTTAAGAAAAGAGCTTTTAACCGCATTTCAGGCAATAACATGTCGTTTCTCCGGGAGGAGGAAGCACAAGAATGCAAATCGATATTTTCCTGCCCCGAGTGATATTACTCGAGAAAATATTTATAGAAAAGCTTTTAAAGTGCAATCTCAAAAATTGGCTCTAGTTAGAGACACGGAAATAATTGCCGATATATCGGAGTAAAGAAATATGAAACCGCCTCTAATTCAGGGAAATACTATTTGCCTTGCTTTAACAATTGCAGTTTTAGAGTAAGAATTTCATGGAGAATTGTGCACTCACACCGTCAATTCAAACATACAATTCCGAGAAATTAATCATTTACGTACAGACTGCATCATTAAAAAGGAGATCATCGAATGATTGAAAGTTTCATGAAAATGAGATAAACCTCCGACAATGAAATTATGACCAAATAAGAGCATGTATTTTTAAAATCTTGATAACACTTTAATATTCCATCACCATCAACGCTCTCATATTATAAAACATTCAGTATAACATTAAATCCATTCTACTATTCGCGTCACTCGGAGATGCATAGACGGTTGCCTTCTACTTGTGACATACACACTTGACAGTTGCCTATAGAGGAAGTTTACTCAAGTCGTACCCCTCAAAAAAATCAAATGAATCTGAAA
>CM063504.1:133060102-133067602 GCA_032207245.1 Pardosa pseudoannulata
TCAAGATTTTCATTTTTGCAACACAATTCGACGAATCCGCTAAGAGTCGTCTCTTTGCTCTTCAGAACTACTGTATCGAATCGATCGGAAACAGGGCTTCAACCCGTCAATATTTTTTTAAGCTTCGATCCAACTTTATTAATATATATGTAAATATGGGTCTGTATATAAATATACATATGTGTATGTGTGTAACAGTTAATTTCCGGTTTTTGTTCCTAAAAAACTAACGGTTTTAATTTTGTGTTTTTGATTGAGCTCTAAGTAAATAATTTAAATTTATTTTTATTCTTATTCGCACTAAAAAAAAGTATCAAAATTTAGAAGATCTAAAAAAAATTCCCTTTTTTATAGTTTTTTAAAAAATAAAACAGTGTAAAAACAAGTTTGTGTGCGTTTACCAATTTTTTTAAATCGTGTTAATTCAAAATCTTGTAAAAACAAACCTTTGGGGAAGAAAAAAAGTTTTGGTGTATTTTATTATTTCATTCAATTATGTTATCGAACAAAAAAAAATAGACAAGATTTAGAATAAATACTGAGAAAAACGTACAGATAATGATACAGACCATGCATACATTTTTTAAATTTATGCATGGCTACTTACATTATGTTTAGTTGATTTAGAGTGCTACAATCTACTTTTTTTGCTACACGTGGTTTCATCATACAGGGACCAATTACTTAAAGCCTTTTTCGAACATCCATATCAGGAGTGGAATATGAACTCACGAACTCTAGTACCCAACAGCAGCGCCCTATTCATTCGGACATCGTTTAGCAATTAAGGAAGAGGATGTTAAAAATTGTATATATGATATTTGACTTAAAGAAATTAACATAAGAGTGTATGTATTTAAAAACCTTTAATTCTTCCAATTCAACCACCTTAACAACTGAGGGACAATAAACTGTAAATTTTTAATCTGCTGTCAATTTTTAACCAGCGCTTAACATTGGGAAACTACTTTTTAAGAAAAGGGCAACCGAAAGTACCGAAGAGCAGCGCCCTACCCCATCGACCATTGTTCGGTGTACTTACTTAAGTTATGAATAATTAAAAAAAAAAGAGAAGATTATCGATTGAAGTTATCTACAGTTGCGAAGGTGTGATATTAGTTATGGTGACAAAATGACTAGTTGGTTGATTTGGAGCGCTACGATATACTATTTTGTTTAATGAGACCGGGACTTACTGCTTAAAGCCGATTGCAAACGGCTACGAATGTTCATGTCATATTCGGGATTCGAACTCACGAACTCCAATACCAAAGGGCAGCTCCCTACCTATTCGGCTATCGTTCGGCGACAAAATGAGTGAACATGTATCAAACCATAATTAAGTTAACATTTTTGGTTTTAAATCCGATTCAAAGCTCTGATCGGAAATGATCATTTTACTGTTTGTGTGTATGTATATGAGTGTGATTCTTTATTTCTCGGATATGACCATTCGGTTTAGAATTGGTATTTAGCTCTTATAAATTATTCTTTACCTGACCAGACCTTCCGATAGACAATAACTGGATTCAACTACGCGTAAACTGTGAAGAAAATGCATCTACAATTTTGAAGAAAATACGAAAGCACTCAAAGGGTCGTCAGCTAAAATTCACAAAGGTGGAAGTCTTGATCTTATTCACACCCTTAGGTTGTTCCTTTTTCAGTCGTCCACTTATAGAAACAGTTTTGAGAAGGCAAGAAAACATTCTGCGACAACGTTGAGATATACTCAGAAAGAGGATAAATAAGCAGAATCAACTGTCGCTATTGTAAATTTAAAAAGACTCAAATAACCTATGTTTAAAAAATAATACTAATAAATATTTACATTTTAGTTAACTCTAGGACCTTTAACGCAACATTTTTAAAATATCGTTACTCTTGATAAGTCTGCAAGACAACTTTTTAAAAATTTCTTTAAAAGAATTTTTTAAAAAGTTGTAAAGTAAGAAAACAGTAAGTAATATATACGCTTTCGCTTGATAAAATAAAAAATAAAAAAAGATATATTGCATGTTAAAGTTATTTTCAGCTTTCAACAATTTATTATTTTAATTTTAAACAATGTTCTCGAGATTTAAAGCTAGCATTCTAAGAAAACACTAACCGACCCAATTATCTCATATTCATTGATGGATTGATTGCAACTGTTCGCTTAGAAAATACGTTTTTTATTATTCAAAGTTAAAAGTCCCTAACGCAAGAAACTGTAATACCAGTAACTATATAACTAGCATCTAACTTACATATATTTTTGTAGATTTGGTTTGGTTTGGAGAGTCACGTTCTACTATTTTGCTACACGATGTTAATGAGATCAGAACCTACTGCTCAAAGCCGATTCCGAACAGCTATGAACAGCCATGCCAGCAGCTAGATTCAAACCCACGAACTCTGGTAACCAATGAGCAGAGCCCTACCCAATCAGTTATCGTTCGGTACATTTTTGATGAAAGGTAAAAGTTTCTACCAGAAGATCATATTGTTCCAGAGGTATTACAACCTTAACAATTTGAAGACGACTGCACTAAACGAAATATAATTGAGTGCTACACTACCTTTATGGTGGTTCTATAACTGTCATATTGGGTATTCTTCTCGCATGTTCGGATGTTAATTTATAGGGAAATAAATTTCACTCTGGTCGGCTCTAGCCTTTTAAGAATTCTTAAAAACAATTATATCACATGATAAAACAGCAAATTTTCTACCATGTATATATTTCCCTTTTGAAAAAAAAAGACAGTAAAATATATTTAATTTAAATTTTCTACGACAAATATTGATAAATATTTTTAAATGCAAATAAAAGCGTTTAATAGATATAAATTCAAATAAAGGAAAAGATAGGAACCTAGAGAATTTCCTGTTCGATCACGTGGTATAATTTTTTAATTTTTAATTCTTAAAATGCGAACCCACCAGAAGGAATATTATTTTACCCCAGAGGTTAACACTGAGCGAGAGGAATCCAATATGGTAGGTACAGACCCATCTTTAACCACCGATTAACTGACCACAGTTTCTTCACCGCAGGCATGTGTGCACATTCTTTAACTCAGTACTTGTGCCTCGCGACACATTTTTCTTCACTACAAATATCCTCTCCCGAATGTTCTTTCCACTAACGGAAATGGGCACTTATTTCATCCAGCGACTTTGGGAAACAAGAGGTCACCTTTAAACGGCGCAGTTGCTAGGCTCAAATTAAATTTTTGCGCCACACATTTTGCATTACAAAGAAAGTGTCTCGAGAGATTTGGTGAGTAACCACACAAATTGCCTTCCACTGAAATAGTTCTAACTCTCAATAATCAATCTAAATACCAAAAAGGATCATTTTCAAAATTAATTCACATCTGTATACACTGCATTATGCATACCCTCCAACATTAGTCACTAACCAATCTATAGTACAATGCTGCCACAAGTATGGCCTAAATATCATATATATATATATACACACACACACACACACACACACACACACACACACACACACACACACAGTCAAGAGCCAAAACATTATGACTACCCCTATATTTTGCAATAAACTCGCCTGGATGACGTGAAAGGCACGTGATCAGGTGGAAGTGATATTTAACTGCTGCTGGAGAGTCTGAAGAATCATTCTTTCCCTTACTTCTGTATGTGATGGAAAAGGCTGCGGATCTAAACGATTTTGATACAGCAAATTATAATGGCTCGAAACAAGTATTTTCGAATCTGCAAGACTAGTGGGTTATTCGCTACCTACATTTGTTAGTACTTATGTAAAGTGGATGATTGACGGTGAAACCAGAAGTAGACGACATGGTGTTGGACGTCCACACGCTATCAAAGAAAAAGGTCGTCGGAGACTGTCTCGCATGGTGAAGCAAAACCGAAGCCAGACAGTGGCTCAGCTGACAACCCAATACAATGCAAGATCAAGTAGAATAGTATCGGAGCACATTGTTGGATATGGGGCTACGCAGCAAAAGTCCCACTCGTGTGCCTTTGCTAACCAAGCGTCATCGCCAACTGCGCCTACCCGGGAACATCGCGACATTCATGGATCAGTGGGAGAAAGTTGCCTGGTTAGATGAATCACGGTTTGTCATTCATCACGCCGATGGCCGTGTCAGGATACGCCGTTTTCCAGGCGAACAGTTTGTCCCTCAATGTACAGTAGGTCACACACAGGCCAGTGGTGGAGGTATTATACTTTGGGGAACGTTCTTTTGGGCGTCTCTGAGACCCGTGGTTGTGATAGAGCAAACCATAAATACTACAGGGTATCTGAACATCATTCTGGACCAGTTGCACCCTTACATGGCCTCTGTTTTTCCAGCTGGAAATGGAATGTTCCAACGGACAACTCCCCGTGTCACATGGGTAAAATTGTGTTGGAGTGCTTCCAGGAGCATGATGAATTCCAGTTAATATCCTGGCAGCCTAACTCACCGGATCTCAATCCAATAGAACACATTCGGGATGTCATGAGACGGCAGCTCAGAATTCAAAGACTACCAATTCGCCATATCTCGGATTTGCGTAACCGTTCAAAGTACAAAGTATTTTAACACAGCAGACAATTTTTTACTGATTTACTTAAACTTGTATGCCGTTTTCTTCCGAAGTACGGGATTGGTCAAAGCCATCAAGTTGGAAGGACAGAAAACAGTAACAGCAAGCTGGTATACCACTAAATGTCTTCCACAAATTCTACAAGAAGTGAATGTTAGGAAACTAATGCTTCACCATGACAATGCATCTTGAAATACAGCCGGATTAACAGTTGAGTTTCTTAAACAAAAACAAATTAAAGTGATAGAACATCCGTCGTATTCACCTGATGTGTTACCTCTGGTTATTCTTTAATCTAAAAAAGAACTTACGTGGATGTCGTTTTTATTCAGAAGAAGAGATTGATGTGGCTATAAATGCATTTTTTTCATCTATTCCAAAAAATGAATGGCTTGAGGCATTTAATCTGTGGAAAATTCGTCTACAAAAGTGGATTAATGCTGGAGGAGACTACTTGGAACACGCCTAAAATTTTGTAAGTATAACTTTAAAAACCTAGTTGTACCTCAAAAATTTCAGAGTAACCCTTGTATGTCACCGATTACTGAAGGACATGTAAAATCCTGAAAGATGAAAAATTCGTTTGATTAAACTACGGTCGTTTAAGTGAAAGGATATTCGTATTCTTATTCCAAAAATGCGCCGTACATGTGAAAGAGGCGTGTAAATAAAAGTAATAATTATAAATATAGTTAAAGAAATTTAACATTATTTCTCATAGACCAGAAAAAGAGACGTATCGTATAAGAGAGAGTAGCATAAATCCCCTATATAATAATAGCCTAAGTTATATGTCCGTCTGTCCTCGATTTTATGAAGCGGTTGGACCTGGAATGAATAGAGGCATCCATAGTTAGCAAAATTCAAAGTGAATAATGTTTATCTTCTCCTAAACTATCTATCTTATTCTAAAATAAATTTTTATAAATATATTTCATATCACAGCAAAAAATAATGTATTTAAAACGTTCGAAATCCACCCCTTCCGCCTTTTCGAGTTTTTAATGTCATTATTTCAACTCCTATTTTTTTCGGTTAAGAGCAGGCGATTAAATTTATCAATTTAATAGGTAAAAACCACATTTATTTTTAGTATTATGACGTCATTCCTTTAACCATCTCATTTAATCATTTCTTATTTTAAATTATTTAAATTATGCCTTATTTTCATACGTTTTATCATAGAACTTATATATTACGTCAATAATTTTCTTTTATATTTGGCGTAATTAATAGATTAGGTACATATGTGATAATTTTAAACTGAATCATGGATTATTTTTTGTTGCAAGATAATTCTCTGCCAAAAAACAACCCTTTTTTTTTTTTTTTTTTTGCCTGCCTCATAAAGTACTTTACAATTTTGGAAAATTAAAAATTTTACTTATACCGTCATATGACGGGCTATATGCTAGTCACTGTATATAACTAGCTATGGTCCTCAATGTGCAGCTCGTCAACCTACTCTTTTTAAAAAATAATTAGGAAATATGTCCCACGTACGGAAAAGTTTGGTCACCCCTGTCTTAAAAGTGAACGCATATCATTTTTACACTGTTGTGTTAGAAAAAAAAAAAAGTACAGCTTTTGAAAACCTATGATGCAGAAATTAAAACTGCCCGAACACTTTGCAAAAGTTGTAAGGCCGACCAGAAAAAAAAAATCCTTCCTTGTCAATCAATTGAATGCGCTGATTTTTGTTACGAAAAGAGAAATTAAAAATAAATAGTTAGCGAGGGTATCCATGCATACAAAGAACATGAAAAGTTAATACGTTTGTTTTTATGAGGAGAAATGAGGAAAGTTAGCGTACGGAATTATAAAACTTTACAACTAAAATTAAGGAGTTGTATAAATAAAGTAGTTGATAAGCCTAATCAAACTGAAATATTGACAAAATAACCAAAAAGTGCTAAATATTTGAGAATTCAAAAAACTTTAATTCGCATAAATTTCAAAATTTTACTACTGAGAGAATTATGAATATGTCCAATCTATATATATAAAAATGAATTTGTGTTTGTCTGTGTGTACTCGATAGACTCGAAAACCATGCATCCAATCGCAGTGAAAATTTGGAAAATTATTAGGTACATCCCTGGGAAGGTTTTTGTAAATTTTTAACGTTCGAAATCCATTCCTTCCCTTTTTTTCGAGCATTTTATGTCATTATTCCAAGCATTATTTTCCCCGGTTAAACGCAAATGATTAATGTTTTAATTTATCGCATCATAACTAAGTGAAAGAAGCAATAATTTCTAGCAATGTGACGCCATTCCGTTAATCCATGTAATAGTTTTAAGCACAGTTTTCCTCGGTTAAAAGCAGGAGATTAAAATTTTCAATTTATCACATAATAAATAGGTTAAAAGAATATTTTTTTATCATTATGACGTCCTTCCTTTAAATATCTCATTTATTCATTTCTTATTTTATATTATTTAAACATCGTCTGCGTAGTATCCATTCGATTTCACCTGGAAATTTAGATATAAAGTGATTAACTTTCATTTCTATGTGACGCAAATTACAGCATTTTTATATAAGAACTTATTTTAAATTTAATTTTTACGTTACAATGAATTGTTTATTAACAATATTCAAACAACGAAAGGTATAAATTTCAGCGACTCTCATGGGCAAATAAAAACCTATAATTCGTTATGCACGAAAAAAAATCTTTGTTTAAAAGTAGCATATTAAGTTCACCGTAGCGAAGTACGGGCACATTTGCTAGTGTCCCATAAAGCAATGCCTCGTGGCAGTCGCACTAGGGCGTTTAATAAAGTCAAAATGTTCCTGGGTTTGATTCGAGCATAGAGATGTAGTAGAAGGAACATACTGTTTGTTAGTTATATAGAACTAACATATAAGTCGAAATCAGAAAGATGCTAAAAACATAGGAAATATACAACCTTATACTAATAC